>JANTFD010000013.1:600000-967008 GCA_026745475.1 Microdochium nivale
TGCCCCTGGGCCTCTTCATGTGGGGCGTCGGCGCCGCCAACGCCGCGCCGCTGGGCGTCATCCTCGTCGGCAGCGTCTTCTGCGGCTTCGGCATCGTCAGCGGCGGGTCCTACGCCATCACGTACGACGTCGACTGTTTCAAGGAGATTGCGGGCGAGAGCATGGTCAGCGTCATCCTCGTCCGCAACACCATGACTTTTGCCTTTAGCTACGCCATCACGCCCTGGATCAACGCCGCGGGCCTGCAAAACACGTTTATCGCCGTGGGCATCATCGCCCTCGTCACGGGCTTCTCGTTCCTGCTCATGATCTGGAAGGGCAAGGCGTGCAGGGAGCGCTGCGCTGACCGGTACTGGCTGTACGCGGCGGACCAGATGGTCAAGATCTGAGAGAGAGAGAGAGAGAGCAATGCTTGGCTTGTTCTTCTGGCCTGCGTTGCTAGGTTCCTTCGCTACTTGCTGTGTTTATTTAGCCTGTCTGCGGACTGATTCATGTTGGATGACTGGACGAGCTGCAATGCCGGTTGGATACCCTTTATGAGGCTTTATTCGGAGGACTTTTCTTTTTTGATGGGGACGACACTATCTCAGTCACTACTAGCACTACTACCTATCTAATCCCATCCGATTTTCTCTCTCCCCATTCCTCCCTTTCTCTCTCTCTGGCTCTCGTCAACATAAGCAGGAGAGGAGGCACATTGACTTCCATGACCCCGCCCCCTCCCTGTAACCACAATGTCTCATCTTGCCAATCAAAGCGCGCCGCGCTCCGACTTCCTCTTGGCACGTCTTGACCCGCGCTCACCGGGCGTCTTATCCGAAGCAAGTGCGGCTGAAAAAAGCGGTGGTCCCCTCCTCCTCCCGTCTGCCCGCGCGCGCGCGCGCGGGCACAGGCTAGTAGGCCCTTGGAACGTGGCCCGGGGCATTGATATTGATAGGGTGGAGGGGGGGACTTGGCGCTCGCATGCTGCAATAGCGTCGGGACTTATATCCCCTCTTAAAAGAAGTGCATATGTCTACCAAGCCGCGTGTGCCGTCTTCCATCACGGGCCGCCGCCGCTTGCTGCCGCCCCTGTCATCTATTTTTTTTTTCTTTTTCCTTGGCGGAGACTCCGAGGCGAGGGCTGTGGCTTGCTGGGAGTCGGGTCTAGACTCTGCTCTCGGGCTTGGCGAAAGTGAGCACGCGTTTCTTGGAAGCGAGAAATCGCCGCGTGTCTTCTGCCGGCCGCTCTCTCTCGCATGAGGAGGAGGAGGAGGAGGAGGAGGAGGAGGAGGAGGAGGGCCCAAGCATCCCGTCTACCCCTGCTTCAAACAAAGGCCCACCGTCATTGGCACCGTTACGCGAGCTAGGAGAAATAGGTAGGCTCGACGGTGCCGATAGACATCCTTGTTCCGTGTGAAACCGGGCAAAGGCTATGGGGACGAAACGGAACCAGAAGTGATAATGGGAGATGATGGCGTTGAGAATAGCCGCCAGCCTAGCCAGCTGGCGAGTGCACCATGCTTCAATTTTGTGGTCGACAGACCGGGGACTGACCTATGCTTTCTTCGATCCACTTTGTCCCCGGGAAGGAAGAGATGATCATCCTGGGCCATCGGGCCATTTTCTTCTTCTTCTTCTTCTTCTTCTTCTTCAGGAAAGAGGATGGGTAACATAAGGAAACAGCGGCTTCCGGGATAGGCTGCAGTAGTGTCAAAGGCGGTGTCTGTCTATACGCTCATATCTCCTTCTACAATACGCATCCGCCGTAACACTGGTATCTTGCGGCTCGTCTGTGCAATGGACGAGGCAATAATGTGAATGTGTGCCATTGTACTTGCTTCGCGTAGCCGTATAAAGGGGGGAGCAGGCTAGATCCGGCAACGAGCACAATATCTGAAGAGTATCCCCCCTCCCCTGCATGCATGACGGGAGAACCCGGCGATCTAGAGCATTGAGGAACCTCAGGACTGGGAACGTATGCCCATGTCTACAAGCGCATTTCAAACGCAGGGTCTCCGTCAATTCATGCCCAAAACACAATGTGCGGTATTCTCCGGGCGCGTGGCCCCGTAAAAACCAGGCTGCGGTTCCAGACGGGGCAGCCTGCGGGATTAAACTCTAAAATTCCAAAGGGCCCGGGGTTTTCCCCCTGCTCAGACCGGGAGGAAATCCGGCCGCCCCTCGATGTTTCTCTTGGGGTCGGGACAGTGTCTGGACTGTACGGGCACGAGTCTTTATGTAACCGGCTAGGATATGCATGTACTCCGTACTCCGTAGCGCCCATCGGCACCGTTCGACGTGCCCGAGCGGAGCTCCTTGACTGCCTGCTCAGGCGACGTTGACCGCCGCCGGGGCTCGCAGGCCGCCCGCTGGCAGCAGCTCAGGGGCACCACCGTCGGGCCACATGTCCGGCTGCCACACACACAATCCCGCCACGCCACCGGCCGAGCCGCACCCAGACGATCACGGTGATTATTGCCCGAGCATCCCCGACACCAGCACTTCAGTCTCCAGCCTCCTAGTGGCAAAGAAGAAGAAGAAGACACCATGCTCGAGGCCCACGCCGCCCACGACCTGTCCGACGCCGCGCTCGGCGGCGTCCCGCTACGCATCAGGGGCAGCCGCTTCGTCGACGGCTACGGCCGCGTCGTCATCCCCCGGGGGCTCAACGTCTCCGGGTGCAGCAAGCTGCCGACGACCCCGGACGGCCGGTCGCACCTGACCGAGGGCTTCTACGACCGCCACCGCACCGTGTCCTTTGTCGGCCGGCCGTTCCCCCTGGCCGATGCGCCGGTGCACTTTGCCCGCCTGCGCAGCTGGGGCATGACGTTTGTCCGGCTGCTCGTGACCTGGGAGTCGCTGGGCCACGCGGGTCCGAACCCGGCCACGGACCTGGACGGCGAGTACATAGCGTACCTGCGCTCGCTGGTCGACATGATGCCGCGGTTCGGGCTCAAGTGCTTCGTCTGCGCGCACCAGGACGTCTGGAGCCGGTTCAGCGGCGGCAGCGGGGCGCCCGCGTGGACGTTCGAGGCGGCCGGGCTCGACGTCGAGGCCTTTACCGACACCGGCGCCGCCTACATCCACGGCCAGGACGAGGCGCGGCGGCGCGCGAGAAGCCCGCTGCCACCGGGCGTCCAGGACAGGGAGCCGAGCGGCCCCTTTGTCTGGCCGAGCGGGTACCAGAAGCTTGCGGCGTCGACCATGGCGACGCTCTTCTGGGCGGGCGAGGCCCTGGCGCCCAAGCTGCGGTGCCGGCGGTCGAGGCTCAGAAGCGGAGGAGCTGGAAAAGAAGGAGACGCAGAGGAGGAAGTCTCGATCCAGACGTTCCTCCAGGACGCCCTGATCGAGGCCTTTGGCGCCCTCGCCGACGCCGTGGGCCCCCTGGAGGCGTGTATCGGATTCGAGGCCATGAACGAGCCGCACCGGGGCATGGTCAACCTGCACAGCGTCGACAACTGGAACTACGACACGGACCTGCACATCGGGCACTACCCGTCGCTCCCGCAGGCCCTGGCCCTGGGCAGCGGGCACGCCCAGGAGGTGCCGTTCTACGTCAAGACGTGGCCGTACCCGACAAAGGTGTCGCACTACTCGCTGGTCGATCCCAAGGGCCGGTCCGCGTGGCTGGCTGCCGGGGATCAAGGCGAGCAGAAGGTCGACCGGCCAAGGGGGCTGGGGCAGTGCGTGTGGCGCGCGCACGGGGTGTGGGAGTGGGATGAAAAGACGCAAAAGGCCGTCGTCCTGGACAAGAAATACTTTGAGCACGACCATCGTGCCGGCGGCGGCGGTGGCAGCAGGAAGGATGGCAAGAAGCTCGAGTGGTACCGCGACTGCTATGCTCCTTTCGTCGCCCGGTTCCATGAGCGGATGGGTCGTTACTCGACCTCTGCTTCTTCGACGGCATCGCCAACAAACATGGCCTTTGTCGCGCCCATCCCCAACGAGTTCATCCCCCCGTGGCAGCCCCTCAAGCACGAGACGGCCGCCCGCCGGCAGACGTACGCGGTCAAGACCATCATCGACACGCCGCGACCGCGCAACATGGTCTACGCGCCGCACTTCTACGACCTCAACGTGCTCTTCAACAAGGCGTACGGGAGCATCATGAGCGTCGACGTCCAGGGCCTGTCCCGGGGCATGTTCCCGCTGCGGGCGCTGCACTTCCTCTCGGCCGGCCTGCGCCGCAACTACGCCCGCCAGATCCGCAACATTGTCCGGCACGGCCCGCTGTCCCTCGGCGCCGACAGCGCGCCCACCATCATCGGCGAGATCGGGATCCCCTTCGACGTCAACGCCCGCGCCGCGTACCGGTCTGGCAACTTCGACGTGCACCGCGACCTGTACAACGCCCTCATCGCCGCCATGGAGGACTGCCTCGTCGGCTTCACCCTCTGGAACTACAACCCGGGCAACACGGTCGAGCACGGCGACGGCTGGAACAAGGAGGACTTTAGCATGATCACGAGCGACCGCCCGCCGAACCACGCGCCCGACTACCGCAACGCCCGGCACGAGGCGGACCCGACGTATACGGGGGGCCGGGCGCTCGACGTCATAATACGGCCCTACGCGGCGAAAATCGCGGGTGAGCCGCTGCGCACGAGCTGGGATGAGCGCACGCTGCGGTTCGAGCTCGAGTGGGAAGAGGCTCGACAGTCGTCGACATCGTCGCCGCGGGGCCTCCTCGACGCCCTTGAAGACAAGGCGCACCAGACCGAGGTCTTCATGCCCGCATACCACTACGCCGGCAAGAAGCTCGCCGTGAGCGTCAGCGGCGGCGCCGACTGGTCGTACAACGCCGCGCAGCAGACCCTGTACGTGCGCCACGCGGCGGCGGCGGGGGCCGGTGCCGCTCAGGGTATTAAGATTGCCGCCAGGAGGCACCGGCTGGTCGTCGAGATCCGCGACGTGCACGCGCACCTGCTCGACCGGGTCGTCGAGCGGCGCCGGCTGCTGCCGAGGAGCGAGCTCGGGCTATGGGGCCTGGTGCTGGGCGTGGCGCCGCCCGAGGTCGAGGTCTGGGTTGAGAATCTGCTCGCTGGGCGGGACGAAACGCTGCTCGGGGTGCTGGTTGGGCTGCTGGCGTTGTTGCTGGCACTGGCGATGGCGCGGGTCATGTAGGCTGTCTCGACGGGGTTGCACCGCAGAGGAGCGGTGGTGATGTGGAAGGGGTTGATTTAAAACAACATACTCATTGTAGACAGCCCAGGTTAGTGGAGCATCCATCACAGCTGACAGCGTAAAGTCCCAAATGAATAAGATGCCTCATTATCGCCGTTTCTTTAGTCAGCTTGTGTCACATATTGCTCCCCTCCTCGCTACTGTTTTTTCTACAGTTTGAGGCAAAGAAAAAAACATATCGAAAAATAAAGGCAAGCCATCCCGCCCGTCACGAACGACGTCGTGAACACTCCCAGGCATGCGAACGAGGGCGAGCTCGCTACGCGCGAGACTAAGCTACTTAGTTCTCCTGAAAACTGATACATGCTTCCTCACCACTGTCCATCTTGTGCTCAGAAAAGGGCACCACCAGCTCCTGGTCAGATTCCAGTACACTTGCATTCACCTCGACATATTCCATTTCGCACGGCTCCTCGTCTTCTTCGTCATCGGCACCCTCACCAGTGAGGAACGCCGTCCTGTGGCCGAAGAGCTCGGTCGTTGCGTCGTCGTCTTTCTTGGCACGGACAACATGAACCTGATATGCGTACACGACCCCGGGCGCGGCCGTGTACTCATCAACCTCGCCCCGGTCGATCTTCGCGGTAGCCTTGCCTTCCAGCTCGACCGGGGTAGGTGTTGCCGGTGCTGGCCCGGACGCTCCACCTGATGCCGAGTACTCGGACTTTTTCTCGTAGAGCACTTCGAAGGAGTCCTTCGCGACCCGGAGGCCAGTGATGATGTAGAATGCACGATTGCCGAGCAGGCTCTGTTTCCTGTGTTTCTTTACGCTCTTGAGGTTGACAATCTTCTGCAGCGTGACCGCAGACAAGCTCGTCTTGAAGGTCCGAACCTCCAGGTCCACGTTGCCCAGAGACTTGACGTTACTGCGGGAAATACTGCCTTCTGCAGACGCTGAAGCGAGGTCCGTGATCTTGGCGAGGAAGCTCCCTCCCAGCGACAGTCCGCGACTTTTGCTGTGTTGGTGGTTCTCCTCGAGTATGGACTGGACCTCTGGCAGCACGATATCAGGGTGGTGTTCCGCGTTTAGGGTGGCGAGAATGCGCGTCGGTCTGCTGGGATGTGCGATCACAGTTCCAAGCGCTAGGTCGCCTTCTGGCATAAAGGCGAAATGAGGGGGCAGGAACCAAGTTCGTTGCGTCATGGCGTAAGATGAATATTCTAGACAGCACGGAATTCGAGTTGGACTGTGAACTGTATTGCTTCTGGCAGTGTCTGAACATTCAGGATGCGATGACGAACGTACTTGACGCCTACTTGTGTCGTGATTTCTGCCTGAAAGCATGTCTAGCCTGACGACGCCGCCTCATCAGCTGTAGCTCTGTAGCTGTAATACAGTACGTGCGGGGTAAAGCGGAATTTCATTAAATCCGGGCGGGCTGAATGGTAGCTAATCTGACTTATCTCAGCTACAAATGCATTAAAATTTGGCTCGGTGCAGCTATGAGGGTTCCCCGCTAATGCTCAGATTCGCCCTCGATGAATATCGAATCCCTTATGCAAGAAATATGCATGCTATTTGCGTTGGTCATACTTCTCCATGCAGCTGAGAATTGCACGATATCTGGCATCGTGGCTCCCACAATTCCTCCAAAATGAGATTGGATCAACCCAGAGTTCGCGATGGACGCATTTTGCCTCCATACTCCTGAAGAGAGTCTCCATCCCTTTTGTCTCTCGGACAAGCTGCATTGTCCTCTTATGGTCATCCGTGATGTGAAGTGAGGCCATTTCAGAGAGCCCACCGACGTACGCGAGCATCGTCGCGCAGACCCCAGCAGCAACTGCTGTGGCGATCGAAGAGCCAGGCTGAGCAGCATGAGGGTACTTGCTACACAATTCTGTCAGGAACTCTCGAGGTAACCCATCTCCGTACGTGCCTAGAGCCACCGGTCCGTAGTCAATCTGCTGAGAACTACTGTGCAGGAAGTGGCCGTAGGGATCAGTGGCGTGAATAGACATCACCGTATCGAGCCTAGCAGGAGAGGAGTCGATCTCCGACGCTGAATTGCCGGCACTCGCCAGGAGGATTAGCGCCTTGTTCCGAGCCGTGCTGGCTGCCCCGATGGCACGCTCGAGGCCGGGGTCCGTCTTGGGAAACCCAAAGGACATGGAAATGATATCGGCATTACATTCGCTGCCGGCAGCCCATTTGATTGCCTAGTACATATAAGCGTCAGTTAGTCTGGTGCAGTTGCAGGACAGTAGGAGCAAGGAAAGGGACATTAAAGAACCTCTGCGATCGAAGCTTGTCGTCCCTCCAAGTCCTTGGAGTTCACTGCCACCCTTGCGACGACGATCGTGGCGAGGGGTGCACATTTCAGTGCTAACCCAACCATCAACGTCCCGTGGCCACATTCGTCCACCTTTGCAGTATTGTTCACGAAGTCTTTGAACCGAATACGATCGACTGCATCCTCACCGAACTGCGCAGACAATAATGCCACGTCCAGTCCAGTATCCAGAATAGCAATGACAGGCCAGCGGCTGCTGGTTTGTTTCCCAACTGCGCGACCAATCTTGCAAAGGTTGTTCAGCCAATCTATGGACTTTGCCGCACGCCCGCCGTGAAATTCCGACCTAGACGGCGGCTGCTGTGGCTCCGACGTGCGTCCATGCTCGCCGTCTGGGCTTCGCTCCTGCTTTTTTGTGATGTATGATGTCTTCCTGTCGGGATTTCCAAAACCCTCATTGACTAGCCAGGCAAGAGGGCGAACAATCTTGTCGGAGATGAGTCGCTTCCGTTCGGCGATTCCAGCCTGGCCGCTTCTGCGCATGTTTGTAGAAGCATGACTACTGGGTACGCTTGGCTGGGCCTGTCTGACATCGAAGCAGAAGTCGACAACTTCATCGAACACGGATTTGTGCTCAAAACCTGCCCATTCAGCGTTCTTCAGTTCTCTCGCGCAGGCTTTTGCACGGCGGTGGTTATTGTTCACGCGTGCCGTGGGAGTTGCGCCTGGAAGTGAGGGGAGGGCCTTGCAAAGTCCAATCTCAAGGATTAAAACCCCTAGGTCGAAGATGAGGGGGTAGCAGTGCGTCATAGACTCATCTGTGATATACTCATCGACTGATGAATTATCGTCGTGTCCTGTTGGGAACGAGATGTATGCACGTAGTGGCAATTTGTCGGTCATGAGCTCGACCTCGTTGTACATCGGCATGAAGTGGACGTTGCGACTTGTCCACTTGACGCGCATCAGCTTTGAGTCGTAGTATAGCATGTAAGCGCGCGCAATGTTGAATGCCAGCACAAGCTTGTCCTCAACTTTCAGTTCATATGATGCGAGAACATCGCCGAGCGTCTTCCCACCACCTGGCTTGTGGGCGAAGGCAAGGTCGCGATACCGCTTCGACTGCGAAAGCCTTTGGGATGGAATTAGAGTGAGTGCTATCCGCGCGTGCGACTCAGTGTCAAGGATTGAGCAGAAACGTCGGTAGTGTATAGGTTCATGATCTGTGTTGGAGTTGTCTTCAGCCCGTCTGATCGAAGTTAGCGCTTGGTTGACTATGCGTCAAGAGGGTAACGAACAATTCTAGCAAAAAATCCTGCCAATAAGCCATACCCATAGTTGACACGATGAAGTTGAAAGTGGGTATTGCAGAGATCTCCTTTGCAAGACATATTCTTGCTGGGTGCCACGCTGACTGAACTGCCATGCCAGCGCCGGTTTTTCTATGTAGGACGGAATCACACATCATGTGTTGCTCGAGTTCATCGAGAACATGGTCGCTGACGCTTTCCGGAGTCTTCGTCGACACTAGATTTCTGATATTCAAAGGGAGGTTGCTCTCTTCGATGAAGAGCTCCCTGTGGAGTTTGACACAATACGACTCGAGAGCGCCTCTCTGGCCATTTGTGCCTGCTGAACAAAAAAAGCTTGCGAGACATTTGTTCTTGACCACTGGTGGTCCAGCTAAAATAGCTGATAGGGTCCTGTCGCACTCACTCGCTAGATGAGAAGCGCGAATAATATGTGGCGGCTGGTGTGACGGATGTTAGCGAATATCCGCAAGCCTCCAGTTCCCGATTTCTTCACCTACACGATAAATCCCAGCCAGTATCATGAGAACCTTCTGGCATGAGACCTCCACTTCGTCATCAAACTGGCCAGAGAGAGAGTCGAGACCGCTGCTGATGAGATGCAGCCTTGTCGCAATGTTGCTAGCTTGCTTCCGCAAATCCCCAGCTAAGCGTGAAGCCTGGGAAATACACCACTTGAGGATTGCGTCAGAAATGGGCAAAGCCCACTTCGCCAACACAGCTGAGTTGGTCATGTGGGCCATCGCTTGAGCTTAGGTCGGCCTGGTGGTCCAGGGACAAGCTGAAGTGACGATGAACGCAGCGCCTCCCTCGGGTAGAGACGAGGATCGATATACCCCGCTCCATACAAGACGTGCATAATGTCCTGGTGACCAACACATAGCATAACGCGCAGCCGGCCTCGGAACTACCCCACATCAGCGTCTAAACTCAGGGCGTTGAATTTTTACAGACCTCCAGGCGGGCCTTTCCGTCCCATTGCTATGAAACGTATCCTCCGATACCCTTATCGCAAGCCAGCTCGCGTTCAGCCTGGATCCTCAACACGATGGAGTCACTCGGTGATGACGATGGCGACTACCGGCTGTCCTTTTCTGTCTCGGATCTCAGCAATGATTGTCTCACCAAGTTCAACCAAGGCGCGAGCCTTTGCACTTCTCAAACCGATGCCGAGGTCATTCGCAATCGAATAGCTGACTTCAAGCTCTGGGCCGACGGTGTTGGGGCCATGGCCCGGAAAGGACTCAGTCTCGAGAAGCGATTCGAACACCGACCTCGCGATCTCAACCTGGTCAAGAACGTCTTGATTATTCTTTCTCAGTTCCTCGACGAGGTGGTCTCCAAGATAGGTACCGACGGCTCTCGCAAATCGCTCGACAACGTCGAGTCGTCTATAAAAAACCTCGCCCTTATTGGAATGGCAATTCGCCAGACTGGAAAAGCCTCGCGACGGCGCAGGGCCGATGCGACTTATGATCCCGCCAAGTACCGCCAGCTGAGACAGCATCTCGAGTGTATTGTTCTACTCCGTCCGGGCGAAGGGCTGCCTGGCTTGGAACATATCGCCGACGAATCCGACTCTGATTCGATCATGACAGAGCACGAACGTCTGGGTGTTAATCTGGAGACAAGGCTTGAAAATTATGCGGTTGCGAGGTTGGGCGGCCTTGAGCGCAGCAACTTGAGCGTGCTCCAGAATCGACTTATCGAAGCAAACTTGAGAAGAAGACATCGCTTCAAACAAGCACAAGGAAGATCGCAGCGGACCAATATTCAGCCGGCAGAACCGAGAACACCAACAACGGACGAGAGCCGGCCGCTGACGGAAAGTCCCCAAACTCATGATAGCGCGAGTCTGGCAGAGGCCTCTTCTCCCACTCCCAATAAAGCAGACATGACGCGAGCCAGCATCAATTCACGCCAGGAATCAGACCCCACGACCGCCGAGGGCTCCATGGGGGATCCTCTTCTGGCAAAGGCGACACGCAAAGTAACGCCTTCGCAGATCTCTTCCATCGGTGCGGAGTGTGAATTTCCAAAGCCACCGATACACGTTCCAGGTCGGTTGGTGACGAGATGCCCATGCTGTTGTCAGTCCTTGCCTGTCAATGTCACCTCGAGTCCCACTGCATGGAGGTTGGTCACATTATCGATTTCGCGACTGCAGGCTGAGGCTAACACAATCTAGGCAACACTTGATCGAAGACTTGTCTCCATACACTTGCATTGCCGAGCACTGCCCTTCGCCGCACGTCACATTTGCTTCGAAAAAGGCATGGAATGACCATTTTCAAAAAAAGCACCCATTCGAGTGGCAATGTGTAATGTGCGATGAAGAAGTGGTCTTTACGATTAGAGAGAACATGGAGAGTCATGTTGCCGTCAAACATCAAGACGACTTGGTGGACTGCACGGTCTCTGACATCATCTCTTGGTCTGCTGTGCAGTCCGTTGGTGTTCAGGCATGTCCATTGTGCTCATCTTATGGTCCAAAGGACTCTCCGGAGCTGGTGGATCATGTTCTGCAGCATGCTTACGACTTCGCTTTACGATCTTTCCCTTGGTCGGATATAGCTCCAGAAACACTCGGCAAGCCACTCGGAACATACAACCTACCGGCGGACGAAGAGGACGCAGAGCGACTCACAACTTGGATACAATCAACGAATCATGGCGACAGGATGGATTTACACCTGTGCAGCTATGACGATACTAAAAGCTTGCTTTTGCCCGAGACGAATCTACATCAAGAGGGCGACTACTTTGCTGTCAACGACTACTTTCAAGACCAGTCTAGAGATGGTTCTTTGCGTGCCCAGAGCGACAAATATGACACGGATGAGTCCGAGGAAGAGACGCTGCTCTATTATGTGCAGCTGCTGCTCGACAACGGCGCCGACATTAACGCACAAGGCGGATACTTCGGCAATGCCCTACAGGCGGCCGTGTCTTCTGGAAACGAGGAGTTGGTACAGCTATTACTCGACAGCGGCGCCAAAGTAAGGCAAGGCGGCGATGCCCTACGCATGGCTTCCTCTAGAGGATACGAGAAGACAGTACAGCTACTACTCAATAACGGCGCCCACCTCAATGCACAAAGCGAGTCCCTACAGATAGCTTCCTCTGGGGGACACGAGAAGATAGTACAGCTACTACTCGATAACGGCTCTGATCTCAATGCACAACGCGGGGCATACGGTACTGCCCTGGAGGCGGCTTGCTCTAAAGGGTATGAGAAGATAGTACAGCTATTACTCGACAGCGGCGCCGAAGTAAGGCAAGGCAGCAATGCTCTACAGATGGCTTCCTCTAGAGGACACGAGAAGATAGTACAGCTACTACTCGATAACGGCGCCGACGTTAATACACAAAGCGTGTCCCAGGGTAATGCCTTGCAGGCGGCTTGTTTCGAGGGACACGAGAAGTTAGCACAGCTATTACTCGACAGCGGCGCCGACGTAAGGCAAGTCGACCATGCCCTACAGATGGCTTCCTTTAGAGGACACGAGAAGGTAGTACAGCTACTACTCGATAACGGCGCCGACGTCAATGCACATTGCGAGGCCTACGGTACTACCTTGCAAGCGGCTTGTTGGGGAGGACAGGAGAAGTTAGTACAGCTGTTACTCGACAACGGCGCCGACGTAAATAAGACAAGCGAGGAAGACGACAGTGCCCTACAGATGGCTTCCTCTAGAGGACACGAGAAGATAGTACAGCTGCTACTCGATCACGGTGCCGATCCAGTCAGCCCAGGCAGACTTTCATGATTGTAGATTGTAGCAACGTAGGACCAGCAACTCAATGAACGCGGCCCTTTTTCGGTCTTGATTAATGAGCGGCCCGCTGCATACGCAAAGGCAGAACAAAAGAACTCGCAGTTAGGCATGAGCCCTTTGTAGTAGGTGTTGTTCTTGAGAAGCTGAGGAAAATCTGGGCTGGCGACCAGTCTCGCGACCTCGCTGTGAAGGGAAAAGGGTGATGCAGTCGCTGGCCATCATCCATAAGAGCCTCGGGCCAGGCTTAGCACGGATCGTTGTCGCCGCCACCGACGCATGGTTTGAAGCAGCGATTGCGACGTAGTGGCCTCCGATGGAGGAAGCCTGCACTACGGCACGCTATTCAGATGCGAGAAAATGGCTGTTGACAGAATAATTTATCCAGCTTGCTAATTTCTATCACCTGGAATCTCTGGTCACCTACAGACGGTATTTGGCTATTGTCGGACACCAGCTTAAGGACTAGGCTTCTGGAATGCATCTGATATGGGACTTTAGATCATCCCCGCGCCTGCCTGAAAGACCGCGCCAGGTCAACTTCACCCCCTTATTGCAATCTGTTGGAACAACAGTATGTATACATAACATGAACAACAGGGCACATCTTGTTGCTAATATTGCTCTGACCTGCAGAAGAGCTTCTCGTCTAACATGTAATATATTTTACGATGCAGTCATCTCTTCTTTCCCTGGCCGGATCCTTAGACGGGCAATCTCACTGATTTGAAGGAGGAGCGATATTAGGAAGTTTGAAGGGTAGTATTCCTACCTATACCCTTGTGTTTACCTAGTATCGGTAAAACGTAGCACCGCTAAATCCCTACCTAGGGATACAGCGTACTATAAATAATATATGACGTTATGGATATAACGATTTAGCATCGAAAGAGTATGAAATGGATGATTCAGATGGGTATAGCACGTACCTACTAGTGCTTAAGCCTAGTAGCGCTACTCTCGACGACGAGGGCAATAGTAGTAGTAATAGTAGTACTACCGATAGCGGCGGCGCGGGGGCGGTAGTAATAGTAGTAACAACATTAACAACAAGGGTAGAAGAAGGAGGAGGAGGAGAGTAGTAGTATGAGGGCGGCATACTCGTGGGCACTATGTCGCTAACCCTCCTCGAGGGAGTCGTGAGCGAGACGTGCTATACGGCGCCGGACCTCGGGTTCGCGGTACTACCCGAGTACTACCGCTAGGGTATCACGGTCGAGGCGTCGCGCGGAGTACTCGAGTAGGCGTCTCGGGAGGCGGGCGTCGATGTAGTGCTAGGCCTATATAATCCCGTAAACTTAGCCTTAGGGGCGGTGCTACGGAAGCTAGGGTTCGTAGATAGAGGTATAAGAAGGCTAAAACCTTTTAGGGACTAAGGCGGGGTAGTCTAGACGTAGGGGGCTAGAGGTAGGAGAGTGAGTAAGGAGGAGGTTATAGCTACGGGGCTACCTAGTATAGTAGCGGCTTATACTTTTCTTAACACTATATATAGAAGCCCTACTTATATTACTTAACATAGTAATAATAATTACGTTCGGCATAATAACGGGCATTTTCCTTAGTCGTAGACGGGATAGGAGATTTATAGATTCGAGGGATTGAGCGAAATTGAGGTTGAACCCAGGAATAGTGTCGCTGTCAAAGTTGCTGCACCAGGATGGAATGAATGGAAACTAGATAAACAAAAACGAGCGCCTGGCTCATTCCTCCCTCTGATCATGTTGACGTGTATGAGGCACAGGTACTTGGTACTTGGGGTAACGTACAGCCCCTCCTCCCCTGAGGGAAGCAACGGTGACAACAGTGCGGCCCAGTTTGCCTTACCACCCGAGCCACCATTTATGCAAGTGGTCCCAGTGGGCACTGTCGCGGCAGGCTGACTGCATGTCAGCGAGCTACTGACTGACGTGAGACACAGAAAACTCGGAAGGCGTACCCGACTACTACGTGCTAGGATCTCAAGTGGTGTGCGGGACGTGCTCAGCGCCCGGCGGCCCGGCCGGATTTATTTGGACATGTAAATAATTATTCCATGCTAGAAATGGCTGCCACGCATAGTAATAATTACTGCGCCATATATGTATAATTGGCCTTGCAAGTATTACCGGATGAAGTCAATGTGCTGAGGGTATTGGCATGCCGCCTTACTTAGCCGTCGCACCCAAGAAATCGGGTTACCTAAAGTTAGTATTATATAGTATATCGATGTTATTACCAAGAAGCAGCACTCTAGTCTCATCCTGGGCTGCTAGATAGTTGAGAGAGCCCGATTCATAGGTCGTCTAATAGCTTGACATCCATAGCACGTATCCATAAGCACTCAGGAAGTAAGTCTAGTCTAGTAGCTAACAAAGAAGCATGGGTCGCTTCTAAGGTAGCCGTTAAGCTTCGGCTGCATTTGCGCGGGCTCATGCCTTTTTGAATGTACCTCGTACCAAAGAGTCGTCAATAAGGTGCAACAGTAGGTCGAGCGGGCCTGAAATGCGATGCGACCCGCATTGTCTCAAGGAATGTTTTGAGACGGATGAAACGTTGTCGGCGGCTATTACAGCCATTTCTGACGCAGCAACGAGCAAGCGGGGCTTCTTATTGGCTCTACGGCTTGGGCAAGTGGGAGGCCGGCCTGTTCCGTTCGCGAGACCGCGAGGCTGCTCGGAAAGCAGCGGTGATCCTTCCAGATTGTTTGCCGCCAAGTCTAAAGCAAAGCTTAATCCTCAAAGCCAAGAATTTGTGGCAGCCAAGAACTCGGAGAACCTTGTCTGCGGAGGGGGATCTGCAAAGACCATGGACATGTGCTGTCCCAGAAATGGCCGATATCTAAACGCCTTGGGGCAAGCCGCTAAATGCCGTAGCACCCGCCTCGCTATGACGAGGGAGGTAAACTGTAGCCGGACCACAATTGAGATAATGATGATGATCATGCTCCTATTCTACCGTCTTGTGATACGATCGGCCCGACGGGAGGACACGGTTCGCGTCCAAGCGCGTCCGAGATTCCATGACACTTCACTGAGTCTCAGCGGCTAGCTTGCGTGGGGGCCGGGAGATATCCAAAGAGACTGACACTTCACGGCGTTTCAACGCTAACGTGTGTCACAAGCTGCGTCCGCCGAATGTCCAGGCCGACTTGGGAGCTGAAAGGGCCGCTGATTGGCTTCAATCCGCGTAGGTTCGATGAAGGCCATGCTGCGTACGTTCCGTTTCGAGGTAGAGGGTCTGACATTGCCTCGTGCTTCGTGCAGGGCTGTGAGACTCCTGGCTGGCCCAAGGCCGCGTAACACGACTCTCTTACGGCTCTTGTGCCGACTGCCGACCGCCATGAGCTCGTGAGAAGATAAAAAGCTCTCGTGTTTCCCCGACTTATTGTTTTTGGCATCAGCTTCATTCCCATCATCATCTACTTCTTTACCAGCCGATTGACTCGGTCTGCTCAGTTTCTCATCTTACTAATATCTTCTTTTACCACCCAATCCTCACTTCAAGCCGTCTTCGAAAGTATTTGGTTGATCCAAATAATCCTATCCAAGATGTACACCAAGTCTATCCTCGTTCTTGCTCTCTCCGCTGCGGGCCTAATCAGCGCCCACGGCAATGTCCAAGTTGTCACGTAAGCCCCGCATCGCACTCCCCCCATCTCCATTTCCTTGTTCGCTAACCCTTCTGGCCGGATTTCAGTGGTGACAAAGGCGGCAACGGCACTGCCCTCGGGATCCGGGGCGCCGCCGTGCCGAGATTCGGCAAGAACGCCGAGACCGAGTCGGACACGACAGTCTTTGGCGGCCGGGCCAACCAGCCCATGACTAACGGCCTCGGCAAGACCACGGACAATGGCAGGCTCCAGGTTGCCGACCTGGCGGCCGCCATGGCCCTCTCGGGCGACACCCTGCCCCAGGTCTCTGCTGACGGCACGGGTACCATCTCGGGCACCTGGCGCACCGTCACCAGCGACGGCACCGCCAACAACCGGCAGGGAGACCTCTTTGCCGTCCTCGACACCACCGGGACGGGCACGTACTCCGAGGGCAAACAGCTCGTCGCGACTTCGAACATGGTCGGCAACGGGAAGGGGAACGTGGTGCAGAGAGCGCTGGCGCTAGCTCTGCGGTCCGTCGGCATCCAGAAACGCGCCACCAACGTCGGCGCCGATGCGGTAAGTCAACAAAACAAGCAAATATCCGGGCTTCCACCCAAGAACTGGCACTGGAGAAAAAAGGGTTCCGGGCTAATCTCATTGCCTTCGTGACAGGCCTTCACCGTCAACATCCCAGCAGGCACCACCTGCACGGGAACCGATGCCGCCAGCGGGCAGAGCAACTTCTGCCTCTTGAAGGTCGTCAACAACAACAACGCCGGCCCGTTCGGCGGCAACGTCGCATTCCAGATAGCCGGTGGTGCAGGTGGTGCAGCCGGTGGTGCTGCTGGTGGTGCTGCCGCCGGCGCTGATGCTCCTCTAGCCGACGCCCCGGCTCCCGCCGCCAAGGGCAACGGCAGAGGCAAGGGCGCTAAGCGCTTCCAGGCATGATGATATCCGGATCTAGGCAGGAAAGGGGCTGGGGAGTTGGGGAGGGGATGGGAGGGGTTTCACTACTCTTGAGAGGCGGGTGATGGGTGTTGATAGGATGTGGAGCTTGATGGAGTATGCCGGTGGAGGGGGACTCCGATTGTTGTGGGAATTATTTGCCTCATGTCTTGATCCAAGCATGTAGACTGTAATATTTTCTGCATCATGTGTTCGTTAGTAAAGAGCCTCTTTGTGACAAATTTTGCTATTCTGTGCTTGCATTGGTGAGCTGTACTGTGCCAGCCCTATTGTCTTGTCTCATGCAAGCTTAACGGCTGCCTGTTGATCAACTTTTGAGCAATTCGAAACTTGGTAGCAGTAGTTTGCAGGTATATGGACAGGACAGGTCATGGCTATATACAAAAGAGCCGACCTACAACCGAGAGCGGGCAAGGACATCATCACTGCAGGATTCATCCATCTCGACAGGCGTCTATCGTAGATAGCGGTCAGTAGAAGTTGAAACTGATTGCGTTTGTCTGCGTACTACTGGTTTTAGTGTAGTCAAGGATTGAAATTGCTGCTCATCGCTAACACAAGTGAAAGGCATATCATGGGAAATGACGTTTTGGTTGTGTCTGGACAAGCGTTCAAAATTCCGAAATGGGGAAGACTGGAGCTATCCGGCTTGAGTACATTTCGTCATCCTGACATGAAAAGAAGGTATTGGCTAGATACCGAGACTTTTCTGTTGAACAACTTGCAGTTACGATCACGTCTATCTCATTTGTAGTGCAGCACGGTGTCTATGGTTCTTTCGTCGGCTGGTCACCAGGTACAGCGTCCTCTCTGCGTCCACGACTGACAGTATCTGAAGTGAGACTAGCTGACGACGTTTGAGCCTTGACGCCTTTGCCCTGCTGGAGGAAGAATCTCGACCCCCAAGTCGCCAGCACTCTCGGCTCTGCCGCCACCGCTGACGTCTTCACCTCATCTCCGGCTTTGCTATGCCCAGATCGTCCGAGCAGTATATCCCTAAGCGCCGAGCGCGAGACAACAGCCACGTCGGTAGCCGCATTCTTGTCCAGCCAGATATCGTCCACGAGTTTCAGCGGCGTGATCACCACTGTCCTCTGAGGTGTGGGGATTGATGACTTTCTACCATTACTGCCACCGAATAATATTGCCCCGGCCCAGCTCCGCTTGGCGATATATCGTACCGAGTCTGCTGGGCCTTGGGCCTGAGCTCCGGCATCGAGGAGGACATGAAGCAGAAACTCGACGTTCTGTGCCAGCTGCTGCTTCTTCTGTTGCTGTGGTATACTATCGCCGATATCTGCGGTAGCTAGAGAAGTCGACAGCACTGGTGCTGTTGTTGGCGAGGAGGAGGAGAAGGTGGAAGAGGATGAGGAGTATGATGAAACAGAACTGATGGCGTCGAGCAGACACCATGTTCCGAGACGCGGCTGCTGCGCAATCAGCTCAACAAGCCATGTCTGCTTAGCCTTCCGCCCGTCCGCGAGAGCGGTGGCGAGGACCACATCGGTGATTGTGCCGTGCAAGTCGCGACCACCGGCGTGGGGAGCACCGAGGTCAGATGGTAACGTGCCTTTATTCGGCGGCGACCCGCCGCCAGCCACCAAGACGTCGTGCCGTCCGATCTCCCTGGTTAGTAGCGGCAATATAGAGCCTTGCGACGTGAGTACGCCAAGCATCACGGGGTTGCGGTACCGCAGGGACATGACGAGTGGGTGGTCCTCGACACCATCACTGCCGCGGGCGTTGGGGTCTGCGCCGCGGCGCAGCAGTAGCAGCGCGATGTGCGACATTGTTCGGCCTACAGCTGCGGCGAAAATCCTGGTGGGAGCAGCAGCGGCAGAGGCGTGCGCGGTAATGATACATTGCGAGAGTGGCGGTGTCGGGAAGGATGCTGTGGTTGTGGGGGTCATGATTACGTTTCTTTCTCCCTTCCCTGCCCCCCGGCCATCGGCTATATATGGTGATCGTCTTTGTCTGTCATGAGGTCCGCGACGATGCCGCTGAGCCGCGAGTCCATTTGGATCCGCGCCGCCCTCGAGAAGCGTACGGACGAGTGCAAATGCGGACTGTAAAGGCCTGCCTGGTGCGCAACGAATGGCCTCGATGAGAGGCGTCGTGATGGTTTCACCAGTAGCTTGTGGAAGCCCCTCGTGTCCCAAGACACGATAGACCTTGTTGACGTCCACCCCGACTTTACATAGAAGCTTGATGGTGCCAGTGTCGCCGGCAACGATCGCATCGAAGAGCACAGGGAGATGCCCTGGTTTATGGGCGTCGGGGTCAACGCCGTGTTTCAGAAAAGCTTCAATGCGGACTTGGTCGCCCGCACGCACCGCGTCGGCCAAGGAGAGGGATTGTTGAAGGCTTGAGTCTAGTGATGCCTTTTTTGAAAAGGATGCTTTAATACTGTGATTGTTGCCGGCGCGGTCGTGGTCATCCCCAGCTCTCATGGGTAATCCGGGGCGTTCTATGGCAGTGTTTGGCCTAGAACATGCTTTCATATCTGATCCGGCCGCGACAGAGTGTGTGTCAGCTGACGACGCGCTCCCGTCCACAACCGATGGCGTCGGTGCAGCACCGCTCTCTGAACCATATGTACTATCCAAGCGCCGCGTCGTCTGCTCCGACAGGTCTGGCAGGATATGCACCGGCGCCTCTGGGTGCTCGCCGTACCCGATCACTGATCGGTCGTGCACCGTTTCGGCGTATGACGTGAGGCTGTCGATGAAGCGATCCATGAGGAAATTGTCGGTGCGATGCGTCGCCATGGAGCGCAGCAGCTCGACAAGCTCCTCCATCTTGGTGCGGTCGACCTGCAGCGCCTGGATGCCCTCCATGATTCCCTGCACATCGTCGTGGATGACAGCCTGTTGCTCGAGTAGCTGCGTAGTGCCTATGCGTATACCGCTGGCGAGGGACCTGGGTTTATCAACAGCGGGACACTCGCTGTCAGTATTGAATTCGAAGCTGACCAGGTCGGCTGCAGAAGGTGGACTCACATGTTCAGCATAGCAAGGCAGACGTCGAGGTCCATTCTCTTCGCTTTCAGGAGATCCCTCATCTTGTCAAGCTCCCTTTTGCCGGCAACCACCCAGCCGATCCCCTGCCGCAGGCCGCCTCTAGAATACCTCGTGACCAGGTCAGACGTCTGCTGTACAGCGGTCTGGCAACTAGATATGACGGCATCGAGCCGCGTCGAGAGCGACTTGGAAACCATTGCGCCGTCGCGCGTAACCCGGTGGACGTTGTCGGCGATGAGAAAAAGGATGCTCTCGACAGACTCGAGTTCAGTGTGGACAAGGCCGAGGTCCTCCTTGAGTTCGGCCATCTCGGTGATCAGTTTGGTGATTGCAAATGACACGGACACAGTCGCGCCTGCGAGCGCGAGGCAGGAGCCTGCGACCTCCATGGCTCGAATCGCTGCTGTCGCTTGCTTTTCGGGCGGTTATGGAACGGAGGGCGGGGACGTGTGCATTCTGGCTTTCTGTTGTTGCTTGTGAGAAGGAAGAGAAGGGTCGTGTGGGAGCAGGCAGGCTCCGGCTATCCCTCGTTTTGCAGCATGTCAGTGCACGCGTACTGTACGCGCGCGCTTTGCAAGGCTGCGGCTTGCCTGACGAGTTGGGAGCTGAAAGCATCGGGTACGTATCCCGGTTGTCTATGCTGCATATGCTGCGCAGTAGTACTGTTTTGAGACTACTAGCTGGCGCAGTTTCTCGAAGAGAACAAGAAACTAAGCGAGACATTTCTCTTTTATGAGGTGCCTCACCGTTGATCAACTATCGCATGACATGTGCGTTGCTAAAAAGCCCCTTTGTGGCAAGACTTGCCGTTTTGTGCTTGACTTATTAGGCTGTACTGTGCCAACCTAACTGTCACATGTAAGCTAAACAGGCTGACTGTTGATCAACTTTTGAGCAATTTGAAACTTGGTAGGATCAGCAGCTTGCAAGCATATGGTTAAGGCAGGTTACGGCTATACACGGGAGTCGACCTACCATCGAGAGGGGGCAAGGTCATCACCGCTGCAGGATTCATCCATCTCGACGGGCTTTCATCCTAGATGGCAGTCAATAGAAGTTGATCTAGTTGCGTTTGAGTCTATGGGAAACTAGGCGTACTCGGGCATAAACCGCACTAATTCTGGACAAGAAGCGGTCCAGACTTTCTCTGTTGTCTCATTTCTAATACTTGGGTTTATGTCATGTAGGCTCTCTCAGAGCTCTAATGCTATTTATCTCGTCTTTGCTATCTGCTTATTGTATGTTTCAAGGCAATGAGATTGACGAGTGGACGCCAGAAAAACGAAGCATGCAAGCAAGACAGAGATCACGAGACGGCGCAGTTGAATGTCGCCTAGGTGTTACTCACCCTCGAAGTGATTCTCCCGCAGTCGCACCCCCTCAAACAGATTCTCTTTTTGTGCCCAATGAGGTTGTGATGCAAAAGCGGAACCGCTAATGCATACGCCGTTAACGCCTATTATTATTGTTGGGATGGTCAGAGACCACGGGGTAGGGGTGAGTGGGTCGGGGGAGAGGACCGGAGTCACTTCTCTCGTGGACGAATAAAAGTACCCAGAGTGTGCATGTCAGGGGACAATTCGACACAAGCCAGTAACCGCACGATTTTCCCCGACTCGGATCCCCTCCAAAGACAAGATGTCCAGAAAACCACATGATCACTAGATGCACAATTACAGAGATCTAACATCTGCAAGCCATATGTCAGCCAGTAAAACCCCCGGTCTTCACACCGTACAAGAATTTCGGGACACCCCGGCGAAGACCGGCCCGGGAAGAGGCTCGTCGGGTCACCCCCCGCACACAGGCCCCTGCCGAACCTTGCTGCCCACATGATATAAACATCCTCGTTGCAGGCCCTTGACGAGAATGCCTGTGATCTGCAAGGAAGTGGGATCTAACGATTCTCCCCGCACTCTTGTCCCCACAGAGTACAGAATAACCCGTCGGACGTCATGCCTTCTCCAAGATGAAATGACGACGGCATTCAGGGGCATGGCCATCCTGGGCGATAATGACCGGAACTGGCCTATGGTCAGGGGGCCGGCCACACAGTCGCGTCACTTTCGGTGTGGCACCGCCGTCGGCTCTGCACCTGCAGGCAAGCACGCGGTGTATCGGAGCGGTCCGGTAGTGGCTCGAGTCGTTAACCCTGAGCCTCTATTGGTACACTTTTCCACAGTGACTCGCCTTCCTCAATGGGTGGTGACTGCGACCATGCATCAAGTTTTCGGCTGATGGATTCGGAGTCTTCCCCGACGCAAAGTGATCAGCAGTTCTAAATTGCAGTCGGGGCGACAGGGCACATTATTGCGGTCAGGTATATATATCTTACCGTTTCTGCGACTTTGTATTTCGGGTCATCGTCTACTGCCATCCCATATCCTTGGGCATTTTCCTAAATGTTGGCAGAGCTCCTCTCATCACGAGTCTGTAGCACACATACATACACAGCGCCCACAATGCCGCGACAAAGCAAAGGTGCCCTGGCACTTGCCACTCTTGCTGGCTTTGCTGTCGCCTCTCCCGCCGCCGTGCGCTTTCCGCGGCCGCTGGAGCGGCAAGTGGCTACCGGGCCCTACGAGGCGACATGGGAGTCGACCGACAAGCACACGCCCGCGCCCGAGTGGTTCAAGGACGCCAAGCTCGGCGTGTACTGGCACTGGGGCGCCTTCAGCACGGCGCAGTACGGCAGCGAGTGGTACCCGCGAAACATGTACCAGGCTGATACCGAAGAGCGACGCCATCACGAGCAGACGTACGGCAGCCCGGACACGGTGTTTGGGTACGATAAGTTCATCCTCGGCGGCGAGGACCTCAAGGGCAACCACGTCGAGTTCGCGCCCGTACTTAAGTCCGAGGGCGGCGAGTTCGACCCGGAGAGCTGGATGGCTGCGATCAAGGCGTCGGGCGCCCGGTTCGCGGGCCCCGTGGCCGAGCATCACGACGGCTTCTCGCTGTGGGACAGCAAGGTCAACGACTGGAACTCGATGAGGTTGGGCCCCAAGATGGACCTGCTCAAGATGTTTGCCCAGCTCGTCCGCGACAACGACATGAAGCTCGTCATCGCCATGCACCAGGCCTTCAACACCAACGGCTTTTACGCCGGCGCCAAGAACCAGACGGACCCGGCCCTACGCCTGCTGTACGGCCAGATGAGCCACGAGCAAGGCTCGGAGCGGTGGCTCGCCAAGCAGCTCGAGGCGCTCGACCATGTGCAGCCCGACATGATCTGGAACGACTTTTCGCTGTGGTCGCCAGGCTGGTGCCAGATCGACGGCAGCCCGATCTGCGGCATCCGCGAGGCCGAGCGGCTGCAGTTCCTCGCGCACTACTTCAACCGCGGCGAGGAATGGGGCAAGGAGGTCCTCACCACCTACAAGCACTTTGACTCGGGCCTCCGCGACACCTCTGCCGTCGGCGACTGGGAGCGCGGGGGGCCCGCCAACCTGACCCGGCCGTACTGGCAGACCGACGACGCCATCAGCGCGTCCTCGTGGTCCTACACCGACGGCATCAGCTACTACTCGTCCAAGGAGATGATCCACTCGCTGCTCGACCGCGTCAGCAAGAACGGCAACATGCTCCTCAACATCTCGCCCACGGCCGCCGGCGCCTTGCCCGAAGAGCAGGTCAGGGTCCTGCAAGACATCGGCGCGTACCTCGCCCTGCACGGCGAGGCCGTCTACGGCACCCGCGCCTGGGACATCTACGGCGAAGGGCCCAACCGCGCGGGCGGCGGCTCGTTCACAGCACCTCTGCAAGGAGACGGCCGGGATCTGCGGTTCACGCGGTCGCAGGACGAAAAGGTGCTGTACGCGACGTTACTAGGCTGGCCTGAAGGCGGCAAGACGAGCATCGCGAGTCTCGGGAGCAATCGGACCGTCAGCCTCAACGGGCTGGCCAGCGTGCAAATGTTTGGCGGCGCCGCGGGCGAGTACGTCGACGTCACCGACTTCTTGCAGAGCCCCGGTGGTCTGAACATCACTCTCCCGACCAAGCCATCGGCGGAGCAGTACGGATACGTCCTGAAGCTCACCTTTGCCGAGCGGATCCCGGTGCCGCAGCCCGAGCTGGGCGCAACCATCTGGCCCGCGGGCGACGTGACTGCGGCGACAAAGGGCGTGACGCTCGAGATGGGCCGGTTCACCGGCGTATTCCTCGCCGAGGCCGGGCTCGCTGGCAAGGATGTTGCCGTCGTCCGCGTGTCCCCGGGCTGCAAGGCCGTCATCTACGCGAGCCCCGACTTCACCGGCATTCCCATGCGGGGGTACGCCGTGGGCGAGCACGTCGTGGAGCTGGGGAGTGTCGGGTCGATCAGTATCGAACCTAATTGAAGGATAGATGGCTTTGTGGGTGAGAGGGGAGGAATTTGGATAAAAGATATGTTGAGGTGTGATGACTATAACTAGCCGTCAATAAAATACACCGACACAACATATAGATATTTCCGTCTTTCTACTGTTTCTCAATGCGTTTAAGCTTCTGTCCGGATGAGTGATGTGCACCGTTCTGCACCTTTATGTACGGTGGCACGAGGAAGCCGGTTCCTAAGCCACAGCTGCACCATCAACCATAGATACCGGGCGCTGTCCGCCTCTTTCTATCCAACCCACGCCATTCGTTCACATATTTTCCCTAACGGACGATTATAATTATAGACAAGTGCTAAACTCGAATATACGTTTGTGAATGAGTCGGGCGCGTGTACCTTGATCTATCACACCCGAAAGTGATAGCCGTGTGCCTGTAATGGATCGATCGTCATGTGCCGATGCAAAGAAGTTTGTCTTGGCTCGCACTTATGCCGATAACCACTTCTCAATCAGATACTACAGAGCGGCTCCGTCATATATTGCTCCGTGACGCTATTGTATTTAATGTAGCACGGCATGCATCCTTTGGGTGCGTTTTCTTCATAGTGCAAAACATATTATTATTATTTATAGTACGCTGTACCTACTAGTTAAAAGGGGTTTAGCGGTGCTACGAATCTATCGTGTAATAAACCGTACCGTGAGGCTGGACTAAAAATACACGCTACGTCTTCTTCGCGCTAAAGTAGCGCCTACGCTCGGAGTTATCGTCGCATATAAAAGGATAGCTCTTCACTAGCTAAACCTTACTTAAAATAAAAAGAGAGAGAGTGCCCGCCTTATTCCTTAAGACGCACCGTGTTCGCTACGTAGTAGATGTATAGATACGTCTTCATCGCTACGAGCTCTACCTTAAGTAGTAGTACCTTCGTATCCGGGGTAACTAGTACGGTATAGTACGGTAGTAGCTATAAGTTAGGCTTATCGTCGACCTCGCTACCTATTCCTCCTTCTCCTCTATAGCCTCATTATTAAACCCGTAAGTGTCGCCTTCGGCGGCCGTAGCGCCCTCGTTATTAGCGCGCTTACGCCCCTAGATCGGAGCGGTCTACTAACGATAGCGATAATAGAAGTAGTAATAATAGTAATAATAATAATAATAACAATAATAATAGTAATAGGTACGTCGTTTCCTAGTCGATCTCACCGTACCCTTACTAACCTTGAGTAGCACGCCGCACCCGTAATAGTGCCGGCCGCTCCGGCGGCGACGACGACGACGCCGAGGTGCTAGCGCGCCGCGAGGCCGCCGCTACTACCGTCGCCGCCGCCTCCGCTACCGCCGCCGAGGAGCTACTTCGGTAGCACGAGCTATAGGAGTAGGAGTAGTAGTAGTAACAGTAATAGTAGTAGTATTAGTAGTAGCTCGAGGAGTAGCCTACTCCCGGTCCGGGCTCGGCGCCCGCGACGCTAGTAAGCCGCTTATTCGCTACTTATACGGTCGTTATACTAACGACTCGTAGTTTAAGAAGCCTCGGTACGGACCTACTAGCGGCGTACGCCCGGTGTCGTACGCCTCTTACGTAAAGCGTACGGCCGCTAATTACTAGCACCGTTATCGCTTCATTAGCGGGAGTACCGCGGCCCGGTACTACGCTTACTCTAAGTAGGGTTACCCTTACCCTCCGGTATATACTTCGCCTTAGTAGTATATATTATAAGCTTCGCTAACGGTACGTCTTCGCCTAGTTATCGCTCGATCCTACGGTCCGGGCTGCCGTCGCTACGATACTCGTAGTAGCCTCCCGCGCGGCCTCCTAGGAGGATCCTATAAGTCGTACTATCTTCGCTACGCGTACGGTACTATACTAATGTAGTAGAAATTCGTCGTCGCCGCCTAAGCCGCGGAGCGAGCACTTACTAGTGCTCGCGCTAAGGTTCGCGCCGGAGGTAGCGGCTATACCGCTACGCCTACGGTAGACCCCGGCGTAGGCTCCTTCAAGCGCTCGCTCCGTGAGCGCTAGGTAGAGGCCCTCGAGGGCATTAACTATAGTTTAGTAAGTATGTTCGCGCTACGCGTACGGTCTATTAACGCTACTAACTCGCTTGCTATAGGCGGAGGCCGTCCGACTTCTACGCCGGATTACGCCGGAGGAGGATGAGGAGGATAAGGAGGAGGAAGAGGAGGAGGAGGAGGAGTAGGGGTGTTCGGTAGTAGGGTTCGGTGTCGTTACGCGCGCGCCGCGTATCCGCTGCTAGGGCGCCATTGGCGCCCATTTAAAGACCTCGACTAGACTTGGGTGTGGCCTTCGGGCGATAAATTGATTAGAGGGGGGGGGCTGTTGCCGCTCCCGGGTCTTTCCCGCTTAGTTGTCGCTGCTTGTTCGCTGCTGCGCGTGCTTGTAGCACTTCATTCACAGTGCAAAACAACGGCGCCGGAAAACCATCGTTGTTTTGAGAAAAAAAAAGTATGGACCAAAAAGAACCAAAAAATATGAAGCACTATGATGTTTTACATTCGCTTGTTACTGCCAGCGGTAAATACTAAATTATGTAGGGACGGCAGTGACCGAGCACAAAGAGATAGCAATCTAGGGGAGCTGGATATTGCTCCTCGCTTTGTTATAGTCAGGCCCCTTTGAAAGTGTGCTCATGTGGCGTAGTTTGGCCACTAAACAGCGGTCTACGAAGAATCTTCCTGCCTGCTTTATGATTTTAAAAAGAGTTGAACATTATATCACGGATATCGTCTCCTCTGCTATCTGTCTGGTTTCTTGCACGGAGACAGCTCTTTTGAGGAGACCTCTCTGATGTGATTTCAGCACAGCCATGACGCAACAGCAGAGACTGATACCTATCTTTATATGCATGGGCGGTGAGCATTACCACTCATCGAAGTTGCTAGTCGGTTTTAGATACGTAGAGAAGAAACACACGCACAGAAACCACAAAGCACACCACAAAAGTGCTGCAGCTCTTGAGCTTGAAAGCCTTGTGAGTCGGCTTCCGGCCCCATGGAATTCTCGCAGGGGGAAGTCGTCTGAAAGCCTCAAAGCAGAATCAGCCACAGAGGGTACAAAGAGCGCTACCTTCGTTCGTAGCCTCAGAAGACTAAAGCAAAAACCTGGCGTAGGTGGGTAAGCCGCTTCGGGAAGTCGGCCACTCCTCAAAGCCACTGCATGTCCCTGGTGTTCCAAGGCATGTACAATGCAGCATCTCGAGCACAATATTTGTATCACGCCTAACGCGGTTAGTATTACTCGTCACCCAGAGGTGGTGTTACAGCTACACATGACTCTAGCTCGATCTGGTGTCGAACTAAATCTAATCACCTACACCAAGGCATCACATATTTCGTCTTCCGTTTTGAAGGGGCTAGATCATGGGTCGCCTGACCTCGTTTCCCTCGGAAAGGCTCCCGCTCTCAAGACCCTTTGAGACATATCTCTAGGGGAGAACCTTCTTCCATGTTAGTGTAAGACTAAAATATTCTGAAACGCAAGGCGGCGTTGCCGGCACGGAAACTTTCATTGAGGCGAACAATGAGGAAACTTTACAAGTACGCATTGGGCATAGTCCTGATCGTAGCCCTCATTTGAAGGTTTCTAGCTTCGCGGTCCGCGAGTGGCTGTTTCGGGGTTAGAACCAGATCGCAATCTCAAACATGGGCTCGCAATCAACACATCTAGCTCGCCGAACAAGGTCGCTAGTGGCTAATGAGAGCGAGACATATGGATATAGAGGAGGCAGAATCAAGCTTACCATATGTCACATGTCAAGTGACAGCAAGGAGAATTGACGGCAATCCTCTCTCTGACAGGCCAGATTTCATTTTACACACGGAGGAAGTAATGACTTGAAATGGCTAGCAAGGCAAGGTGAATCCGATGACGACTGGCAGAATCTTGTCACCAAAAGGTTATTGTACCGGGTAATAATTATTGGATGCATTGATGGACTGTCAATGCAGGCATCAATACAGGCACAGCATGTAAACGACGGCTCATTATATTATTTCTGACGGGTGCTTATTCACGAGCGAACCTGGCCCCTGCTGTGATGTAACACCACGCTCCGCCTGAAGCTTGACTTCCTGGTATTCATTTCGGTTGATTTTCCTGCCTTCCAGGGACCCCCTGGCATCTTCAAGATGAACAAGCTTTCTGGGATTCGGTTGATGCCGCTGTCGCGGCATTATCTGCACAGTGCCATGCGTGCCCCCGCGGTCTAGAAGACGCGACGAAGCTTGAGGTAGAGCCGGGACGTTTCGGCGAGAGATGGCTCGACCGTGCGGTCTTTTTACTTGCCGCAGGATTGGTAAATTGATACTATGCTCGTTGCACTTGCTTCTACTAAGCGTCGAGTCCCTCGCCCCAGATTCTCCTTGTTTTCCTGAACCTACTACCGCGCAATTCAAATCCGCACAGCCCCGCTCCCGAGCTCTACCTGGTAGACTAGGTAAGCCGGGCCAGCAGCAAGCCAGCCTCAGTCGGGTTTGGCCGCAGTGGTCAACTCGAGACCTCCACAGAAGCACACATCCCCAAAAGACCGCAACCGGCAAGCCTAGGGCCAGATTTGGGAGAACAAAGAAACTCTGTTTTCCTGCCAATCATACCGGCCAGAAGAGCCAAGACCAATTGGTGGTGGTGGTCGGGCCCAGACTTTTTTTCAGCTTGCCACGAACAACAAATCCCCATCTTAGTGCCCACTTGGCACAGCCACGAGATAGATTGGTCCTTCTTCGCTTTGGCAGATCTGGGCTCGGCCGCGCCGCTTTTGGGGGGGTAGTGGGTGCGACCGAGATCGCGTTGTTCTGCTTTGGGCTTGGATACCACGTCCTTGGGCCAGCGTGCGTGTGTGCCAGTCCGATGGCGTTGGGCCGTGCTGTGCAGCTGCTTCACACAACCTCGATCGAATAATCTGACCATAGCGTGCAAGACTGCTCTTCCATCGGTGAAACTTGGGCTCTCATTCATTCCGGCAATACGAGAGGCGTGCCCTGCAAACAACTCTGTCTAGCAGTTTCGCGGTTTCCATCCAGAGCAGCTTGGAGACTCATTGTGGGTGCGAAATTACAACCAAAACTCTGCTTATCCGTTCGCAGGGGGGAAGGGGGGATAAAAGGGTCTGTTGTGTGTGTGTGTGTGTGTGTGTGTGTGGTCGCTAGCGGCCACTTGGCTGACCGCAAATGCGCGTGGCGTTGAACTATTTGTTTTCCTGCAAGGGGGCCATGATGTGAAGGTGGTGTTGTGGGTGCCTTGCACCTGGGCCAAATCCGCCATAAACCCCCTGCAACAGGGCTGAAAGATGACATTTTGGATCCCTTGGACGTGACTCTTTTCTTTTCTATCGATGCGTGGCACTTTTTTTCCGCGGGCGCTTCGTGCCACATCCCGTAAACCCGAGATTGCAGCTTATGCGGATTACATAGCGAGAAGCGTGGGAGAGTCACGTCCTTGTGCCGCCGCACTATCTCCGACAGAGTACATTTGGAAGACAAAGAAAGCCGCTCTCTGCTTCGACGAGAGAATGCTCAAGACTGATCGCACCGCCGTGTTATGCTACTATGTAGACAATCAAGCAGCCGCCTGACTGGAATGCCTGGAAACTCACACTTCCCGCTGCCATGATCCTCCCGCCTGGAAGAATGCCCAAACGACCATGCCAAAAGTGTACGATGATTGACGGCTAAGCTTCGTAAGCCGGAACTCGCCCTTGCGAAGATTGTCAGCACCTGTCAGCCGCGGCGGATGTCTTCAGGGGCCCCTGGCTCTGATTCCCTGACCCTGCCCCAGATCACGCCCGTGCAGGCCAGGAGTGCGAGAGCCTTGCGACAATGGCACCACCATATCTCACAGCTCTAAAAGGCAGCGGGACAATCCCAGCGAGGGTGCACGACGAGACAAGATGCGGGTGCGGTGCAGTTAGGGCGGAACCCTAAAACACCTGTCACACCACTTGTTGGCGCGGTCGCCCTTGTTGGGTAATCTCTGTTTACGGATGGGAGCAGCCCAAACTTGGGCTCATGGTGCACTTAGAGTTGTGACCGGATAATGCAACCGGAGCTAGAGCAAGGGCAAAATACATGCTGCTGCTGGTGATCCTTACAATAGCAGTGCTACGAGATCAAAGTTCCAAGTACTAGTGCAAGAAAGATGAACGGGGACATGTTAAGTTCAGGATGCATGCAGCGTGCACTACTCGCCTGTGGCAGAACTCTAACCGCAGATTGAAGCAGCAATGCACGCCAGTTGGTTTCTTGTCCGGCGTGTTGGGCCCATGGTGTTGACAGCCCCGCCACGTCAAGCCTCCATTCATGCAGGAACAGGACGAGGTGGGCCAACTCCTTGCTCCGAATGGTGCCAGCGGGCTTTTGGACCCCCCCTTTCGGAGGCTGTCGCCGAAAGTGGGAATTCGCTCGAGGCCAGACGGCTCTAGGCCAGGGAACTCGGCTGCCACTTCAACAACCCAAGTCGACGGGCCACGGCCGGACTGCTTGGCCCTCTCTGTGCCTCTGTTGTACATGTTCTAGATCTGCTTGGGCTGAGGGGCATCCTGTCGCACGTGGGCCAGCTGAAGAGTTGCTTTAGGCATAGGGTCTTCTTGTCGCTGTCGTAGACTGCCCAAGACCCTGTGCCGAGCCCGCCACGCGCCTAGAGCCAAGGGGCCCGCCTCAATGTCCACCAGAGTTGGTTGTGCTGGGGGGATGGCAGGAGGTCTCATTGGCCAAGGGGGCCTGCCCTTCAGGGTTGTAGGGTTGTGATGGCTGAATCATCATGGTCTTCTAGGCTTCGCGGTCTGCGTACCCGATCCCTCTCTGGTCCACTCGGCCATTTCCATACACCCAGGCAGGGTCCGAGGCTGTTTTCTGCTGGAATTGTGCTAGGGGTGTCCCGCTTGCATGGTGCTACTGCCTGCGCCCGTGGCGCCGTCCGGGAAGCTATCGTGATGAGGGAGCAGACTACATAACGGGAGCTTGCTGCCCGCCCTACGCCATGGTGTTCAGTCCTTTTATTCTCTAAGTTACAATCTTCCCCAGTTCTGTGTCGATCAAAGACTCCTGTGGCCAACACTCCTTTTACCGACCCTCCAACAATAAGCTACCACCGACCTGCGTTAAACAAGACATACAGTCGAACCTTCCCCTTGCCATTCAGCTGTTCTCCCGTTCTGAACTTAACTTGTACGGCGCTACACTTCAGTCAACATACAGCCACGGCACAGTCTCACCTCGTGTCTATCCATTGGCAATATATAACGCACCAATACCTCGCTCGGACGCTTCTCTGCAGATCCCAACTTTAACCTGTACATCGACACCATGGTGCGCCTCAACCTCGCCTCCTCACTTGTGGCCGCCGTTGCCTTTGGCGGCCTGTCTGCCCATGCCATCCCGATGGTGAGCAGCAGCAGCGAGGGCGAGTCAGCAGCCCACCTCGTCTCCCGCGACGCCCCGACCGCGATCCCCGCGGGCTACACCAAGCGCGTATTCCTCGAGAACTTTGTACCCAACTCGGCCCTCTCGCAGTCGATATGGCAGTACGACATCGGCGGCTCTTACCCTGGCGGCCCTGCCCAGTGGGGAACCGGGGAGATCCAGCGGTACACTTCGGACCGCAACAACATCCTCATCAACGGCGGGGGCGCGCTGCACATCATCCCGCGCAAGAATGCCAACACGGGCGAGTGGACCTCGTCGCGCATCGAGACCAAGGCCGTCGCCGACTTTCAGTGCTTCGACGGGGGCCGGATCCGCGTGCAGGCGGCCATCAGGCTCGGCGCCGGCTACACTAACAAGGGCGCCAACGAGGGGTTCTGGCCCGCCTTCTGGCTCCTGAGCCCTGCCATCAGGGGTAACTACCAGAACTGGCCGTCCATCGGCGAGATCGACATCCTCGAGTCGGTCAACGGCCTGCCCACGATCTGGAACATGGCCCACTGCGGCACCAACCCGGGCGGTGTGTGCAACGAGCCCAACGGCCTCGGCGGCAGCGTCCCGGCCTTGCGCGGCGTCTTCCACACCTTCCGCCTCGACATTGACCGCACCCCGACCGACTGGCGCCAGGAGACCATCAAGTGGTACATCGACGGAGTGCTTACGCGCACCCTCACCCCTGCCATGATGAAGAACAACCAGGATGCCTGGAACGCCCTTGTCAACCGCAAAAAATTCATCCTGCTCAACGTCGCCGTCGGTGGGGGTTTCCCCGACGGCGTCGCCGGCCACAAGACGCCCACGGCCAACACGATCGGCGGCATGCAGCAAGGCATGGAGGTCGACTACGTTGTCGTGTGGAGCACGTGAGAGAAAGAAGATCAAAACGGTCGGTTTCTTTTGTACATGTTGTTCTTCTCTGTTATTTATTCCAAAGATACCAATGTTTATAATCACTTTATATATTACCTTTCCTCATCGGTAGCGCCGGTTGCGTAGCATTCCTTGGTAACACGCGAAGTTTTGGTCTATGTGTCGTCAAGAACAAGACTATTTTGGCCTCTACGCACTCTTATTTTCTTATACTTTTTAATATCAGCAAGCTCAGGCCAGAATCCGCAAAACTTGATATGCACGCTATTTTGCCTAGTTCTTGGGAGTCAATATCTTACTTGTCCATATAACTTGGCGGATTCACCATTCAATTGTCCAACTACAGAACCCCATCAAACCACAAACTGTTGTAAGCCAACAGCTTCCAGATGACAACAAGTCGCTACGCGATATCTTGAGCTCGATGAAGAGGGATCCAGATGGACGGGGCATTACCGGGCTAGGCTTCGACGGTGTGCTACGTACTTTTGACAAGGAACGGGATGTTGTTGATGCTGTTGGCCTCAACCCGGCCCAGATCAGGGAATACTACGAGGGTTTACCGATGCATGAGAGATTTCTCACCGCCGACGGCCGCAACATCTCGCATGAGAAATGGTTCCACCCTGATGCGGAAAACATCCCCAAAAAGCCGACAGAGGAGGAGATCGCTGAGTCAGCTGCTAGGTTCGAGGGGTACAGAAGGAGCGGACTCATATGCTCTGCTTCAGACAAGTCTGCAGACGGAGGGAAATCGAAGTCGTAATGTACACTGTTAATTCTTGATAGCAAGCCTCGCCAGGCTCATGAGACTGGATTACTGCTACGCTATTCTCCGGCCATTCATTGCGTGACTTGTTCGATTCTTTAGCGGATTCGGACGCCTCTATCAGATGATCATTGACTGGGCGACTCCCGCAAAATTTTCACTCCCCAAACTGCACCCTCTCTATCACACGGGACAAGGGCGTCCTCCTCGCCAAACACCGTTCATCGTCCAATAACACGCAGGCTTCTCGCATAGGCATGCTCAAGCGACCTTTGACCACAACAGCAACAAGCGTAAACGTGTCCAGCAGTATGACGTGGAGGCTCTAGATCGAAGCTCGGGAGGCTCGGTCCTATCCTAGTCGCAGCAGACCTTGAAGAACTTTGAGCCCGTATGGTTACCGGGATCCTCGACGGCATGCGTCTGTATCACGCTGCAGACAGAGCCGCAGGTTGTCGTCCTTGGGGTAGACCACGCGGGGACTGCACCAATGCTGCTGCCTTTCTGATAAATACGAGACCGGCACGTCCTGGTCGGGCCTCTATGCGCGCGTGTGGACACGAGCGTCACACCAGCGGCCGAGCAGATTAAGCACATTCGAGCATGGCCTTTCAGGTTCGACAGAGAGGTCAGAGACAGACCAAAGGAAGCTTGCGCTCGATCACAGCTACTGAAGCTTTGCGTGAGATGGGGACTGCAATGTCGCCAAGCTGTATCGGCCAAGGAGTGTTGCGGGGATGAGGACGCTCAAGGACAAGTTTAACCCGGTCAATGCGCTGCTAGGAAGTTTTCCTGCTTTATGAGGCGTTGATGCGAAGGGGCGTGTGAACCTCGCATACTACTCTAATCAGAGACTTGACGGATTGAAGATGTCTAGTAGGGCGTTTTCGTGGATGCTGATTTGTGATTGACCATGTCATGCACGCTAGGTGACATTCGAGGTCTTAACATTCGGCGTCCTCAAGTAGCATGGAATCCCCGTGCTGTTAGCTTCCTTGAATTACTGAGCGGCGAGACATAGTCACTCGTCTGCCTGATTCGTCCTAGACTGTCTAGCTGCTGGGATGGGATAATGGACTATCGGACAACGGTGAGCATGTGAAAAGGAAGTAAAAGAGAAGCTAGGACCACAAGAGATTCTAAAGCAGCTCTGGATGACTGGAAGTCGGGGGAACAACAATTGATCATGGTTCCCAGACACGACGAGGTGATGCCCAATACCAGACTGCACCGCAGTTGGTGGACGGGAGTATGCACTCGAGACTTTTGCTGTGGATAGGGGCGGTCCTATTGAGTCGACCAAGCAAGGCCGACATATAGGAAATAAAAAGGACGGTGCGCATGGAAACCCATGTGATAAACCAGCAGTGTTGATAGTATCTTCTACGACAGGGTGTGAAGCACAATAATCATATATCTGCCAGGGTTATAACGGCAAGGCAAGCGAGGGTGCGAAGGGAGAAGATAAATACCCATGCAAGCAGTGCGTAAGCAAGCAAGAATTTGGCTGCCTCCCCCCTCCCCCTTCCCCCCGAGGCTGCGAGCAAAATAAACCGGACATCTCACCACCATTGCTCCACCGAGACTGTCCGGTTTATTTTGCTCACCACCTGCCCCCCCTGCGATTGAGTCGTGCACATAATAGCGGCGCCAGATGAAGCAGGGAATAACGCTGTCAAAAAACACGTGCAAATGCGCCAGGCAGGATGGCAGGAACACGGGGAAATTATATCCGGGGAAGAAGAAGCTTGTTTCTGCGCACTGGCCATGAGCCGGTCAATCACGACGAGGGAGTGCGATTGCCGTACCCAAATCCAACTATTGGCCATGAGCAGCAATATGCCTTCTGCTGGCGGTTTTTGGACCGGAGACTTGGAAGATATGGTGCAAGATGACTGATTTGGTGCCTGACGTGTGCCCCTGAGTCGAGCATTGAGCGGTGGAGACGACTGCTAGAAAGTTGGGTATGCGAGGTGCCGGTGGTACCTGATCATCACCTCCGGTCCCCGAGCCGACTTGCTCTCTTGTGGTCTTGGCCCTCCGCTGCGGCAGGATGGGAGAAAATGCTCAGATGACCGCCGCCTCCACAGAGCGACGAGGACAGGGCCTCAAGACGGAAGGAGGGGTCCCCATGGGGTCCTGACGGTGCCCCCAGAGAGCAGCAAGCTTTGCTCTGGCCTGCGGACATCGTGAATCCATGATTGGGCGAACAGGCAGGTGTGTGGTGGAGCATTGCCCAAAGTGCCGAGGCTTGCGAGTGCCATGCTCCTTTCAGGTCGAGGTCGTTGGCGATCGATAGACAATGCAGCAAGTATGCCCGTCGGGGCTTCTAGCGCAAACCCTACCCTACCCCCGTCTCGCCCGTCTTCGTTAGTTGCGGCGATCGTGATGGTTCCTGCTTTGCAGCTCGTGGGGATCACGTTACTGCCCATTCGGCCGCGACCCCCAACTCGGAAGTCTCTTGCGAGCACTTTTGAAGGGCAGCCTCTAGCCTGTGTCTTGTTACCGCCGAGCTGGATATCGCATCCTTCGCTTGCCGTATTGCCCGTCTAGCTCCTGCTTGTGACACCGCCCGGCGCGACCAGGGTCGTATTCGCGTGCGGGTAAATACCGCTCAGCGTGCCCCCTTGTCTCCAAAGACAGCGGCGGATCTGCCCACCTCGCCTTTCCCACCCCGCAACTTTGCTCGCGCTCCCGTCGGGCGTGCCAGATACCAAAAATGCCAGTGATACTCTGACAGCTAGTCCTGCAGGCTACCCCGCAAAGAGACGCCTCCCATATTTTCCACGTCCCCCACACTGACGGGTTAAGCAGTCGTGACTCGACAAGACTTTTTACGCGACCCTCCTATCCAGCAAGATCCAGCATGTATGTCTTGTCTTCACATGTCAAACATGCTGCATGGATTTGTTCCTCCCTTGCAACCTCGCTTGAAAGGCTCTTGTGTTGCACTTTTCGGGCCCGCCTCACCCACGCCTCGTGACCACTTTCCGGGCATAATCTGCTGCCGCTTCAACGGCCATTGCCGATTCAGTCCTGGCTCTTTCCCGGGTACCCCGGATTCATTAGATCTCGCATACAGCACAAGACGGGACCCAAATGCCCGTCTCGCTTGTGCTCCGTAACATCGTACCAATGTAGCCCAGCCAGGTTCTTCGCCAGATTCCCCACCAGCCCATGGGCTTTCCCCAGAGATTTTGACAGCTGGGCATTTCTCGGACATTCATGCCTGGAAAGGGACATTATGCCCGTGCACATATAGCCCGGCCAGCCCTGCTAGCACCGAAATTCGGGCTCTATGTTAGACCCGGGACTTGGCCCCAGATTTTGCTCGTTGCACACGTGGACGGCAGTAAGCGATGGGAACACTACAGGGGAGGGGCTAGCATCGAGGCGGGAAACTCTCGGTCACATCGGCGCAACTCATCAGGTGTATAGGCGCGGGCTCCACTCCCTCTCGTGTGATGCCAAGCATCGTGGGATCGGCATTACACCGCCGCTGCTATTCGGACTGGGGAGGCTCACGGCAGATGTTCACTCCGTGGCAACCCTGGATATAAGAGGCAAGCTCTTCCCACGTCTTTCTGGTGAGCTGCCTCTAGTAGTTGTCAACAGGTTCTCCAGTGATAGTTGTTTGTGTCTTTGTGATATCACACCTGGTCACCCCAGCGCACCTCGTCAAGATGGTCGCCCTCCGATCTCTCCTCTGGGGCAGCATCCTCCTGGCCACTGGCTCTCTCGCCCAAGATGCCGCTGCCGCTGCCGCCGCCGCCGTCCCTGTCGACGCCGAAGACTCATTGTCCATCCAGGCCCTCAAGACCGCGACCGTCACCTCGCCCGCGGGCACCTTCATCGGCAACGTCATTAACAACGTCGAGTCGTACGGCGGCATCCACTACGCGCAGCCCCCCGTCGGCCCGCTCCGGCTTCGTCCGCCCGTGCGCATCACAGGCAGCCTGGGTACGGTCGATGTCACGGGCCCAGCTGCGGCGTGTCCTCAGTTCGTCGTCTCCAACGAGGACAGGAACATCCTCTTTGACGCGCTTGGCAGCCTCTCGGGCCTGCCATTCGTGCAGGACGTTACGGGCCAGACCGAGGACTGCCTGACCGTCACCGTAGCAAGGCCCGCAGGGACCAAGGCGGACGCCAAGCTCCCCGTGCTCTTCTGGATCTTCGGCGGTGGATTTGAGGTAAGTCAAGCTTACTGATTCTTGCAACCTGTTGTCCTGGTTTGGGAGTTCGCAAACTGACAACACTCGAAAACAGCTCGGCTGGACATCCATGTACGACGGCAGCAGCCTCGTCAAGCACGGCGTCAGCATCGGCGAGCCCTTCATCTTTGTTGCCGTCAACTACAGAGTCGCAGGCTGGGGGTTCCTGCCCGGCAAGGAGATCAAGGCCGACGGCGCCGGCAACCTCGGACTTCGTGATCAGGTGAGCTCCACTAAGGGGTTTCCAAACCTTAATATTACCAACCACACGCATAATTACTGACAACATCTCTCCCCAACGCAGCGCATGGGTCTCGAGTGGGTGGCCGACAACATTGCCAGCTTCGGCGGCGACCCGTCCAAGGTGACCATCTGGGGCGAGTCGGCGGGCTCCATCTCCGTGTTCGACCAGATGGCCCTCTACGGTGGGCAGTACAACTACAAGGGCAAGCCCCTGTTCCGCGGCGCCATCATGAGCTCGGGGACCATTGTCCCGAGCGAGGACATGGCCGCGCCCAAGGCCCAGGCCGTGTACGACAAGGTCGTCGCGACGGCCGGCTGCTCCAAGGCACCCAGCACGCTCGACTGCCTGCGGGGCCTTTCGTACAAGGACTTTTACAACGCCGTCATCTCGGTCCCAGGACTCCTGAGCTACCAGTCCCTCGCCCTGTCGTACCTCCCGCGCCCGGACGGCGACAGCCTGCCCGAGTCGCCACACATTCTCGCCCGGAAGGGCCTGTACGCGCCCGTGCCGTTCATTGTGGGCGACCAGGAGGACGAGGGCACCTTGTTCGCCATCTTCCAGCCCAACGTGACCACGCCCGAGAAGCTCGTCGACTACCTGTCGCAGTACTACTTCAAGCAGGCGCCCAAGGCCGACCTCAAGACCCTCGTCGACACGTACGAGACGGGCGTGCAGGCCGTCGTCGAGGGCAGCCCGCACCGAACGGGCCTGCTCAATGAGCTGTTCCCCGGCTTCAAACGCCGCGCCGCGGTCCTGGGTGACTTGGTCTTCACCCTGTCCCGGCGGCTCGTGCTCGAGCAGGCCGTCGCGATCCGTCCCAGCGTGCCCTCGTGGAGCTACCTCGCCAGCCAGAACTACGGGACCCCTATCATCGGGTCGGTCCACGGCGGCGACATCCTCCAGGTCTTCCTGGGCGTGTTTGACAACTACGCCGCCCGCAGCCAGCGGACGTATTATATTAATTTCTTGTACAACCTTGACCCAAATGTCGGCAAGGGCGGGTACCCGAACTGGCCCAAGTGGAGCCAGGGCAAGAAGCTGATGAACTTCTTCGCCCGGGACAGCACCCTGATTGACGACGACTTCCGTAAGGACACGTCCGACTGGCTAGGGAAGAACATTGACAAGCTGCTGTTTTAGCTTGGGGGACGTGCAGGATAGGCGTTTCAAGGCTGGCGAACAGAAGTGGAATTGGGAACTTGTTTTCTAGGCGAAGCGGAAATGCGAAATATGACAATCATGAGTTATGCAACTTGAAATCAGCGTTTTGTAACGCACATGATGTTGTAAAACTAAACACATTGTGGTGCTGTCGCGTAGTTGATAACCACGTTCGCCCATTACATCAATAGAGGGTACCTTCGCTTTTGCCTTAGTGGTAAAACGTTACAGATGTTGTATGGTGGTATTCTATGGTAAGCCTGACACAATGGACTATGGTGTACCGATGCAACCGCTGCAGTGGGTAGCCCGGCTCGAAAGACATGGCTAAGACTGCAGGGTTCTCAGTAAGGTACTGAAGTCATGATGTCTAACCATAGACTATGCTAGGAAAATCATCTTGAGATGTTGAAGGTCATCATCAGGGTGATTAAAATGAATCATGTGAACAACCTCAAGATCGGGCTACCTACGTCTATGTTTGCCTATTTGTGCATGTGTGTATCTAGCGGTAGTCTAGTAGATACAAAATTCGCCACAGGCCAGCTTTTGGAAGTTGCTACTAAATCGTTTTCCTTCTAGTATCGCAGGCAATAGTCTCATGATTAAGCCACTCTCTATGAGTGGCGGAGAGATTGACCCGCCCCCAATGCAGGAATCGAGGGGCTTGCGTGCCCAAGAGTGTGACATGGAGAGCCTGACGTGATGCAGAAGTGACCAGGGGTCCTAGAACGCCCCCTGAGAACGCCTAGCCAGCACAGCCATACTACGGGCCAAGAAGGCTGCTACTCAGCCCTCGCCGACTTTCTTCTTCATTCCCCAAGCACCCTCCAACTGACGCTTCGAGCAGAAATAAGCTGCGGACAAAATGCATCTACTCAATGTTCACACCCGACTTCTGGAGCAGTTCCTGGGGACCTCGCGACCCCCGTATGCAATCTTGTCGCATACCTGGGGCGACCATGAGGCAAAGTTCGAAGACTACTGCGCAGCCTCTGCGCATGTCGACAATGGCCCACTGCAGCCAGAACCACGGTTACGACCACGATATAGGCGGGCGCGGACCCGTCGTGAGCCTGGCCGAGAATCGCAAAGACTTGTTCTCAACCTCCAACATAGAGCTGAGTGTTCTCGCCAGCGACGACGCCGCCACCGAGGCCCGGGTCACGCCAAGATTGCTGCGTGCTGCCGACAGGCTAAGGCCGAGGGATTCGACTACGTCTGGATCGACACGTGCTGCATCGACAAGCGTAGCAGTGCTGAGCTGTCAGAGGCCATCAACACAATGTTCCGATGGTATAAAGAGGCCAGTTGCTGCTACGTCTTCCTCGCCAACGTCCCCTCCGTGGTGACTAACGCTGGCTGGCTGACACTGGGTGACTTCCTGTCCTGCCCACTCGGATTTCCGCCATCCCAGAGAGAGGCCTTCCAGAGCTCCCGCTGGTTCCGAAGAGGTTGGACGCTACAGGTATTGTTCGGTTCCACCAGAAAATGCACTGCCTTTTACCACCATCTAACGCTCGTGAAGGAACTCTTAGCACCTGAAACTCTTCAATTCTTCGATACTGACTGGTCTTTTATCGGTGTCGTTCGCCGGGAGCATTCTGATTCCAAGTGGGCTGCTAAGTTCCCCGACTTGACGAATATGGTCTCCCAAATCACCGGCATACCTCGCGCCCTGTTTCAGGATGGGCAGATAGGTTCCGTATCCGTGGCACAGCGGATGAGCTGGGCCAGCTCTCGCGAGACGACAAGAGAGGAAAACATGGCGTACTGCCTCCTTGGAATTTTCGACGTTAACATGCCATTGCTCTATGGCGAGGGCCTGAAAGCATTCGAACGCTTGCAAGAAGAAATCATCAGGACGAACAGCGACCAGTCCATCTTTGTATTTGGCGCGATAGACTGCGGCACGTCGTGGCTCTCTGTGGAGGCGTTGCTGGGCACCAGCCAGCCAGATAGGCAGGACGGTCGCAAGCATTTGGCGAGAAGTCCGCGCGATTTTGCCGGCTCGAGTGCCGTCGCGATTTCCCAGTGGTTGCCAGCCCTCCCTAACAAGCAACTTAGGCATCACGTTACGACGAATATGGGAATCAGCATGAGTGCCCAATTCCTCCGTCTACCGTCTGGCGAGTGGCTTCTTCCAATAATGTGTACTACGAAAGATCCAAACGAAGCCAAACTTGATCTAACCAGACGCGCCCGCGTCTGTCTCGTTGTCAATCCTGGCCCTCTACCACAGAGCAACATTCTCAAACACCGACGTGACGGGTACATGACACTCGTCCCCGATGAGTACTTTTTCTCACCCAATCGGGAACTCACCGGCGAGAAGCAGATCTACTTAGCCTCCTGCGAGGAGCGAGGCCAAACCTTTCAGTCGGACAGGCTGACGATGACGAGCTCGTTCCTGAACGCAATTCATGTACGGGCAACCTTTCCTGAACAAAATACCTTTACCTACGGATACAGCCCATACCAGGACCTCACTGGCGAAGTGGAAGAGGAACTGTATAGATATGACATATTTCTCGACTGCGTGGCTAAAAATTCGCCGCTAGGAGGCCAACGGCCCCAGTCCTTTGCCCTGCGCGTTCTGCTTGTGAGCAAGAGAGAGTACGGTCTCGAAGAGACTGACGGCTATATCTGTACCAGCCTGTTCATTTCTCACCAACGCGACAGGTGCTCGATGGTAGACCTCATGCTACAGACACACTCCTACGAAGACAGCCAGAGCGACCTCGCGCAAGACCCATCGACCTGGGAAAAGTGCGAAGTCGCGACACTTGATGAATATGAAATCTTTCTGGGTTGCTTGGAAGTCCGCGATAGTCTCACAGCAGGCCGCCTCTGTATCAGAAGCCGAAACACTGGCAACCCACGATTCTAACATTACTGAGGAGACAGAGGCAGGAACGCCTGAAGATAGTTTCTTGCCATGATGTATAGAACTGTAAAATCAACATTCAACAACTTGCATGTCGCTTAGATCAGAGCGATGTTTTTTTAAGAGACCTCTGATCATCCAGGGGCCATGAGCATGGAGAAATCAGGCAAGGCTCCGAGACACCTATGGTCCTTCCTCTCCTTCTACTTTGTCCAACCCTGCGTCCTCTTCCACACGTACGCCTCGATACTCGCCATGTTACCCATGACCCTTTTCGTCCAGTCCGAGACGGGCTCGAGCGGGGCGACCTTGGTGCCCAGCGTGTTGCCCTCGCCAAACTCGTGCAGCGTCATCCACCTGGGCGCCTCCCCCGCCCTGCTCCCATCCCTCTTCATCTGCACGACGAGCTTATACCGGCTCGAGCGGACCCAGCCGGGCTCGCGCGCCATCTGCGCGTTGTGCTCGTCGCGGTACCAGCGCTCCATGTCGTCGCTCGCGCCCTGGTGCTTGGGTGTCATTCCTGCCGTGATGAGGTGTGTCGCGAAAGCTGTTTGTTGTGTGGAGGATTTGGGGAAAATTGTCAGTGGTGTGCGCTCGCGGCCGTCTTCGAAAGACTGCTTTGGGGCAATGGAGCCTCACCTTCATCGTGCTTCTCCGTCTCATGGACATCGACAAGCTGATAAATAGACAAATCAATGTCTGCGCTAGCATGTACCGACTTCCCGCCGGGCAGCATCTCGTGCGCCATTGGAATGTCCTGGAACGCGTCGCTCTGTATGTCGTCCATGTTGGGCACGCGGCACGTGGCCAGATACGGATACACGACCTCCTCGGAGCCGGCGTCGGCGCGCAGCCAGCGCGCAGCGTGCGAGACGGCGCCCGTGGCCAGCATGTCGGGGACGTGTACCGAGTTGTACCACTTGTCGAACGTCTCGGTGGTGAGTTCCGGAGAGGTGATGACCGACTGCGAGATGATGAGGCCGCTGATCTTGGGTGGTTGGGCGGCCATTGTGCTTGGTGGTTTGCGTAGAGGATTAGGAGGATCTGTCGAGGTGGTGCTGTCAGATTGCTCAAGGTGATGAGACTGCGTTATACGTCCGCGAGGAGAAGAAAAGCGGGAAAGAGACTGGATGTAGACTGCATTTGCCTACTCCGAGCAGTCTTAATGAAATATGCATCCCCCACCAACATCCCCTCACACGACCACCACGGAGGGGTTCAGGGTCCTCGGGGATAAAGTGCGGGGCGGGCCGCGATGGAGTTGGATATAATTATCCGTGCTAAAGACCCGGAGTCTGCGGGAGTCCCCCGGGCCAACCAAGGAGTGCCTAGGGGATCGCGAGAGGGACGACCCGCTTGGAGGGTATCTCTAACTGGTGGTCTGAGGCTGTGATGCCATGCAGCTTCTCATGCTCCTCATGGTCTTTTACGAGATAGGCCCGCACTTCGTCGTTCGAGCAGTTGGGAGCAGACGCCTAGCCTTGTTGCAAGTTGAAAGCCGTTGTTACCAGTGATGTGGTTGATCCTGAAGCTAAATGCTTGCCATGTCTGTCAGTTCCGTCATTCATGCACTCGACCGCTACTGTCACTAGCTCCGCCCTCTGCCATCTCCAGCATTTCTTAGACTGCATCCCTGGTCGTGCTTGATCAGTGCTTCAATCTTGCTACAGAACTCGCGGCAAACTACGACTTAGTCTCGTGTAGTCTCTCCTTCCTGTGCCATAATGACGTTGGCGAGGCGTATCCAGTACGACGTGCGTGCACCTTAGAAGACGACAAAAACCGCCACAATTTGGAAGGAGGGACGATGAGGCGTGCTTACGAGCCAAGGCATGAAATAAACCCAAAGTCCAGAGCTTATTCAAGATGACCATGGACCGTCATTTTAATAACACCAACGAATTATTGGTGTTTCAACCAGAGACAAATCATTGTCATCAACGCATCGAAACTCCCCGTTCAAACAAGCAAAAGGCACAGCGAACAACATTTCCAACCCTACCAGCGAGCCTCAGACATCCATGCCCTTCTCTTTGGACCCGTCAACGTCAAAATGCCCCGACCCGACGCTGCCCTGGCGGTCGCCCTCGATGAACCGCGTGCGCTCGCGCTTGCACAGCGCCTCGAACGGCATAGCCCTCGCCTCCTTCATGTGCTCGTCGGGAAACGCCAGGCAGAGCGCAGTATAGACGACAAACGCGGTCGCGAACGCGAGCAGGTAGCCCAGGGTGTACAGCTGCTGCGCGGGCTGGAGTGGCACGGCGAGTGCCTTAACCCCCAGCGTGCCGAGGAACCCGGGGAACTGGATGGCGACGCCGACGACGTAGGCGGCGTACGCGCGCCAGTTGCAGCCCTTCGTGTAGTAGTACCGACCGCTGGGCGCGGACGAGTAGAGGTCCTCAATGTAGTAGTTGCCCTTGCGGACGATGTAATAGTCGGACATCATGACGCCGATGAGGGTGGCGACAAAGATGCCCATGCCGACAATGGCATTGACAAAGGCGGCGCCGTCGACGGAGACCTTCCAGGGCACCATGAGCCAGCCGCCGACGAGGGCGCAGATGACGGCCGCGCGGACGTAGTTGATGCGGCGGGGCCAAAGAGCGGTAGCATCCGATCCGAAAGGTAAAATGTTGCACAGGAAGTTTGTGCAGATGTTACCAAAGACAAAGGTCGCCGCGGAGAGTAGGCAGGCGAAGCGGGTCGCTGAGGAAAAGTTCTCCTCCATGATGGCCTGGAGCAGCAGGGCCGGGGACCAGTAGGCCTGGCCGTAGATCTTGCGGGAACAGGCGGCAGTGACGAGGCCAAGGGTGACGACGACAGTGGCGGACCACGGCGCTGAGATGGCCTGGCCGACAGTGGCATCGCGGCGGCTCCGGGCGAAGCGGGTGATATCCTGGCCTGAGGCAACGAGGGGGCCAAAGTTGCCGTTGAGGGCCGAGTTCATGGCCGCAAGCATGGCCCAGGCCAGGGCTGTGTTGGAGACGGCGAACTCAGTCAGCTGGAAGTCGCCGGGCCCCCCGGAGCGGTACATGGCCCAGACGAAGATGCCACCCATGTTTATGGGCATGAGGACAGCCTTGGCGTAGTACATCCACTTGAGCTCGTTGGGACGGAAGAAAGAGGTCCAGAACTGCAGCACCCAGTATAGGAAGAAGGCCGTCATGCCGCGCGTCGTGATGCTTGCCGACTCAGGCAGGTGGTTGGGGATGTTGCGCCACGAGTCACCAAAGATGGCGATGAAGCAGACGTCGACAAATGTGCCACCAAACGCAGACTGCGTGCCGTACCAGACGAGGTCGAGGACCGAGCGGGAGAAGACGGGCCAGAGGCCGCCGTAGACGCCGAAGCAACCGCGGACGACGACGGGGAAGGGAATATGGTAAGCAGCCCCAGATCGCTGGACAGTGGACGTGGTGAGCCATTGCAATCGTCGCAGAAGTGATACAAACATGTCAGAGTGCCCTCGGAACTCACACAGTTGAGCACAGCAAAGGCGGCACCGAACAAGTGCGCAACCGCGCAGGCGAGAAGGGCGTGCCACCAAAGCAGACCGCTGACGACCATCTGGGATCCAATGGTGAACTGCGTGACGGCCCACGACTCGGACAGCCAGTACGCGCCAAACGTCTTCCAGTTCCAGTTGCGCCGCTCCTCGTCGACGGGCTCGAGATCCCAGTTGGTCATCGCAGGGCCGCTGGTCACGAGCCCGATGGCGCCCTGGTCAATCTTGAAACTGTCGATGTACCGAGCCCGTAGCCTAGACGAGACGTGGTCCATCTTGCCCATGCTGCCTGTCTTTTCTCCTTTACTGTATCCGTCAGACGTTTGAGGTGGCGGATGCTGGTAATGCCGATCACGAGGAATGGAAAGGTTACGCTCGTTGGTCTGGATTTGAGCAAGATTGCCACCCTGCTGCTCCACGAGGCTAGGAGGGCAACACAGTCCAGTATACGCGCGAGGGATGGGGGGAAACGGGCTTATCTATCGTTCTAAGATACGTGTACCAGGATGCAGGGAAGGCATATCTGATAGCATAGGAGAAGCTCAGCATCAACCGCCACCTGCCAAGCCCATGCAACAAGCCTGCGCCGTATCGGCGGGTTGGTGGTGCCGAGAAATCGGCTCCAAACCAAAATCGAGCATCTCACAGCTCGCTAAAGCGGCTGGGATTAAGGGAAATCGAGAAGGGGGGCTCATGATCCTTCGCCAGCAAGGAGGGGGACAAACACCGTCATGGACTTGATATGGCTAGAGCCGTATCGGAACGTCTGTGCCTACACCCCTGTGCTGTCGGCATCGTTTGCTGATCCCGTTGGGAGCGGGGAAGACTGCCGAGGGTGTCTGACGCGAATCCGTCGGGATGGGGGAGGCTTGCAAGGCCATAGACCCCTTCCGTCTCTGGGCAAGATACCGGCAGGCCTCTGGTTTGAGTGATAAGAGTAAGCCACTAGCCCTGTGCTAACTCCACAGATAGCTGTATTTCTGGGGAATTTGTGGCTCTAGATACCTTGGCTGAGCCCGATGGGACCCGAACCCCTGAACATCCGGGGTAACTTATCTCTCCCACCGTCACCCGCTTCTCTGGCGAAGCCCCTCCCTCCCACTCGCGCTTGATCATTTGGCTTTCGATCGAGTGCTAGAGTCGCGTCCTTCTCAGCATGGCTAAATGCCACAGAAGTGAAAGTGAGTGGCTGCCCCGCGCCGCGGAACGCCGTTAAAATGACTGGGTTTCATTCCGCCACCCACATTTCATCACAGCGTCGCTCCTAACCCCAAGCAGGCGTCAATACGGCAGCTTAGCTCTCGAGTTCCGCCAGAAATACGGCCGGCGGCGAATTTCCATTGAAAACGGTCATGAAAACGCATTAGCACAGCCTTACACCTAGTTCTACAGACAATTTGATCTCGATGCATCTGTTCGAAGGCAAGAGGGCCAAACAGTCACCGATCGGATGCCTTGGACCTTTTATGTCGGGAAGTGCACGACTTGCCTGTTGGGCTTATAGGCCAGCCAAGTCCTAGAAACGCCGCATCGAATGACTTGCCAATTCTTGGTCTTCTTTACGAGATAGTGCCGCTCCAAGGACCACGCCGGGCAGTCGAGACCAGGTGACCTGCTTTCGGTCGCATGACTCAATCCCAGAGCTGGCAAGTCACTACATTCCCTTGCGAGTGACTCGGCAGGCTCGTCCGAGGTGTGAAGCCACAAGTGCCAATCTAATCGCTTAGAGGGACACGAAGGAGGCGCCACTCTCGACAAACTCTCCGATAGAGCAGGACTGGCATCGGTGGGGTTGGGAGGCTCTGATACGATCCTGGTGATAACATTGGAGGTCTTAGGGGCTGGTGGGACCGGGTTGAAGTGAACCAGATGTCGTCATGTTACCGAGAGACATGCGTGCGTTAAGTATTGAATAGAGAATGGATTTGCCGTTATTATTATGAGATAATTGATTAGATTTATGATCAGAGAGAATGCTTTGATTTAATCACGCATGGAATCAAAATCATCATCCCTGACTAAGGCCGCCTGACAAAGCACCTCTCCTACATTGCTCACACTCTCGCCACCAATTCAACAAGGACCCGGCTTTGCTATCGCTGTCGAATCCAAAGATTAGAGGGCAGTGTAGCCCGAGGGAACCATCATTTTCTAGATCTAGCTACGGCTTTTGCGTCTTGAAGAAGGAATGAGGATGGTCACTGTGCTCAAGTTACACCGAATACAATTTACATACGGTGATATATGCTTGCCGAACCTGCCAACACATCACCACGGAGGGCCGCACGCAGAATTCTAGAATTGTGGACCATTTCAAACATTTAATTAAAATCATGTAAAATGGCATCAGCCGATATTTTGAAACGCACGGTAAATCCTAAGAGATCGCACAGCTATGCTTGCGCTTGTTCAGTGAGATTGAAAGAGAAGGCTAACAAGGATCCTGCCTGCTGGCTTTCCTTGGTGCTCTAGATCGTACCATGTCTCGCGGGCAGGCCCCGTCCTGGAACTCTCGGTTGGTATCATGATCGAGGCCGATGCGATGAGATCGTCCCGTGGTCCGTCATGGCGGATGACGAATGTCAGCGGGTCGGTCACACGTGTATTGTGATTGAAGCGGATGATGAAAGCCACCTGCCTGGATAGTTGATAAAACAATTAACACCATAAGGTGAAATGGGTGTGTAGCAAAACAGCAGAAGTATCAGGTGCTTACAACTCAGGATCTCTTCCAGCGCCTCTGTGTGTCAGTGTCCGATGTGATTTTTTTTTCCGATACTTATCCTACAGTACGGATGCTGACGACTCGAGTAGACACGCCCAGGAATTCTAGGAGTGCTTCTCTAGCAGACCTCCCGGCTTGTCCGGCGCGTGCAGTAGACGCGACCAGGCTGCAGTGTCGCGCCGACGGCGAGCCTCCTGTAGATCATTGTTTACCCCAATCCCATTCTCGTACTTGCGGAACGAGCTGAGCTTGAAGTGGGTGTTTGCACGGCTTCTCTCCGCTGCGTGTAGGCCATAAGCGAAAGCGAGGCGTTCGTTCTTGGCCAGCAGACCATCGCAGCCGTGAGCGTACCACTGGATGAACCTGTCCACAGCCTCATAGTCCCCACGCGTGGCGGCCAGCCGGAGGGTAGTGTATCGGCAGTGCCGGGTCCAGGTCGTACCCCAGCTGGCCCAACTCGACCGCCTGACTCATCCTGAACTGCGCCCTGGCGGATCCGAGAAGCGCGACTTTCTCAATGTAGGCCTTCGCCTGCTCAGGCTGTGGGCCGTGGGATTCGACACCGTCCTGCCCGGACAGCGTGACATTGGGCAGCTCGTCGGGGAGCAGCATGTCATAGGTGTAGGCCCCCTTCTGACGTATCTTCGTCGGCGCCATCTGCAGCGATCTTAAGAACGTACGTGCCTCGCGCAATATCCTCGTCCCTGAAGTGCTGCCCGAGGAGATACATCATCACCTGCCGGTAGTAGCACGCGGCATTGCCAAGTTCGCGTCCCAAGGCAAAGTGATGGTCGGCTTGTAGGTGCTCTTGCGGCCCGGCCGAGTCTACATACTCGAGCTGTACCCCAATCATATAATACGTACGTGGGAACTCCATGCTAGCGACTCGCTAATATCCGACGAGAAGTATAGTAATAGGAGGATAATCACTTCTTTCGGCGATTCGTCGTAACATAAGGCTCGGAGGTTATTATCTAGTAGAATATAGAGCTTATAGCTCCAAATACAGACGAGCTAACAAGTTCTAACAAATAATAGGCGAAGGTAAAAAAATTTAGACGAAAGGGATTAACGTAACTTATAACTAGGGAAGAAATATATCAATCAAAATCCTCGCTTGGTAGCCACCAGAAGTCCCGCATAAATTTGGCAATAGACTTTGACACTCCGGTGAAAGACGGGGCCGACATCCGTAAATCCCAAGGCTCCGGCTTAACCAGCACAACGGTTATAAGCGCGCAGTTTCCAGTCTCTGCTAATCTGGTCAAGACCCTAAGTGCATAGCTGCCACTCTGGTCCACGACCAGTTCCGGCTGGTGCGCCGCATGTCCCCAGTAGACTTCCTCGAGCTGCTGGTTATACCACCCCTCTAGCGCCAAGGTGCGCGCGGCGCGAGTCTTTGCTTTGTGCATGGCTTTCTCTGGCGTAGTCGTGAAGCACGAGATGGCGCAGTAGTGCTGGTTCATCATTTTCGTGTCGGCATTCGGCGGCTCAAAGGCTAGAAAGATACGCACGTGGTAGTCTGTATTATCTGGGCTGGTGCCAAAGGTCGAGATTAGCTCGACTGCACCGGCCAGGATGTAGCGCATGCCCATGGTGACCTTGACCAGCGTGACTAGACCTGTCGCTGCATTGGCGGAGAGAGCAGACGGGGCGGCGATAAAGTCGTTTATGTACCGCTTCTCGCCCGCGGCTGATGGGGGTTCGTTACTGTCAGCGACGTGCGTAGCTAGAAACTTGGGGGCGTGCTCGTGGATGAGAAGCAGAAGGCTGTTGTTTTGCGAGAGTATCGGTTTCTCGAGCCGCTGAATCAGGCGGTTCATGAATACCGGTTTGAGATTCTCGTGTGTCGGCGAGAGACGGAGCTTGGGAAACGGCTGCGCTTTAGAACGAATCTGGTCATTGGGTAATGCGTAGAGCCAGGTTTTACTGGAGAAGATGACTGGCCCCGGGGGGTAGGTCAGTCGATAATGGCCATGCCAAACCTGGTCTCGAGCACTAATGGGAACTGTGACGATCTGGCCGCGTTCTTCGGTATGTTTCGTTCCTACCCCGTATAAGCACAGGAACGCCCCGTCGAACGTATGGAAAACTGGTAAACTGATCGATAACCCTAGGTTAGTGATTGACCACGGAGTTATTAAGCGCTGAGACTGGTCTAGATAGAAGTTTCCAGAGTGGGCAAAGGCCCGCGGGTTCGGTGCGAGCAGACCAAGCCAGTTTCGCGGTGTCGACTCGTCGTGTGTCCAGCAGAATATGGTGACGTCTGCAGTCCTCTTGATGATTTCCTCCTGGAGCCGGGTGAAAGCCTTCGGCCCTTCCCCATACAGCAGGGGCATGTTGATGTCGAAGAGCCCAAGCATGCAGTATGCCATATCTTCGACCCTCGTTGTCTGGCGCTGCGAAAGCCAGGACATCTTGCGCGCCACGCTTGCCTCCTGCAATGTAGACTGGCAGTTGGAAGTCTCAATGCCAGTCATTCTCTGAATACAGGACGCGAGCACGTCTCTGCTGCCAATGTGCGACCAGTCGCTTGCGAAGAATTCAAGTCGTCCTGGTGCGAGAAGCTCCTGGAGAGTCCAGCCGCGGGTCCACCACCTGCTTGCGCGGAAGTGTTTGAGAACATTGTCCTGCCAGAGCGTGGTGCCGCGCAGCGTAGTGGTACCGATAGGCGGCACGTCGTCGAGATAGACGTAGCAGATGGCTGCGTCGCGGTACCAGGCAAACATGGAGTTGATGGCCTCGGAGAGCTCTGCCGAGCTGAACTTGTCAATGCAGTTGGTGTCGATCCAGATCCAGTTGTGGCCGTCGACGAGAGCCTGCGTGCAGGCATTGCGGATCTTGCGGAATCCTGACTTGGCTTGGACCTCTTCTGTCAGGGCCAGCCATTGCTGGTGTGTGACCTCGCCCGATCCCTGCCAGGTGTGGCTGAGGATGGCATATGGGGGTGTCGCATGTCCGTAAAATTCTTCAAAGGCGTAGCTCTTTGCGTTGAGAAGACGCATGCTGGCTGTAGTGTACGCACCCGAGTCTGCAGCCAGGTGTAGGTACAGCCCTTGGATGTTGGGCCGTACGGGTGGCGGTGATGACACTGCGCGCGCCTACCCCGCGATCACGAGGCGACAGACGTTGGTTCTTGGCTAGCGAAGGCCAGTGGCTCATTGGGCGCTGCTCAGACCGACTCCAAGGCCCGTGCGTGCAACTACCGCCCGGGTAGGTGCTCCTAGCTCGTCTTCATGTCCGTCAGGAGATGGATGCAGTTGACTAAGTTATGCTATCGTCGACGCACTTTGGTTGACACGCGGCACACCACCAGCCTTATTGTTGTGCTCCGCCATGAAAGACTGTCATCAGAATACAGTCACAACACGGACACATGATCCACCAGCTCCCTTAGCGACATGCTCCCGCCGTTCAGCAAGCCCCGCTTGTCGACCATGTCGATTCCCACCCACGGCGACCGAGGGGGATTGTTTCGATGGGTGGCGGACCCCAAAAGCAAAACGTGCTAATGAGGATCCTGCCTGCGGGTTTGCCTTGGTACTCCAGACCGATCCATGCGTCTGATTCCGTCCTAGACCCGTAGCTGTTATATGGTATTAAAATCGACGTCGACGCGATGATGGAATCCTGTTGTCCGTCATGGCGAATGGTAATTGAGATAGTACCGTGATTCATAACTGTATCGTGATCGAGGATGATGTTGAAGGTCTCCTGCCTGTATAATTAATGGCAAAATTAGCTCCGTGAGAAACGTGTAGAGGCACCCCAGGACTTTCAGGCACGTACCATTCGGGATTTCTGCCGCCGCCTCTGTGTGTCTCTGTTTGATACGTCTCTGTTCCGATATTAATCGTGCAGTAGGGGTGCTGACGGCCTAGGTAGATGCGCCTAGGTATCTTCGATGCTCTTTCGATTGTGATGGCTAGATTTAAAGTCTCTTGGACTCGAGGTTGTGAGTCTGTGCTGGAACGATTGTTTTGCTCTAAAGAAAATCGTGCGCTTAGAGAAAGATAATTGTCGTCGATTTCAGGCACGTTTTCGCCGCCAGACAAGTAAAAGTCGTCGTCGTCATTGGTGCCAGTAAAGTGCTCTCGGAATCGGTCGCTGAAGTTGAGATCTTGACACAATAGGTGTGAGCGAATTGCCGAGGCTAGAGCTGGATCACATGCCCTTGAAAACCCGAGTGCAGAAAAGAGTGGAAACTTACTAGTCTCGTGTGTAGCAGGCAGATCTCCCTGAGTCTTCAGAGAGGGCACCTCTGGATGGCTCTCTAGCTTGTCAATGGCGCGCTGGTGGCCACCCAGGGCAGCCTTTCGATACCAAAAGTCAGCCTCTTGTCGGTCGACGTTCACTCCGAATCCGTCTTCATAGAAAGAGCCAACCCTGAACTGGGCATTCGCAACGCCTGCCTCCGCTGCGAACAGCCCGTACGCAAAAGAGAGGCGCTTGTTCTTGACGGTCATACCGTTGCCGCCTAGCTGATACCAATGGCTAAGCCAGTCCGCAGCCTTGTGATTTCCTCTCGTAGCGGCCAGCCGGAAGTAATCGATCGATCGCGCCAGGTCCCGATCGCACCCCAACTCTCCATTCTCGTATGCCTCGCCAAGCCTAAGCTGCGCCTTGGAAAAACCAAGGTGCGCAGCTTTTTCGATATAAGTCCTTGCCTGCTCGCGTTCCGGGCCGAGAACTTGGTTGTATATCGGCTCTTGTATCGTGATGTCGGCTAGCTCATTGAGCAGCAGCATGCCGTAGGTGTAGGCTCCCTCTGGCACGTCTTCATCGGCGCCATCCGCGGCATCTTTGAGCAACGCCAGCCCTAACTCAATGTCCTGGTCCCTGTAGTGCTCGCCGAGGAGATACATCATCCCTAGTCGGTTAGAGCACGCTGCGTCTCCCAGCTCCCGGCCCATTTCGAAGTAATTGTCGGCATCCAAGTGCTCTAGCGGGCCAGCTGGCTCGGCATTCATTATCTGCTCGCCAATCCTGTAGTACGCACGCGCGAAGTTATGTTCGGCGACACGCTGATATCTAGCGAACGCCTCAGCTTTGTCGAGATCGTATCCGAACCAGCCGAAATCGAGCCCCTTGCTCTGAATGTACATAGCCCTAGGATGTCCTTGTTTGGCTAGGGCCTCGACAACCTTGACCGCTTGTACGCGTAAGTCGTGCAGACTCTCTGGTGAGAAGAGCATGGCGTCTTGTACCATGCTCCTCGCCTCGACATCTGGGGCTGGCGCCTCTGTGAGCACTTGTATGTGGCCAAGCATTATTTCGGCCCATTCAAACTGCTTTTCGAATGGGACGCCGTCCGTAGTGGCTGACTTGTAGACTGCTCCAACTCTTGCAAGTACCTTAAACTTAGCCACGTCGCCCAACGGAACTACATTGTCTTTGAGACCTGAGGACGTGGATGGCACAACCATGAACAGGCTCTCGCGTAACGTACTGCTCCGCGCCTCTGCTGATTTGCTCGATGTGCCGGCATCCGTGTTCAATGGCACTTCTTGCTCGTCTTCCAGCTTGGAAGACAGTTCCGCATGCTTCTTGACTATATCATCGTACCGAACTGCAAACCTGGAGCGATTCTTTTTCTTGTAGATGGCTATGTCGGTCGCTATGTCATTGACCGCGCCCTCTTGTTCTGGCCCGGATATGCCGACGGCAGTCTGATAGTCCACGGAAATCATTCGTAGGCTATCGACTCGAGACGCGATATAGTCGATCGGCAAGTCGTACCCGAAATCGTTGAGTTTGGGGAGTTGCTCGTAGTACCCAGTAGTTGCTCGGCGGAGCTCTGCCTTTGTGCTGTTTGCCTGCGGCAGGCTTACCTCGCTCCCAGCCACATTGTGGAGGAACAGCTGCAGAAGAGCTATGTGAGACTCGATGCGGGTGATCAGTTCCCGGAGCTCGGATCCGGTTGCCCGAAGCTCCATGTACTGGATGGCCTTCCGTGGTTCCAACGAATTTTCCTTCGGTAGTTGCAGCTCTGCGGTCAGTAGATCGGCATGGCAAGATTTGAGAATATCGCCGATTTCTGAATAATCATGTCTCGGGCGTCTTTCTATGACTTTCTGGGTAGCTTCGAGGGCTGTATGAAGGGCATCGATGCTGTTGTGTAGTTCGGTGACCAGATTATATGGGCGATGTCCAGCGGTGAAACGGTCCATACGCTTAGCGATGAATGCGGCAGACTCAATTACCTCGGCTGCGCTAGTCAGTAAATACACTGTCTCGGTAGAGTCGTAATTGTCTTCCTCTCGCTCCTCATCAAAGTGGATTTCGTAGCATTTGAGCTCGCTGGTTTGGAGCAGGCCAACAAGGAGCTGGACCAAGCTCCTGCGCAATGATAGAGCGGCTTCAGGCGTCTTCAGAGGCTCCGGTTCACCTAAATGTTCCACCACGACTGCGATCATATCATGGACTTCCTCCCAGCTGTACGGCGATGCTTGCTGATTCTCCGACGTGGGACTGATGAAAGACTGAAACGTGATCTCGTCCTTAGATTCGAACGAGGACTGCGAGTTTAAGGACGTCGAGTCCGTCAATGACAAAGCGCCGCGATGGGGGAAAGCTTGCAGTGCAAACTCATGAATATGAGTCGCAATGTGCTCGTCTTCTTCAAGCTGGATCAGCCCTGTGCCATGCTCTTCGACAAGCTCATCGTCGTACATCGTGGACTCGTGCGTCACAAGGCCGGGCCGGCACAATGGACATGCTACTTGCTGTATGCCAATAGTCTGCCTCGCTGACTCGAGGAGCAGGTCCAGGTCGTCTCCGTCGGCATCATGGAAATCCGTGAGATGTGTTTCGAGATCTTCTGGGTGCTCGTAAATGTATACAGCTGGGTCGTGGTGCTTACCATCTTTGGCGCATAGGGGGCAAAGCCACTCGATTGCAGCATGATAACGTGCCATGTGGGACATCCACTCATAGGTCGTCGAGAACATTTCTTCCGGGGATTCACAGTTTTCAAACACGCACACGTAAGCACATAGATCTTGTGCCACGTGTGCTCTGTAGAGAAGCTCATTAGTTAAAAAAGTACTTGAGAATAGGCTGGAGCAGGCAGGAAGATAACGTTACCTCCACTTGTCTTTCCGCGTGTACTCATCAGACAAAACGTTCGGACAGTACGGGCAAGGAAAATGACCGTGCTCGGCTGGACACTTGGGGTAGTCTAAATGTCCGACTCTCGCGGACATTTTGGTGGCAGCAGACCTGTTTGTCCTGGCAGGCATGAGGGCACCTGTGATGCTGAATATCGAGCCAAGTTCGGTGGCTGGCTGTGCGACGTAGCTCGAGATCGGCTTTTTCTCGTCATGTTCGAGACTGTTGATGGCTGGTTTCACAGCATATGAGACAGCCTGAGCCGATGTCGGAGACACCAAGGTCGGGACCGGGTCAAGAACAAAGCTTCCTTGGATTGTTGGATTAATCGGGGGCATGGCTCCCTGTTGGAGCTGTTCGACAGCTTGCGGCTTGGGTCTCATCGGTTGCTGAGATGAGTTGCCTCCATATATGAGACGATTCCGTCTCACGACGTTGGCGTTAATTAAGCGTCGCTGTACTGTGGTGAGCCGGAATGGATCGCGGAAATAAGCACCCAGAATGACGAGGGCAACTCCATAGGGATTCTTCACATCGTTATCCAAAGACGCCTCGACTTTCAAGGCGCCAAGTCTCTGGAGAAGGTTGTAGGTATATCCATTCGCGAGGACCAGTTGCGTCAGATATCGCCTGAACACCTCGTGCTCGCCGCACGGCTGTGAGAGAGCAACGCGCTCGCCCTCATGGTGCCTGACATGAAGATATGCCTCCTCTTTCTCTCGGAGCTCATCGTCGGCGCGCTTGTTCCGGAACTTCAGGCCAGACCGTTTGATAGCGGTGTGGATGCGGATGAGAACCTGTAAGTTGGTATTGATGTAGACCTTCTGCTCGCGAAGTTCTTTTTGGTGGAAGTTCTCGTTCGGGTCTTGGCCATCGTTGCTTGGAGCTTGAAATTTGTCCGAGCGTCTACTGCCGGAACTGCTGCTGGCCATATCAGACCAGGGCGATGGTGTGCGTTGCGTGTTTTCCGGCATGCTTGCTCTGTCGGCATTTTTGCCATCATGATCACGACGCTGACTATCTTCTGCCTTCTCACCTAGATCCTGGCCGTCTTCATCCTCGTCGTTGTCGTTGAGCAGATTTTCTTTCGCGTCACCGTCACCGTCTTCTTCGTCGTCGTCGTCATCGTCGTGCGGATCGTCTTCCTCGTTGTCGTAGATGCTTGGCGCAATAGACTCTTCTTGTACAGGTGCTTCAAGAACTACATGGAAGTGGTCAGTGCAGAACACCACCGTTAATAGCAGTCCTGGAATCCCTACCGAGTGCCTGATGCTTCTGCAGCGCTTCTGTGAGCCCTTCGAGCACTTCCACAATAACATCGCGGACATCAGGTCGCAGAATGAGCCGAGAATCCAGAGACCCAGGTCCTCTCTTATCCGCGTTGAGGCCTGAGCTCCACCAGTTGAACTCGGAGCTCTTCTGCTCGATCCATATCTCGTCGCCGTCGCTGAGCTGAGGTGAAGTGAGGCACTTTCGAAACGACTGCGCGCAGGCCTGCGTCTTCTCTCGTATCGCAGTGCTCGAGTATATAAGCGGCTGCAGGCCAGTTGCATCGGCCATGGAAGCAGACGATGTAGTGACCTCGAGGAGGGCACTGCGGTTGATAAATCTAGGATGTATGAAGAGATGAACACGGCAGAAGGCACCAGGAGCGGCTGAAAATCCCCCCCCACACTCCCTCTTTGTCAGCAATCCGAGCTGCAGATGCCGCTGCAGTTTACCAGTGGGCAAAGGAACGTCAATTAAACCGGGTATTTTCCTTCAGTTTACTAGCAACCACCAACTTCGGCCGCATCGACGTCTGCTATAATGGACAAGTGCTGGTTCGTCCTCCGGCAAGCGCACTATGCCCCTCCTCAATATTCGAGTCCGACGAGGGCCCTGGGCAAGACGACTTCGGGGGACCTCCGGCTCGGCGACGCCGTCACAAGCCCCGCCGCGCTCTACCCGCTCCTCAGCCAGGGGACCCTGCCGCTCTTCACCATCGACATGCGGATCTCGTCCACACAGTTGTGCGAGTTTGAATGGGCGGCGTCCAGCGAGCGAGGCATCGGCGGATCTGTCGCCGCCGGAGCACCCGTCGCCACCGCCGCAGGCATCACTCTTGGTGCAGAGCTGACTGCCGAGTTCAAGAAGACGGTGGGCACGTGGGCGAAATTCGCGGCCGTGGACACGGAGGTCGTCCAGCCGTCGAGGACGTACATCGACAAGCTAATCGCCATGCCCGAGGTGCAGGAGCACATCAAACACCAAAACAAGCTGCGCCTGAACCAATGGACCATTTACGTGGTGACGGGATTGATGATTGCGAGGGCTGGCGGGACGGTCGGCCACTCTCAGGGCCAGTCCCGCAGCGTTGGCGGTGGTCCTGACGTGTGAGTTGTGCATCCCTGAGGTTTTGCAAACCCCTTGGGCGGCATCGATTCTTACGATTTTTGTCCCTGCAGAGATTTCGCCGGGCTCGCCAACGCAAACGTCAGTACGACATATAGCACGTCGACTGAGGAGAGCCGCTCTTCCGGCTTCCAGGATGATCGCGTGTGGGCGGTGCGGTTTGCTAAGGTACACAAGGGATTCTTGAGATCGAGGTGGATGCAGACCGAAGTGACTGCTGGTGCGGCTTTGGACGGCGGCGACGACGAGGCAGAGGAGCCTCAGGAGGTGCTGAAGCATGAGGGCCTTGAAAACGTTGAGGTAGTCGACCTGGACGGTGACGAGGACACCGGGGGCAAGCGGTTTGTGTTTGTTGAGGGCAACTTCTGAGGCGTTCAACATGGACGCAGCAAAGCATTTCCAGTTCAATTGATATGACGTTATGTATGTAATGATTTAGCATCGAGAGAGTATGAAATGGATGATTTAACTGGTATTGTATTAATAGTCGTCTGGTTCTAAAAGAGAGGAAATAAAGCGAGTGCTAGAGAGCTCTGAAGCTCGGTTTATATGCTCGATTAGGTGCTCTAAGCTGATGACTTAGCTGCTCTAGGGAGCACCGGTACGTACCCTTACCTGCTCCACGTCACAATTGAATAGTCTAATTCTAGGCCGATTTATTCATGGTCTAGCGCCTCTGCCCTCCGTAAAGATTCTCCGGCTGCAACAGCCTCTCAATCGTGCCCCTGATCCATTCCCTCTGAACACTCCGATCCTCAGCTTGACGCACGTCGGTTTTCAACAGGCTCCAGGGACGGATGCATTTATAGTTGCCGTCCGGGGTGGACATTTCTAGAAGCACGCGCTTCATCTGCTGTCTACCCCTGAATCCGCAAAGACGTCCGATATTACCATCGTGTCCCTGTCGAGAAAAGTCCAGGAGTGCAGCAGCGACCCCTGCACCGATGGAAGTCGAGTACGACGTGCCTTTCAGCAGCGGTCTGTCCTCGTGGATCTCAACGTCCTCACCAAAAATTGCGAAGCTGACAGAAGCGTCGAGTGGAGACGGGTTGATGGAGGTTGACTCCCGAACGCCAGCGTTGGTCGAGAACATGCCAAAGACCTGGTCTGTGATGATGGCAGGACAATACACCGGGTCGATATTCCGCCCGTTGGAAGCTGCAGAGAAAATGAGGATGCCCCGGGCGTGTGCACGGCCGATAGCTTCGACTAGCGAATGGTGCTCGTTCTCGAACCCGATGGCCATGGATATGATGTCGACTTCCTGGGAGATTGCCCAGTCAATACCCTGTTCAGACAAATAGGTTAGTGAAATATTCGCCGGAAAAGCCATCTGATGACAGTGGAGGCTAAAAATAGGTACCTGAATTATTGTGGACACATCACGCATTGTCGCAAGGTTGCTCTTCAGCACTCTCGCTATATGCAAGCTCGCATTTGGACACGTCTTGATGAGCAAGGAGACGGCTGTTGAACCGTGGCCCGTGTTATCACAAGGTGTTGGCGCTGACTCGACAAAGTCGGCATAGTATATCCCTGCGGAAGCCTCCTTGAAATATTCGTAGTCTTTTCGATGGAGTCCAGTGTCAAGTACTGCAATCCTTGTCGCCCGGTAAGCCTGACCTGCCGCCTCTGTGCCAATGGGCTGCAGCGCCCCGCTGAGCTTCTCATACCTTTCGAACCACTGTCGGGATAGTTTTCTTAGCCTGTTTCACGACTTCAGCTATAAACGTAGATAGATACGGCCAGGCTACACTTACTGTTGATCACTGGGCATGTTTGCGGCGTTTGGCCGTGGCACAGCTGTTTCTGTCGGCTGTTGAGGTGCAGACATCCGAGACACGGGCGCATCGGCCAACTCGTACAGAGGTTTGACCCGCTCCAGGTCATCATACTGGTTAGCCCACTGTTCTAGCGGCTGCACGATCTCGCTGTAGATAGTGGCTCGCAAGGCATTGCTCTCGTTAATGTCGACCTTGGATTTGTTGCCTTTTTTCCGCGCACTCAGGTTCTGTTGGACTTTGGATCTGAGGTGGCCAGCTCTTATGCACAAGGGCAGGATTCTCCTCAGTGGCGAGCGAGGGTCGATGTCTGACAAGATGCTCTCGGGGTGAGCATCTGGCCCATCGTCGACTAGGTTGCTCGCGATTCTGTAGTCCGTGTTGGCGTTGAATCGCCCCGGCGGGCAGAGCTTGCTGTTTTCGCGGTGCTTGTGCATGCTCTTGCGCGTTTCGAGTTCGAGAAGGACAATACCGAGCGAGAGGATCTTGGGCATATCGTGAATCATGTCGAAGGGCGAGGGATCTCTGGTGGCGCCATCCGCGTACTGTAGTTGCATCAGTAGCATCGGCTCATTGACGAAAACACCATTCCTGTTAAACCGCTGCTCGTGGACAAAGTAAACACTATCGCTCGTCAGACCTTGACCAATTGCCTCGGACGTGTAGAACTGCCAGGTGGCACGTGCGACTAGGAACTCCAGAATGGCCTTTGACTTGTCGTACAGGTTCATCCCGGGTCTGGTCAAGATTTGGGAAAGCGGCACCGCGTCGTGCTGGGCGAGCCAGTCCCTGGTCGCGTCTGCGCGTTTGTGGTAGAGGAACTCGTCATCGCGAGCGGATAGTCGAAGGAGGTCTTGGCCACGCGAGCTGATTTGTTGGCAGAAGGTCTCGCAAGAGAGTAGAGTCTGCTGCACACTTGCGGTGGCTTCCAGTGCGGAAAACTGCACCTCGTCGTCTGCGAAACGGCTGCAGTAAGCACAAGCTGTCAGCAACCTTGGAGATCATAAAAAGCATCCTCCTACCAAAACAACCTACATCAACGGAGCTTTCGAGACTATTGACTGGCATATTTGGATACTAGCCTCTTGCCAGCAGCCTTCGGTGGCGTGAGGATGATCGAGAAACAGAACACCGAACTCTGCCGAGGCGTTGTCCGCAATGAAGTCTGTGAGAGCAGAGCTCTTCTTTCCCTGCCTCCCTGTCCCTAGTGCCCTGTAACCGTTGAGTCGAATGTTTGTAGAAATCTCGCAACAGTTTCCATCGGCATGACAAGAACCGTACTGCCTCAGTATCTTGAGTAGATGTTCAATGTCGTCGTCGAGCTCATGGCTGGCATTGAAAGGTCCTTGCGACGCTGGTGCCTCGACGTTTTGCGTCACCTCAGCTGTCTCTTTGCTGAGACTCTTGGATGCAAATTTTCCGAACCTCACAATGATGTCGGCTCGTCGCTCGTAGAGTGTCGTATCTGTCGCGAACTTGCGCAAACACTCGACAGCATTTGCTTTTCCTGTCGCAAACTTGGCCGCTTTCAGTGTTGGCCACGGGTTTGCCGGCCCGCCCTTGACAGACAACGGCCACTGCATACCTCGTTAGAACTGTGTGTCAGCCAGCCGGGCCTCCAAGCATCGGAAACTCACAGCACAGAGTCTCTCGAGATTGTTCAGAAAACCCTCAAGCTTCTTCTTGGCGTCGGCGACCTCGCACAGGCTGTCCCGCTGCTTCTCAAGGTGCGCCTTGATGGTCCACAGCACGGCGCGCAGGGAGCGGCAGAAGGGTGCCGCGCTCTTGTCCTTGACGATGATGGTCCTGCTGATATCGGCAACCGTTTCGATGGAGGCGATTGCGACGGCCCTGATGTCGCCACTCGCCGTCGCCGCTGCAGTCTTGCGCGGTACCACAAGCGCAGTAGTGCGCGTCTTCGTCGTCGCAGTCCTCGTGGACATCTAAGCGATTGATCGCGTGCTCGGTTCGACAATTCCTTGTATGTCCGTCTTGTGTTTGACACTGAGGAGGTGGCGATCCTCAGCCCAGCCGCGGCAAGGCTCTGGGAGGGGCTTTCGCTGTCTCACGTGACTCTACCTGCATACGCTGTAATAAGCCACAGGACACTTTTACACGTCGTCCTTTTTTTAGCCTCAACTCATCATTTCAAGCAAAGAAAAATCAGCGATAGTATTGGTTCATGGAGTTCTGGGGAAAGAAGACAATCATACTTGGCATGCTTAGCTTTCACTCCTACGAACGAGGTTATAATTGAAGGTTTCGTAAGACGCCCCCAAAACCTGCTCCTTTCACAGCCGAGTGTCTACATCAAAATGGGCATGCAATTTTTACATATTCACACGAGCAATGGACTACGCGGCCAATCGTCACACAAGACATAACGTTTTGAACATATTCCTGCATGGTATTTTTGAACTTCTTTCTACCACTAGCAGTCTATCTCTTAACACGTGATGAAACCATCCACGACAAAGACCTAAGAAGACCTCGCAGCGCGAACAGCAGCCTGGGGCACGAGCATGGCGAACTCGCCGTTGAGGTCCTTGACGGTGAGGGTCCACTCCTTCTCCTCGGCCTCGAACTCGAACTCGCCGACGCCGTCGACGACGTACTGGTTTGTGGCGGCGTCGAGCTTTCCGATGCGGCCCTGGGCGGCGTCGACGCGGGCGGCGATGGCGTCGCTGAAGAAGTAGTCAATCTTGAGCAGGTCGGTGGCGGCCGTGGCGGCGTCGGTGGCGACGACAAAGGCCAGCGGGTCGACAAAGGCGAAGCCCGCGGGCGGGGTGCCGGCCGGCTTGGACGGGGTGACGGTGATACGGTTCGCGGCGGCGCCCTGGAACTCGACTTCGAACTTGCCCGCGGCGTTCTCGGCAAAGACGATGTCCTGCTTGACGTTGCCGCCGGCGACGGCGTTGCCGGTGCCGAAGAGTCCGACGATGGCGACCTCGCCAGCCTCAGCACCAGCTCCTTCCTCAGCAGCAGCTCCCTCCTCGGCAGCCGGGGGGGCAGCAGGGGCAGCAGAAGCAGTAGCAGCGGGGGCAGCAGAAGAAGTAGCAGCAGGGCGAGCAGCGGTTGTAGTGGCGGGAGGAGCGGCGGGAGGCGCGGCGGGAGGAGCAGCAGGAGGAGCAGCGGGAGGAGCAGCGGGGCGCGGCAGCGGCGGCGTCGGGGATGAAGAGGGCGAACTCGCCCGACAGGTTGCGGACCTTGAGCACGATCTCGTTCTCCTCGACCTCGAACTCGGTCTCGCCGACGCGGTCGCCAACCTCAAAGGCCTTCTTCTCGTTGGAGAACTTGCCGATGGTCGTCTTGGTCAGGTCGAGGCCAGCAAGGGCAGGGTCTGTAGTGACGAGTTAGCATAGTGCCCGTGTGAGCAAGGTGATCGCAGGATGGTACTCACTGGCAGCGTCAAAGATGTAGTCGAGCTGGCCGAGCGTGAGGTCGCCACCGCCGCCCTGGAAGGTGACGATGAACGAGCTCGGGTCGAGCTGCTTGAAGCCCGCGGGCGCGGCGCCGGGGGTCTTGTTCTCGATGACGGCGACCTTGCGGGCCGTCTTGGCTTGGAACTCAACCTCGAAGTTACCGACAGCCTGTATATTCAAATAGTTGTTAGCTGGGCTGGTCCTCTTTAGTTTGTCGATTATGGTGGACCACTTACAGCCTTGAAGAGGATATCCTGCTTCAGGTCATCGCCCTTGAGATCGATCAGCTGGCCAAAGGCGCCAGCAATCTCAGCCTCTTCGCCTGCAGCTGCCTCTCCGCCAGCACCGGCTCCGGCGCCATTGCCACGGTCAGCACCCTGGCCGCGGTCCGCACCACGATCGGCACCCTGACCGCGATCGGCACCACGATCGGCACCTTGTCCGCGGTCCGCACCGCGATCAGCACCCTGGCCGCGATCAGCAGCGCCGCGGTTGGCACCGTTGCCGCGGTTATCGCGGTCATCGTCGTCGTTGTTATCGTCGTCGTTGTCGTTGTTGTCGTTGTCGTCCTGCTTTTGCTGGGCGCCCTTGCCCTTTCCAGCACCGGCACCAGCACCAGCCTCCGCAGCGGGCTGAGCAGCAGCGTGTCCGGCAGCGGGCTGGGCGGCAGCAGGTTGCGCGGCAGCGGCACCGCGAGACCACATCGCACCGGCATTCCGGGCGACGACGGCACCAGCAGGGGCCGCCATGGGGAGAGCCACTACGAAGGGCGCAACACCCACAAGGGCGGCGGCAAGAGTAGATGAGAAACGCATCTTGATGGTTGGTAGTCGACAAAAAGAGAGTTCTTTTTTTATGTTGTGAGAAGTGAACGGCTTAGTAACACAGGGGTAAAAGTAGCGACCTAGGCGCTTGGCAAAAAAGACAACTGGGAAGCGAAGAATAAAAAAGAGGGAACCTGCCCAGGATAGGAAAAGATGTGGGAATGGGGGTGGAGGCAAGAATGGATGAGGAAGGGAAGGAGAAGGCAGAAACGGGAATGTTGATCGGATGATCATGTGGGATATATAGCTGAGCAGAGAGGTGCCAGAGCAGTGGGTTCAGACACGCGATCTAAAGGACCTAGCATCATATCGTAGCCCGCTATGCCTATTCGTCTGGGGTTCACGGAGTAAACAGACCATGCTGTTGAACATTTGCCATGGGCCTTCAAAACAGTCGTTCCAACATCCCCCTGATCTTGTCGGAAACTCACTCGCGACCGCACCCAAGCCTATTTTAAACATCGGGGTCTAGAAGAGCAGGGGACTTCAGGCGGCTGGGGTAGGCTTGTAATAGAGCAGGACAGTCGAGCACCGACACACGCTGTTGTGCTTGAACTTCTTGCCTAGGGGCACCGCCTTGGCGGTGGTCTCATCAAGTCCTGGGGTACCAAACAGGGGTGTAGCATGGGCTCTCCTTTGTCCAGAACCAAGGCAGAGGGTGGAAAAAGTCCGGGCGCTCCGTTATTGGACGACTCCAGGTTCACGCGATCTGGATCCGCAGACATGCAAATTACCAGAGTTGCAGAGGAAGGGGTGCCTTGTCGCTTTTCCGATATCAACATGGAGACGTTTCTACCGCCCAGGGCAGTGGAAAACAGCTTTGGGGTTGGAAGTTTCTGCCGAGCTCTGGATCTCTAAGACAGTGGCGTGGTGTTCAAATGCGATAGGAGTTAATCGATGGGACGATTTCAACGGGAATTCGACGAGAAGCGAACGATGAGATGAAATCCGTCGTGCAACGCCATCCGACCATACATAGAACTACCGGCTTCATGCCAGCTGATGTCATTCAGCTCAACTCAGTTCAGCTCACTGCCGGATGGACACTGCAGCTCGAAATGCGGAAGCTGCCGAAAGACGGCCCCTGGCCACGGAGGAAACAAAGTCCCCGGCCCGCCAAGCACCCCCTGAAAGTTGGGCGGACAGGGCCCATCACGGCGGCCCCCGGCGCAGCAAGGAGCCGCCGAGCCCGCCAAGCCGTGGCGGCCTTCTCCCTGAAACCGGGAGAGCCCCTCGGCCGGAGGCTCTGCAGCCATACCATGGCCAACATTTGCTGCGCGGAAAACCCCCAGTGTGCAGTCGTACAGCCGCATGCCAAGGCCAGTGGACGGGGTTGAGCACCTCAGAATTGCTTCATCTCTGCCCCTTGGCGAGGGCAAAGACTGTGGCTGCTCCTGTCGGACTAACGGCAGGGTTGAACAAGCCAAGTAGATCGTCGTGCTTCATGGAGAACGGATGAGAGTTTGGCAGAAAAGTCTGAAGACCAGCTTCGCCATCATTCTTCATGGTAATTTCATTTTTGCTAGTGGTGCCTCCCTCTAGCACCAAGCGCGCGGAGATGAGCATTGTGACCCGTGCACTTCTCCAGGTCGATCGAGTCAACCTGCAGCACATCGCCTGCAAGGCCAGCAATCCTCGCCATCGAAGAAGCTTGTCCGAAGCCAAGCGCCCGGCTTCTTGCGCAACCCCCTCGGCCAAGCTCTCCGCCAAGGTCTTGTCGGTTTGAAGATGCCCACACTCAGACACAAAAGCACAGTCTCTCTCCACCTGCGACCACGCCATGTTGGTGTGTCGTGTGTATTGTGTGTGTGCGAGGGAAAGCACCGCAACGAGCCGAGAAACAGGGCGCCTCTTTTTGTCTTGTGGAAAGCTTAGAAACGCACCATGTGCCTTGGCGGCTGCCATGCCCAACGACCATCCCGAGTGCAGTATCATGATTTCTATTTTGGACTGCAAATGAGGCCATGTCGGGCTTGTTTTGGCGAATTCATCCTGGGTGTCCCTCCGCTTGTGCGAAGTTGAACTAGATTCTCGGCAACGCTCATCCGATCAAACGACATCATCCCGGACACTCTCTGATGGGTCAGTCTCTTGGCGTGTCAATTGAGAGTCGAGGGGATTATTCGTGGACGTTTCGAGACTGATCGCGGTCTGGCTTGCCCTATATGCCCGAGGACTAGAAACGGCCGGCGCTAATGATTGTCGTGAGATCTTGGTTGGGCAGTGCAGGCATGCCTACTCTCGCTTTTCCTCCTTTCGGAGTGACGATCATGGGCTATGGGTATCTTTGCAAAGTGGTCGCTGTTGATTGCTGTATGTGCTTTTACGCCGGTGGCATCCAAAATAAGTCTATACCATTTAGGAATCTGTACGTAAGCTTCCCACGGTCTCGTGTTGATTCTGGGTTTTGTGCATGTACTTCGTTTGAGGGTGACTTGGACGTTTGCGCCGAACATTGTCCTGGTCCGGCTTCACAAAGTCAATTTCAATTTTATTTATTCTCCGCGACTATGCAAATTGACTGCGTACTGAAAGTCAGGTAATTTCATGTGTTCAGTGTGATTGTGTCATTTTTCGAGCGGTTTGACATTTACCCAAATTTGAGCTTTAAACATTCATGAATTGAAAAGCTATTTGGGGAGAGACCAGAAAAAGAAAAAAATCAAGAAAAAAGTCCCTCTCGATAGTTTAATGCCCCGAGCTCGTCTATTCACAATCTTGGTCTTCTATTTCCTCGTATTTTGCACCAGGCAATATGTATCGCAGTGTTGACAGTTTGGCTTGTGATCGTGGCCGATTATGCTGATTCTGCGTGGAGCGGAAGTGCCCGCGAAAGCGGAGCTCGGATCGCTACGTGCTCAATGGAGTCCGGTGAGATCATGACATCGACGATCGGCTGGCCGGTGAATTATGTCAGCAGCTGGGTATATGTACACTTGCGAACTAGCCGGAAATCAGACAATGGGAGTAACTAGTGGAATCCAAGCACAAGAAACTTGTTCATGAAGCGCGTTGTTCGGCCTCGTGCTTGAAATGGTGGAATGGGAGCATGCCAACCTCCATTATTTGAGAAGGCTTGTCGAGTAAGTAATTGGAGTCTACCCAGCCCTGTTCCCATCTCGGAGCTGGACCGCTGAACCCCCCTCGCAGGCCAGCAGGCCGCTAGCCACAGCGGCGACGAGCGGCTGCGTGCCACGACTTCACCGCCACGGGTGGCCTCTGGTGATTGGCACCGTTGCTGGCAATATGCAGGCAGTCCAGCTGTCAAATGGCAACCCTGCACGACGTGGGGATTGCCTCGGGCCAGGCCAATCAAGGCGGGCGCTTACAGCGACGACTCGCAGCCTTTTCTCGCCGACGTGTCGGGCCACTCTGCTGCCCGACGGCCACGAGAGACGACACTGACCTCAACAACCATGTCTCTGGCCAGCAACCATGTCTCTGGTCAACGGATTCTCCACGGCGGGCAGCGACCCGCGACGGCCCGCTGCCCGCCGCGACTTTGAGATCGCCATCATCTGCGCCCTCGCCCACGAAGCCGACGCCGTCGAGGCCCTCTTTGACCACCGCTGGAGCGACGACGGACCGCCGTACGACAAGGCCCCCGGCGATCCCAATGCATACTCGACAGGCGCTCTCGGCCGCCACAATGTCGTGCTCGCGTACATGCCGGGCGCCGCCAGGTCCAGCGCCGCGGCCGTCGCCGCTCACTGCAGGGCGAGCTTCCCCAACATCCGACAGGCCCTCGTCGTCGGGACCTGCGGCGTCGTGCCCTTCTACGAAGACGACGCCGCGAGCTGCGAGATCATCCTCGGCGACGTCCTCGTCTGCAGCCGAGTCGTCCAGTACGACCAGGGCCGCCACCCGCCGGGCCGCTTCACCCGCAAGGACACGCTGCTCGACTCGCACGGCTGGCCCGACACGGAGATCCGGAACGTCCTGGAGAATCTGCAGAGCTTCCAAGCGCGCAAGACGCTGCAGGCCAAGCTGATTGAATACCTCGGTGTCATCCAGCGGGAGCCAGGCCTGCAGGCAGGATACCCAGGGATCGAGTACGACAAGCTATACGACGCCACATATCGCCACGTCGCCGGCAAAAAGCCCTGCGACGAGTGCGGATGCGACGGTCCGCAGGTGTCCCGGGCCCGCCTCGCGAGCACGGCGAGCCCGCGGCCGGCCCCCGAGGTGCACTGCGGCCCGATGGCGTCGGGCGACACGGTCCCCAGGTCTGGCCAGGACCGGGACAATCTCGCCCGCCAGCAGGCCGTGGTCGGCTTCGAGGTGGAGGGCGCAGGCGTCTGGGACGTGTTTCCCTGCGTCGTCATCAAGGCGGCCTGCGACTACGCCGACAACCACAAGAACAAGGCCTGGCAGCACTATGCGGCGGCCACGGCGGCGGCGTGTGCAAAGGCGTTTCTGGACTCGTGGGTCCCAGCTGTGCCGGAACCATCAGGTATGTGATGATAATTACAGGTCTGCCGAGAATTGTTGCTTGCGAGTCTTGACAACTAACTTTTAATGTCGTTATTAGAGCAAAGTACCATTCGCGGCGTGCCGTATGCGCTCGCCCTGGCAGAGCCAGAAGAGCTTGATCTAGCGCCGGTCATCGTCTCGATCCCAGCCATGCGCAGCGACAACTTCACAGGCCGCACCGAAGTGCTTGACGAGATCAAGCAGAGGCTAATACTGGACGACGACTGCCGGCGCCTCGCTGTCGTCGGGCTCGGCGGCGTCGGCAAGACGCAGGTCGCTCTGCAGTTCGCCCACTGGGTGCGCGACACCCAGCCTGACTACTGCATCTTTTGGCTGCCCGCGTCGAGCGTCGAGGGTTTCGACCAGGCCTATCTCGAGATGGGCCGGCAGCTCGGAGTCGAAGTCGATCCGCTGGTCGAGGATCCCAAGATGACGATCCAGAGGTACCTGAGTTTCGACGAGACGGGCAGGTGGCTGCTCGTCATCGACAACGCCGACGACACGGAGTTGGTGCTCGACTCGGAGGGTTTCCTCGAGTCCATCCCCGATAGCGAGACTGGCCGCGTCCTCTTCACAACCCGATCGCTCGACGTGGGCTTGTCGGTGGCCGAGACGGACATTGTCGAGCTCCACGAGATGGACCCGGAGGAGGCCCGGCTCCTGATGGAAAAGTCGCTCATCCGGAAACAAGCCCCCTCGGACGGCCCGTCAACGGCCGAGCTCCTCCGGGAGCTCACGTACCTGCCCCTGGCGATCGCGCAGGCCGCCGCGTATCTCAACTGCAACCGCATCTCGGCCCGGCGGTACCTGGAGCTGCTCCGGGCCACCGAGAAGAAGAACAACAACACCAAAAACAACAACGCGGCCGTCCAGCTGGCGGTGAGCAGCGGCGAGTACCACGACAGCACGAGGTACCGCTCTTCGCACAACGCCGTGGCGCGGACCTGGCAGGTCTCGCTGAACCAGATCCGGGCCGCGCACGGGCAGGCGGCCGAGCTGCTGGCCTTCATCTCGTGCATCGAGCCCGAGGCGATCCCGCGCTCGCTGCTCCCGGAGCTGTCGTCCGAGCTCGAGACGGCAGAGGCCCTCGGCACGCTCCTGGACTACTCGTTCCTCTCCGAGCGCGGCGACGACGGCGAGGCGTTTGACATGCACAGCCTCGTCCACCTCGGCGCGCAGGTCTGGGTCTCGGCTGAGGGTCGGGCGGAGGAGGTCGCGCTCGAAGCGCTGGCTCAGGTCCAGGCAGTCTTCCCGGCCACGGACTGGGCCGAGGACCGCGAGACATGGCAGGCTTACCTCCCGCACGCGCGGCGCGTGCTAAGCACCAGCGGCCGGCACGGGGGAGTAGGGTCCACGGTGCGGATGACGCTGCTCAACGTCGTCGCCGACTGTCTGCGGCACGAAGGGAGGGACTCGGAGGCGACGGGGTACGTCGAGGAGGCGTGCGCGTGGGCGATGGACAACCTGCCCGCCATGGACGACGCGCGGCTGATCTGCGAGGCGCGGCTGGGCGTCGCGTACAGCGACGAGGGCCGGACGGCCGAGGCCATCGAGATACTGCAGCACGTGGCCATCGCGCGGGACTCGATGCTCGACTCGGGCCACCTCGACTGGCTCGACGCGCAGTACTGGCTCGCCCGGGCGTACTCGAGAGCCGGCTGGGACCAGCAGGCGCTCGAGCTGCTCGAGCACGTCGTCAGCGTCGAGGACGACATGCTCGACGAGGCTGACAAGGACAAGCGCTTCACGCAGACACAGCTCGCTAGGGCCTACTCGCGCGCAGGCCGGGGCCAGGAGGCCGTGGAGCTGCTCGAGTACGTCGTCGACGTCGAGGACGACATGCCCGACGAGGCCGACAAGACCAGGCTCGAGACGCAGGTCGAGCTCGCGCGGACATACCTCAAGGTCCACAAGGTGCCCGAGGCCATCGAGCTGCTGGAGCACGTCATCGAGGTCGAGGCCGTCGTGCTCGACGAGATGGACCCGGCCCGCCTCTCGTCCAAGCACATGCTCGCGCTGGCGTACCTGGTCGACGAGCAGGTCGACTGGGCCATCGACATACTGGAAGACGTGGTCGAGAGCGCGGGCACGATCCTGGACGCCATGGACGACCGGCGGCTGCTGGCGCACTACACCCTGGCCAAGGCCTACCTCCGGGCGCCGCGGCCCCAGGAGGCCATCCACATCCTCGAGGACCTCGCCGAGGTGTGCGAGCTGATGCGCGAGGAGCAGGGCTACATCCGGCTGTCGACGCAGATCATGCTCGTCCAGGCGTACCTGCAGGACGGCCGGACCGAGGACGGCACCACGCTGGCCGACCACCTGCTCGAGACGACGCGCGCCAAGTTTCACGAGGACGACGAGGAGCGCCTCACGTTTGAGCACAACCTCGCGCTCGCCTACGTCGACGGCGGTCTCGTACCCGAGGGCGTCGCGCTGCTCGAGCACGTCGTGCTGGTGGAGAGCCGGATGGAGGATGCAAAGACGCGCGACAAGAATGTCTCGCTGCAGCGGCTGGAGCGGGCTCGCGGGATGTTGCGGGAGAAGGAGGCACTGAGCTTGGAGCAGGGCCAGGTTGGGGATGAGTGGTAGTGATGAGTGGCTAGATGGCGTTGTTTATGCATTGATGGAGTTAAGATGGACATTTGCAAGGTTCAAGATTGGTTTGCTATATTTACTCACGAATAAACGTTCTTATGGCTTTTCTCAGAAGCAATGTCGCTATGCTTAAACAAATCTACACACACATCTATTTTTGAATAGAGCCGCTACCCGAACCAACTTCAGGTTCATTCTCAACCGCTCATGCCATGACATGAACTGTCGCCGGAGCCTCTCCCGCCTTCTCCCCCGCGACCCCCGCCGCTCTGCCGTCATCCCTCTTGACCACGTAGTCCAGCAGGCTCAGCACCATGGCGAAGCCCATCATGGCAATGGTCAGGATCCACACCCACCGCAGGCCGTCGAGGTACGCGGCGATAACGCCGGGGACGTCCTGCTCGGAGAAGGCGGTGCGCAGCTCCGTGGCGCCCGTGTGCAGGACGATCTGCGCGTCGAGGCCGGGCGCGTGTTGGGCGAGTGCTGAGAGGAGCCTGTTGTTGAAGAGCGCTTGGGCGATGGAAACGCCAATCGCACCTCCGAGGAATTGAGAGACTGGAGGAGAATCACCGTTAGTTTGGATGTACTTATTCGAGAAGAAAAAGAAGAAGAAGGAAGAGTAAGGAAAACAAAAAGACAGGACAAAAGACTCACGATTGACAGTCGACGTGGCAATGGGCAGATCTGCGTGATTCATCCCGCCCTGCGCCGCGAGCAGCGCGCACTGCCAGCCCGCGGACCACGCGACGCCGCCGACAATCTGGAACCCGATCCACTCGCCCGTCGTGGTCTCGAGGTCCATCGAGTAGAAGAGGCCGCAGGTGACCATTGCCAGGGAGCCGAACAGCGTCTTGAACCAGACAATCGACGACGGCCACCGGCCGAGCACCTTGCCCGCGGGAATGGCGACGAGGCAGACGGCCAGGACGAGGGGCAGGTTACGCACGCCCGACTCGGCCGGGCTGGCGCCCGAGATGCTCTGGAAGTAGATGGGCAGGTAGTACAGGGCGATGAAGTAGGTGCCCGAGAAGCAGAACTGCCAGACGGAGCTGGCCCAGACGCGGTGCAGCCGGAGCAGGCGCGGCACGAACAGGGCCAGCTCGCCGAGGTGCGCCTGCCAGACGGCGAAGACGGCGAGGATGAGGCCGAACCCGACGAGCAGGCCGACGACGGTCGCGCTGGCCCAGGGCATCGTGGTGCCGCCAAACTGCAGCGCGAGGATCATGGCCACGATGGCGCCCGTCAGCAGCGAGACGCCCACGAGGTCTAGCTGCAGTAAGATCTCCTTGATGCTGGCCGGCGTCGTCTTGGCCGCAGCGAGCTTGGGCGTGAAGAGGATGGCCGCGCAGGTCAGCACGCCGATGGGCAGGTTGATGTAGAAGCACCACCGCCACGACAGGTTCCCCGTGAAGGCGCCGCCGATGACGGGGCCCAGGGCGGCCGAGATGCCGTAGCCCGTGATGGTGGTGCTGAAGCCCATGGCCCGTGTCGCGGGCGGGAGCGAGTACGTGATCATCATCAGGGACCCCGTGAGCAGGCCGCCGCAGCCCAGGCCCGCGATCGCGCGGCCCACGATGAGCGCGTCGGCGGTCGGGGCCACGCCGCAGATCAGACTGCCCAGCTCGAAGACGAAGAGACCGGCAAGGAAGGCAGTCTTGATGGGGATGTACCGGAATAGTTTGCCCCAGGCGGGGGTTGCGCCAGCCGAGGTCAGGAAGTATGCCGAGCCGTACCAGGAGACCTTGTCGAGGCCCTTGAACTCCTCGGTGATGCGGGGAATGGCGGTCGCAACGATGGTCTGGTTAGGGGGGGAGAGTGTCAGCTTGATTCACTCGTGTTGATGATACACATTTCCACGGCACATCTAGGGTATATCACACTTGACTTACCTGGTCAAGCCCGACGACAAAGATGGAGCTGATGACTGCCGTGAAGACCAAGAAGAGCGGAAGTTTCCCTGGGTATGCAACTTCTGGCTCTAATTGTGTCAAGGGTGACGAGTTGAGCGGGGCATTGGGCTGGTCAGGACCTGTCTCGTTCTTCTCGACGTCTGTTGAGGACCGTGAGGTCGATGGTCCAGTTGTCGACTCCATCGTGATGATTGTGTGTTGTACTCGTTGTTGGCTGGACGCAGAAAGCACAGGACCAGGCGATGTTTTATTCGACTTGGCTGTCTACAATGCCCCTTTCAAAGTCGGGACCAAGAGGGGCGCGTCGACGTTCTTAAGGGGAGCGGTCAACGATATCGATGCCTGCAGACGAAGACGTGCATGGTGTGCAGCACACGGCTTGAAATATTGATTTGTCGCCCGCGACACACAACGTGCAGCAGACGGCATGAGTCTGCCCGACATTTGTAAGCCCCTGAGACGCGCCCAATCAGGCCGGCGTGTCTGCGCGCCAGAGACTCGACAGAGCTGCAGCGGCTCACCAACTGCCGGCTATTGGTAATCAGGGATGAGGCCCCCCTTCTCGTCGGGTGAGCTCGCCGAGCACGTCAGATCCCTGGCCCACAATTGACTCAAATCCGAGCAGATCTAACTTTGGAAGGGGGGTAAGCATTCCACCTCTACTGCACCAGGGGGCTGGGCGGACATGTCCCTCCGTCAGCCAATTCTATCGCCGAGATAGCACGCCCTCCCAGGAGGGTTTCGGCGTTAAGATTGACTTTTGCGCTTTCCAAAGTCACCGCGCAAAAGCTGCCAGATCCGCCACGTGTCAGCACGTGCAAGATCATCGTATCTTGGGTCGAAATGTCGTGGCGGAGATAGCCACAGTCCGGCCGGGGATAAGCTGCTGGCCAGCGGAGTTTGACGATTGGTCTTTTCTGTAGTCCGATGCCCACGCTCTTTCGCCCTAACTTGGTGGCTGATCGTCTATGTCTCAAGCTCATTTCACGTCGATCATGACGACCCGGCCTGGATTTGCGACCACCGCTTGGCTTTTCGACAATCTGCCTCCGCAATCAAGAGTGGGGCAATAGAACAGCATATTGGATTCGAGAACCACATGGGGCATTCCCTCTCTTCAGGATTGGTCAAGGTTATTTCTGAATGGAATCACGGCTTACAAAGACAGTAAGGCGTGAAGCAAAGTGGGAGAGATTGGCAACCAGACTCTTGATAACAACACCACCCCCCACCCGGACGAGGCGCAAGTCCTCCGCAGCCTGGTTCGGCCACGGCTGATGCTGGAGTTCGAGAACGAACTCCTCCATGAATACTCAAACTGGGACCCCTCGCCGACAGACCACCGGTTCTTTCTCTCAATCAGAACATGGGCGTCACTGTCCTGACGACGATTATCGAGGTCGCAGTTGAAAAACCTGCTACGCATACCTTCGGGACAAGGACAACCGGGCGATGGCCCCCACATTTCGGATGACACCCAAGCGATCCGACCTGAAGGAACTTGCCAGCATCATTATCGACGGGACCCCTGCTGCTATTCTGGGGCTTGGCGGAACTCCAGACGTGACGATGACTGATCTCTTCCTATGCGACTGTAAGATCGCACTAAACGAATAGCGTGTTAGAGCACATCTCGACGCTTTAAAACATTATCTGTATGATCTCAGATAGCTACGACTCCACCCCTACTTATGGTCTAGACCTCTGTACCTCTGCACTTCTACACTTCTATATATCTATACCTCTGTACCTCTGTATCTCAACATCGTCTTTGCCGTCCTTTTCGTTCTCTTCTTCGTCGCCAGTCTCGTCATCCCTCTTGTCTCTTCCTTGAAGTCGACTCGTATGGTACACTATGATTGGAAGCACGACCAGCCATAATTGAATGATACCTATTTATTAATACACAAAGTAGTACAAACTCACGTGGGCCAAGACTGTGTTGATGTATAGGTGACACGTGGATGAAAGGCCATTAAAACTTTTACAACCCCGGCAGAAATGCCAACAAGCAGAACAACAGACAAACGCCGCTCTGGCATCCTGCCTTGCAACCAAGAACCGCATTCTCGACACGCGCCCCCGTGGCGGCCGCATGCTCAGACGATGCCAAACTTCTTCTGAAGCTCGTCGGTCGAGCTCGTGCGGCTCACCGCGTCGTCGTCCTTGTGCTCGTGGACGACCCGCGTCTCGACCGTCCTGTGGATGCCCTTGCCTTCGATGTCGTGCTCGTCGTCGGCGGCGTCGCGCCGGTTGACCGTGACCAGGGTGTGCATGCGCATGTCGCTGGCGCCGTGGTGAGGGCCGTCATGGTTGTTGTTGCCAGTCCTGCGGGCCGCGGTCCCTCCCGTGCGGGCTCCGTCGGTGCTCGCGTGGTGGTAGTATCCGCCGACGTCGTTGCTGTTGTTCTCGCCGCGCACAGTCTTGGCGATCAGGTCGGCTAGGTTCATCTCAATGTGCAGCTTGATGCCGTAGACGAGGGGGTGGAATTGCACGTAGATGAAGCCGTTGCCGATTGACATTGTGCCGATGAGGATGACCTGTTGAAATTGGCACGTTAGATAGTTGCCTCTTGATCTCTGTGGGTTGTGTGCGGAAGCTGTTCTGCCTGCTCGGGGATTGAGCCAGACCATGTCTTCCCTGGAGCCACGACCCAGCTCTCCAGACAAAGGAGAAGGCCTGAGTGACTATCTAGACTTACATCTAGGGAAAGAGAGATGCAGATCATAGCTATGTTGTAATAAAACAATCTGTTGTACTTTTTCAAACCATTGGCGATAAGTTTCGACCTGATGAGATGGATGAAGTAGACGTTCAAAGCAACGTCGCAAATTGCGAACAAAGCCTTTCCCACTCTGTCCCAGATCGTGTTGATACTCGCAAAGGTCTCGGAGACTTGAAGCTGACTCGGGATCCAGATGACGTAGACAGAGATGTTGATTAGGGACATGAAGATGATTGTTCCCAACTGCAGCCAGCGTATGCTTCGCTTGTCGCGGACCAGGAGGGCAATGCGGTTGATGATGATCTGAATGATCTGGAGATGGGCGATGCTTTATCAGTACGCGCTGAGAGAGAAAACAACTAGAAAATGTACGTTGGTTACACTTACGCATTGAGTCTGGAACACCCAGAGCGTGATGAGACTGAAAAACAGTGCGAAGCTAGTACTCTCAAAGGCGTTAACGAGCTTCCCAAACAGTCATTGTCCTCCTCTCTCGCCTGAATTTGCTCTGGATGTCGGCGTCGACGTCGATCTCTTGTGTCCGTCGGTAGACCACCTTGACTCACCTAGGCGGGATGGAACCCCAGAGATAGAACCAGCAGATGATGCTGATGAGGAAGCAGACGGTCCATTCGATCCAGATCATGACAACGTAGGCGTTGACGGCCCGCTTGCGCTTCCACACGCCGTACGTCTGCCTGCAGGCCTTGGCGAAGGTGAACATGGCGAAGCCGAGCGAGATGCCCCAGACGAGGGACGCAATGTTCATCTCAAGCGGCTGGGGCGCCACGATGACATAGTTGTCGGGCATGAAGAGGCCGCCCATCTTGGTTGGTGATGCTCGCGCCGGTGTGGTGCGAAGATGTTTGAAAAGAGTGACAATGCTGCACGCAACAGGCAGAGACGAGAAACCAGGCAGAGGAAAGGCGGATCGACATTGACAATCTAGAACGGCGTGCGGCGCCAGTGTATATAGGGACCCTCTGTGGGCATGCACTCTGGGGTTTCGAAGGTCATATGTGCCCCTTCCGGACCTGAGCTCCGACAGTGACTTAGTGAGTGCCCCTGAGCGACTCTGGCCCGCTACACAGCTGAAGTGAGGCCTCGAGCGGGTTAGAGGCACTAGTGAAGTGAGGGTCTTCCAGCTTCCATGCAGCTTGGCGTGCTGTGTGGCTGAACACTAGCTCCGCGCGAAAATTCACAAGCCCAGAACCTGTATATTAGCTCCCGTTCACGCGCCCACGGGTGTCTGCCTTGGAAGGGTTTACCCTGTGTTAGTGAGTAGTTGTCGGCAACTGCCGGTGTGCACTACACTATCAGTCGCTAGCCTGGCGTCCTTGTCTGCCGCCAAAAATGGCGAATGCCGAGCCGTGCAAATACGGTAGTTAGAGACACCAGGAGGGCAGACGACAATAGCGAGAGATGATCCTGAGACTCTGCCTCGCACCGCCCGGGCAGTCGCCGCCGGCCCAGCATGCAGGTCGGAAATGATCGCCAGCCATCCTAGACCCCTGACCCTGTCAATAGCGATTTGAAAGCGAGTCATAGCGGCGGTAGAGCTTGCGGGGGAAGATCCAGCAGGGCCTCTCTTTTGTCGTGACGTTTTTGCTAGCCCCTAGACGTGGCTCGCATGAACCGGAACATAAAGTGCGGAACAACCTCGTCGCTTTTCGATCGCCCGCCATTGACACCGGCACACCACTACGGAGGCGCCTTGAAAAACAAATTTCCGCCAAGCAAATCAGCAAATGTCTGTGCACGAGGAGCTCAGCCGTCATCAGCTGGCAGTGAGGACCGCCACTAGAATAGGATAGTCAGCAAGCTTGCACAAAACATTACCCCTGAGGTGACACGTCAGCTCACGCATAGAGCACCAGATCGTCGCTTTTGGCGGTGAAGCCGTTGCTTTTGAGGGTTTCGAGCTCCCTTGATAATCTCGTGGAGGAGGTGATTCTGACCTAGTAAGTCGTAGTCCCCTATTACCATTGCCACCATGGTCCAGCAGTCCAGCCTCGCTAGCAGAGTGCAGTGCACTCTGCTACGTGCTAGCGGCCTCCAATACCCCGAAATCTCGCGCATTACCGGCATCCAAGTACGCACAGCTCAGGCGATTTATCAACGGGCCTGCGAACGTGGTTTTGATGCCACTGCCCAACCTCTTATATTACTCGACGCGTGGTTCGAAGATGCTCCAAGGGCCGGTCGGCCGAAGAAGGACACGCCAGATATCATCGCCCTCATCGATAACAAAGTAACCTTCGACCGCTTCGGCCGCGAGAAGACGTGCCAGATGATTTCTGACGAACTCAAAGTAGCTGGCCACGACGTATCGCCGACAACTGTTTGGCGAATCATTCGCGAATCGGGCTATCGGAAGACGAAGACGACGATGAAGCCAGGCTTGTCGGAAGCTATGAAGAAGGCTCGGCTAGACTTCTGCAAGCAGCATGAGCACTGGACTCTTGAAGACTGGAAGAACGTCATTTTCTCCGACGAGACTTCAGTTGTTCTAGGGCATCGACGAGGAGGTTATCGGATCTGGAGAAAGCCCCACGAGAAGGTCAACAAATCGTGTATTCGACCACGATGGAAGGGCTATTCAGAGTTTATGTTCTGGGGGTGTTTTTCTTACGACGAGAAGGGACCGTACCACATCTGGAAACCAGAAACGGCGGCTCAGAAGAAGGATGCGGAGGAAGAGATCAAGTCTCTAAATAGAGACAATGAACCAGGCCTTCACCGTGATTGGTAGCTAAAGCAGTCGCTGAAGCCCCCTCTTCGGAGTGGAAAAGCCAGACGGGCGAAGTGGCGGTTTACAGTAGCAGATGGGCTTCTGCAACGCTCCTAACGTGGTGGGATTGACTGGTACAGATATCGCTATGAGATTCTGCTACCGAAGTTGCTGCCATTTGCGAAGCTTTGTGAGCAGAGGAGGCCGGCAACTGTCGTCCAGGAGGACGGAGCACCGTCTCATAAACACTGGTTCCAGAGCCGTACTTATGATCTCTTTAAAGTACAGAAGCTTCTTTGGCCAGGTAATAGCCCAGATCTCAATGCTATTGAGCCGTGTTGGTTTTGGATGAAGAAGAAGACGACGCGGCAAGGTGCTTCGACGGTGAGGAAGGTAGCGGAGGAGCAGTGGGCAGCTTGCTGGAGGGACTTGCCGCAGGCCCAAATCCAAGCCTGGATTGAGCGTATTCCTGTCCATATTCAGCAGATCTTGAAGCTTGAAGGTGGTAATGAGTACGTCGAAGGAAGGAGGATTCGTGAAGACCTGCTAACAAATTCCTGGGGTGGCCGTCGCCTGCGTGGTCATAAGGCAGAGGATCGCACGGTCTGGGATAACACCGCCGCAGATGACGCTGAATGGGTGTACGACGTCGCTGACGATGCCGACGACATTGGCGATACCTTGTCGCGCATGTCGCTGGCGTACCTGCTTGGTGGTTGATTACGACGATGGATAATTATTTTGTATATAATAATGCATAAAAATGTGAGCTTGAGGTGACAGCTGGCGACGACGAGGTGCGTGACAGGGGTCATTGCTTGGCGGAAATTTGTTTTTCAAGGCGCCTCCGTAGTTCTTCTTCAACCCGCAGATCCAGATGAAGACCCAGCAGGTGTGGGCGGACTAGCAAGGGCTACTGGAGCCAACAAGTTAGCGGACGCGCCAGCCTCAAGTCGGGGCTAACTCGCCGTTCCCCCGCCGCATTGCGGGCCTGGAGCACCGAGAGACGAACCTCTTGCACGTCGAATAGCTAGCGGCCCGCAGCAGCCCGGCATGCAGATAAACCCTGAACCATGATCGCGATCATGGCTGCCTCGAGCCAGCATGTTCCACGGGGGTGGACGCTGCGTCGCGCTAACCTGACATAGTATAAAACACGAAACTACGAGACCACCCGGCGCCGGCGACGCCCAATAAAAGGAAGAGGGCAGCGACCCAGGGTGCCGGACAGATTCCCGTCTAAGGCGATGTCGATAATGTCAAGCTGAGCCGAGTCGGGGATATCTGACACAGCTCCATCGAAACGAGAGGATAGTGCCCTCCGAGCTTCCACATCGTGAAGCTTCCGTTATGGAGTGTCTCTTGGAGCAACCAAGAGAGGCCCATGGCCAGCAACAAAGTCTTTGTCGAGTGAGAGAGTCATGATGGAGATGGGTTGGTTGATGTAGTTGCAAAGTAGGTACGGCGTCGGACTTTTGGTCTTCTTCGCATGGATCAGCTCCAGGCACGAATATGCGCAATGTCTGCATTCATATAACTGGCTGTCCCATTCGGCAGACCGGAACTGAGCGTAGACAGTATGACACACCTCAGCCCGCTACATAACTACGCCAGGTTCTGGAACTCCGGGAATCCGGTGACCTGGTACGTGCACTATTTAGTCGACTAGACTCTAATCACCAGCACAGTCGAGGCGCTATGCAGGACGCACACCTCCCCAGCACCGCCGGGTCCGTGCGGAGAACGGGCAGTCGTTGTCAGTCTTCAGCCCACTATATAATATAGCGAGGATAAACCAGCCTCTCAGAGAACATGATTGTCTCAATATTATGGACCCAGACAACCTTAATATCTCTTCACACGAGCAAAAGTAGGCAGCCCAGTGTCCACGTCAATCCAGAGTCACTCACGCATCAGCTAACGGACGACTTAGAGGAAGTAGAGCAGACAAGCCAGTACGGCGCACTCGTCCGCTAGGCCGAGATCATGGACAGGGTGAAAGTCCCGATTGTTAAGCAAGCCGCTGACCGATTCCAATGTTCTAGTCCAGCCCCCTCTTCTTGTGAAACCTGAGCGGGGAGATCCAGTGATCAGTTGATTACTATGGTAGCATAAGGATTATCGCACTTCGTACTCATACTCGTAGGTCCCACGGTCCCGCGACTTCCGTGTGGGAGGGGTCGCATTTAAACCACCAGGGCCAGGTCCCCGGATCTGCCGACGTTCACAGATGCCCAGCCGTGGCGCCCAAGATCAAATGCCGGACCACGCGATCTGGCCATCCCCATGAAAAGCGCGGTGAGTTTTCGGCCAGCATCGTGTTCGCAGGTATAAGTACGAGTTGATGTTCTTGGTTGGAAGCTGGACCACCAAGCTCACCATATCAAACATGATTATCTTGAGACCTGATAAGGTCGAACTATTGGCGCTAGAGGTCAACCGACCATTTATCCTAAAGCACCGTCCTCAACTTGTGGGCCGCAATAACGATGTCATGACCCAGCAACGTGTCGTGGATCACCCCGGCAATGTCCGGCTTATCAATCAGCTCGGTGTGAGAAAGCACCATCGTGACCACGATCCCCCGCAGGCTACGGTCTTCCTCTGGCGTCGTGGTGTAAACCTCCAACGCTGCCCGTGTGAATTCGTCAGTGTCCCACCACAGTTCGCATGCCCTCTTGAACTTCTCGGCCGCCAACTGTCGCAGACTGGACATGTCATATTTGTCGGCGAGAGAATAAACGCGAGCATGGTGTGTGATGTTGGTAAGCTCGGTTCCGCTGCCAGGTCGCTCGGCCCTGGACTGCGCCTCTCTCGGTGGGGATGGCTGGTAGTCGAGAGTGTACAAGAAATCGACCATGGATTTGACCGCTCCTGGGTTGTCCTCTTCGAGATCTATCTTACTGCTTTCCTCTTCCTATAAAGCGAAGCCCAGTTAGCACGCGAAAACCTTAGCTCTAAGCTCAGATCGGCCTTCTCGGTTGCTCGGCAAATGGCCAAATAGAGGTCGCATACCTTCATCCCGGACGAGAAGGCTTTATCAAAGAATGGTGACTGTGGACATATGATTGCCTTGTGAAGCTTGTATTCGGCTCCATCGCAGACAACGACGCAATCACTGAACTTCCCAGACGACAGCAACCTTTCAGGATGGAATCTACTTTAGCTCTTTCAAATCAGCCAGCACGGTTGCGAGGGAGACTTACCGTCCAAGACTCTGCATCATACTTGCCATTGCTTGATGGTCCATTGCTTGTTTCTTTGACAGTCGGCGAAAAGCTGATCTTTTTGGTTCGAGGTGGTTCTGGTAATGGGTGGAAAGTTCTGTACAGCGAGACTTCAGTGCAGAAAGTGAAACGCTGAAACCTCGTTTAAGATGTCGGAAGAATGGCAGATTGGCAGATTTTTTTATATGTCGAAGGTGCCGTGCCACACGAACCCCTCCTTGCATGCAGGAGGCCGACGACTCGGCGGGGACGTGTCTCACTCAAAAGTGGCATTAGTCATCGAAGATCAGGGCTAAGTCCTTGCGCATGATAAGCCTCCATAAGGTGGTGTCGACTTCATGAAGCAGGGCAACTCCTCACGTCCACGTTGTTCGCAAAGCTTGTTACTGCTTCTTAAGATGTTTCGAAAATTACCGGCATTGAGAACGTTGTGCACGCGTACGCATCATCTAATATACATAGTTTCGTTGATAAGATTCATGCCAAAAGCAAAATAAAGATAGCAAAAATAATGACCCAATCATATAAGTGCTATCGCTTGGCACTGGTAAACGCATCTATAAGCTCGGAGTTCGCAGCCTGGGTATGCATGACTGTTGCAATATTCATCGTTGCCACATGTGTCCCCTATAATCTAGCTGCTGGAAGCAATCATGATCTGAGCGGGGCCAGCTATGCCCATAAGCCGATGAGCAAAGTTAAGCAGCCTGCATAAATTCCAAAATTTATGGGAGTATTTGCTTTTGCTGTTCCCAAGCCTGTGTGTGAGTTGTTAATACTTATTATCCTTCGCGCCCTCGCCTTCACCTTATTCAGGCTTCTCGCGACCCCACAATTTGTTTGGCCATCCTTGCAGTCATGTCGGCTTGTCCTCGTGCCTGGATCAGGAATCGGGATTTCCCATCATTTTCCTCAGTGGCTACTCTATGTCCAGCGCGTATAGCTTGCCGGACACAGGCTACATCGCCATGGCCGAGATGTGCGACAAGATCCAAGAAACAGTGCGGCAGGCCGCTGTGCCCGTCGTAGTAGACAGCTACACCTGCTACAGAAGCCCCCTCAATGTTTAGAGGGCCATGGTGAGCTTTACCCACGCCGGAGCCTCCGGTATCATGATTGAGGACCAGACGCGGCCCAAGCGTACGCAATCTCTCAGCCGCGTCCTCGTCTTCTTGGTATTCCTACTGACAAGACGCAGGCTGCGGTCACACGAAGGGCAAGTCGGTCGTCTCTCGCGATTAAACCTATGCTCAGATCAGAACTGCATGCGATGCCCGCAATGAGGTACAGGTCATTTTTATCCTTGCATGGACTGATGCCCCGATCCACGGCTGGGTAGAGGTCATGGTTTGTGCTCACGAGTTCAAGAAGATTGGCGTAGATGCTGTCTATATCGAGGCCTGTGTTTGCCAACAGCAAGTAGACTAACGCGGTCACAAACGTTTTTCTGGATGCAACCACTTACCATCATCCCGGTAGTCATCGAAGGCGGCAAGACCGAGACCCTGTCAGCCAAGGATCTCGCCGAGCTGGGATTCTGCGCGGTCGCCTACCCCTGGACTCTTGTCGCAGCTCACATCAGAAGTATTCGCGAGACACTTGAGGATCTCAAGCGAAGCATGACTATCGGAGCGGCGCCAACGATATTGTCGTATGATGGAAGTCTGCGAAAGTGTCGGTTTTCCTCGGTACTAGGTAAGTCATGCAGTGAATACATGTATTGCAGCGTTCATTGCTGACCGTTTCTGTAGGATTTGGAAGAACTGCACAATTAAAACCAATGGAGTGTCAAACATCATCTCCTGCCAAGCTTGCCACACATTTCTGCAGTGTTCCTGTCTTGCACTTCAATTGACATAGCTCATGCAAATTCACCTACAATCCACTGCAGCCTCCATGCTTTTCTCCATTTCTTTCGGACCAACGTATTATGCACAATTTAAGCCAAACAGTCGTAGCGTCATTTTGGGAGGATGCCTGAAATGATAGCGGGAGGACGGAAGATGCTTCCGGGAAGGCTACTATGGTTGCAGATCATTTTTCTTCCTCGGTCCCCACTGCGCACCCCATCAGCGATTTCATCCATTTCGCATTTGTGACGATGAAACTTCTCTTCAATAATACTCACAAGGACCTTTGTACAGTACTCCCTTCCCATGTCGACGATCATGGCCTCGGGATTAGATTTTGCCAGAACTGTCTCAATGGCCCAGCGGAACGCATCGGCAGCTGCTTGGCATTTAAAATGCTGAAGGAGCATCTGTACCGGCCAATATGATCATTGTGGGCATTCGGTAGGCATAATGGTCTCAGGGCACGTATTATTCTCCTCTGAAACCCCTCTGTGTTTTATTCGGACCACGTGATGATAATCTGCCCCATTTATAGCTATGGTTTAGTGACACGGCAAGCAAACAGGGATTAGATGTAGCGGCATTGGAGAGGGGCGATATTGCAGGCAACCTCTCTCCACACGGCACACTCCGTACGAGCCGTCATCTCTGTGGTCCTGACCGAATCCTACAGATCAGGCGGAGCTATCACACCAGTTCATGATACTCGCTCAAGCTCGACCTCTTGGGGGCGTCAATGACATTTGCCAGTTAAATGGAAAGGCATCACCATGTTGCAATAAAGCAACGACAGCTAGCCCAGTCGCTCTGTGATACAAGCCATTGATCTTGCAGGTACAAATGCGGAGGGATCTGAGCATTCTCTGGAGTGCCGCATCGTGGGCCGGCAATTGCGACCGGCTGATCCGCTCGATGTGATCATCATCTCCGGGCCCAGCCAAATTTCGGTTCCTTGTACGGAGTAGGGCCGACGACCCATGCACAGCAACAAGCCAAGGCCTCCCCTGACTGTGCACAATCTGATGGAGAAAATGCGACTCGTGGACGCGCACCTCACGTCACAATTTGGTCACTAAGGATGAACAGACTTCATGAAGAGTGCAGCATATCCTGGACGTCTTCTGCGCAGAAAGACTCGGATTTGAGAGCATTGCGGATGTCACCCGAATCATATTTACCCCTGACCACCTTCTGAGGCGCAACGCACCAGGCGGGAGACATTGACGACGCCACCCGTCTGCGGCTTGGATTGGCGCTATTTGACCAAGAAAAAGGAGACACAAGATGTCAGAAGGTCGATTACCCAAGACTGATTGGTTTGCCACAACATTGATTCGGCGCTCAGCTTACCCAAACGGGCTGAACTCCAGGATGCGAGAGGCAGCTTAGTGGCTTTCAGCCGTGGCAAAGAAGCAAATCAGCATGGCGTCAACCTGAGGACCTGTCACCTGCACCTCCATGTCCTCGCAAACGTGTGCCATTCTGAGATTGATTGGGTAGTGTAAATCTGGTTGCCCAAGCTTGGCATTTCGCGCTTGCGATTGGATAAGCAACTGTGCAAGAAACAATGCCTGCAACAAATTGTCGGAAGAGGCAGCCGGACCTTCCGAGCCTATCGAAAAGTGCAGCACGGGATGATAAACCCAATCATGCTGATCAATATCGTCACAAATATATCATCTAAGGTGGGCGCGGCACAAGTGGGTGGGCCATCATCACTGCCCACAGGTATGCATACGATCCTTGGTCGCATTCTGATTCTGCCTCCCGGTGCGTGTCGAGACCTAGGACGAACGATTATGCTCAGGGCCACGAGAACCCAAAGTTGTCCAAAGTCTATGTCAAATCCGTGTCCCAAATCCGTGCCAAAAATTCCAGGATCGTTAAACTTTAAGTGAACGTTGCCCTGACCGTTTGGCACTTGTCAGCCCCCCTGAAGAAATAGACCTGTGCGTAAGGGGCGGCGCCTGGGCCTGCCAATTAGAGACTCAGTGAAGTGGTTTCTGCCGGTCCTACTATGAGTAGTACATGCATACGGAGTAATGACAAGCGAAGCTTGATACGGCTAGCGACTAAGCCCAGCTAACCATGGGGCTTTTGGGGGTCAATCTCAAGGTCAACGGCCGGATTGGGGAACCAATCTGTGCCTTTGCACAAAACGCACAGGCCCTCCATGTCGCTTTCTCGTTCTCGTCCTGGGGACCCCTTACCTTTTCCTAGATCCGGTAACATCTCGCAACCACATTGCCTGCATTGCGGGATTACTTCTTTCCCATCGACCAAGCTGTATATTCTCGCGGCAGAATCGAAAACCTCCAAAACCATGACCAACTTTGCTACTGAGCTGGCTTGTCACCTCCACGGGCTGATCTTCATTTTTCATTTTACACATGAGCGGTATCAGTGCCAGGAGTCCTCCAGGGCAAAGTCTGGATGGTCGGCTTCAGACTAGGCAGGCACAGAAGAACAGGGCGCAGCTGATCATGCAGATCACGATGTCACCTGCGCGGTACAGAATCGGAAGGATGGGATGAGAGGAGTTTTAACGAGCATCTACCCAGCCTTAACACGGAGAAGGCTGCCACCAGTTTGTTTGAGAAGGAGTATAATCATCCATCGCGTGAGTATACCGTCACTTGCCCGGTTGACTAGACTGTTGCTAACGAACTATCTTCATCAGGGTACGCGTAGGAGATATCGACTCGGCTCAAGGCTGACATTTGAACGCCAACTACAACATTATCTTGCAGCTTCATATATTGCTGAAGACACTCTGATGCGATATACGATGACGAATTATGATCAAGCTAGAGGCCACGAGATGGCTTGCAATACCTCTGGAAGGTTTCTTCCTGCCTGCCGTCCAGTTTGAGTCGGAACTTGCGAGAGTGGTCAAGCGATACTACGATTCTCTTTACCCTGAGACGGTGCTCAGCAATATGCACATGGCGCATCTTGGAATCGGACACGTCATCTGTGAGATAGTGAGATGCGTGGGACTGCAATCAACTTTCGAAAAGGACAAACTCAAATATAGGCGACCTCGCCCCAGGCTGGCTCTCCGGACAGTCGTCACCTCGACTGCCCAGACTCCGCCCGGGCTCGTGTGGGAAACCTCGAATTTCGAGCCAGCATGGTATGCCCTACAAAGATAGAAATGTTGACAACTCATCAAACTTTCAGTTGCTGCAGACAAGTCTTGAAGTTCTCGGGAACGTCTAGACACCGCCAAATCGCCGCACATGCATCGAAACAACACTTGAAGGGCGGCCTGACAGAGATGGCATCCGCTATCCCAAAAACGAACTATCCAACCGGCGGAAAGCGAAGACTGCTTTCAGCTACGGTTTTAAAACAACCAGGGAACAACATGGCAAATGGGATGCGCCGCGCGACTCGCCAACACCTGCAAAGCTTCGATGTGGGACAAAGCGCATACACAGCATGGACGGCGTTGCGCGACGGCACTGCGACGCGAACTACACATGATCCGCGAGCTTCACGAAGCTTCACCTCCCACACGCGGAGAATCGATGGTTGCGAGGTGCTGCTCGACAGCCTGACCGCTGAGTAAGGCTGAGCAAGGGCAGAGGCCTCGGAGTCAGGGGCTGCCTGCTGAGGTCCAATCGACTGGACTCGCAACAGCGGCCGTTTCCAAAACAAGACGCGGTGCAGAGTGGGCGGACAAGCATCTGCTGATGCACTTGTCGCAGCCGTACGGGGCACTTGGATTGTTGTGCCTGGACTGGTCTTTCCGGTGCTTCTGAACGAGCAGCAAACAGACCACGGCGACAAGCGAAAAGCTCAGTGGGAAAGGCTGGCTGGAAAAGACTGGGCGCGCCGGGACATTTCCAGGGGCTACGCACAGGCTGCTTCGGCGGCTGCCTCAGAGCGACCACCTGGCTATGGAGACGTCACCAACGCAACGGCAGCTCAATTGGGAGCCGAGAAACACCGCGCCTTCGCAAGTCCGCTCCCCTAACAAGAATCGACACTTCTTCGAGCCGCCAAGCACCCTATCGTCCAGACGACGTGGCGGTCTGACACGACCCTCCGCTCTTGGGATGGGCACAGCCGTGCTGAAGGTCTTCCCAATACACCCTCGAGTGAAGCCCCGACGCCGTCTGTCTGTCAATAGCCACCAATTTCGAGGCTGGGACAGGGGCGCGCGCGTGTAGCAATCTCGTCCAATCGACCCTTGCTGAGGCCTCGCCGCGGCAACCACGTCAATGCCCGCGTACCTGACCGACCTGCCTCATGGACCTGACTTGTACTCGCACATCACGCTGGCTCGACTGCGCCGTCTCCATTGCTTTGTATCTGCGGGCCCGGGCACGACAAAAGTAGACTTGCGTAGGGCCGGTCGCGCCCAGGACGGCTCTCATACACCACCGAACGTCCTCGTTGACGCATGTGCTCGTGCTCCTTGGTAGGGTAGGCAACAGCCATGTCTGTCGAAGCTCAGCCTTGACTTCCCGCCAGCGTCGCTAGACTGGACCCCCTCCCAGGCGACCAGAACAACATCCAAGCTTGCCCACACCCCACTGCGCCGTCAGCACACACGGCAATCACCGTCCCAGAGTCACAGCACCCTTTTCCACCGTGGTCTTCTGCCTTCGCAAATTGGCTGGCCAGGACTGGTTCCGGTCCCCAATAGCCGGCTACGCTCTCCACACCGGCATCATCCTCATGGATCACTCACTCACAGTTGCGGGAACGCATCCCAGGATGCCGCTTTCACATGGTTCAGGCCTCGTTTGAGCTCTATTAGGTCGCCCGTGACGACGTCACGGTCAAGGTCACAACCCCCCAGTCCGCTGCCGCTGTCCTGCAGGTACTCTCCACGCGCATGAACGCGACCATTGCTCAAGCACGACTACGAACACAGGCCACGAGCTGGGATGACCCAACCTTCTGAGAAGCTGTCACGGCACGTTATGAGGCTGCTGCGCGGTCGGCCGGCCTCCGCCAAGCCATACAAAGACATAACCACCTGACCCAGGGCCAATGGTTTTTTCCAATTCTCGAAGCGCAGTGTGGATACTCGGCAGCCACCGGTTTTAGGCCAATAGTTAAGGCCGGGTCCATGCAGCAGGTTCATTCGATCGACCCCTCTGTGTGGCCAGAGCCAACTTGCTAACCGCCTCATTCGAGCTATTGATGGGCTGCAGCAAATATCTCGTCTTCAATGATTCTTGACACGAAAAATACATACTCAGTTAATGGGGCCATCCCCGGCACATCATGCCATCCTGACTGCGTGCTCGACATGTCTTGGCCAGGCGAGAACCCCAGCGTGGTCGAATCTCAAACTTGGTAGTTGTGGTTAGAACTACCAGGAGGCCCCGAAACGGCCATGACGAGAGTCCAGCTCGCCCGAGGAGTACATCTTTGCGACAACACACAGGGACTGTCCCCATCACAGGACCAGAGCACCCTCTTTCACCCCGGCGTCGACAGCCGCAAGAACGCTTCGGCTTCAGCTGGCCCAGCACAGCCTGGTACCACTTCTACCACTGCATCTTCACGGCACGCATCTCACCCCCCCACAACACGCCTTGCTAGCCACACCGATACCAACCTCACGGGCCACTCGGTGACGCAGCGGAATGCGCCTTGGGATATTCTCACTCATTCTCCCTCGCATGGTTCGGGCCTGATAAGAAATCCAGTCATCCTGGCTCGAACAGCACGCCCCAGTCCCTGGTCTGTGTCTGACAAAGCAGCTACAAACGATCACATTCTTCGCGAGGACGATGTTCGTCTTGACCCACCGAGCGCTCCCTCCCCTCTGCTGCGACCAGCTCGCTCCTACATAGTTGCATCATACTACAAGAAGCACATCAGCTTCGAAGGTCCGCACAGCCTCTCACGCCAAGGATCGACGACGCTCCCGGTCCACAACTGGACAAGCAAAGAGGAGACGAACTGACCAGACGGCCTTTAAGGAACCTGGACCGCTGTGGCCTGGCCCAGTGAACACCGTACCTGCATTCTGCCAAGGCCGCTAGAAGGCACCGAAAACCGGAATGCTCTCCTCGGGCAGCACCCTATTGTGGCGTTCAAGGATCGTCTGCCGTCCGGGCTGGGTCGCCACCGTTACCGACACGGCACGCAGTACCAGAGCTGTTCCCCCAACCCGGAAATCTTCGCTTTAGCGTTACACAGGACTGAAAAAAACCCTAAACCAGTATGATCAGGTCTCTCATCTCTCAAGGGACTAGACAATGCATCCACCTCGCGCATTGGCCACATACTGGGGGTCACGAGCACTCTGCGTCTGGCACTTCCCACCCACATTCGAACGGCGAGCATGGCGTCCGCACCTAGGAAGCCGCTCGATTCCAAGTACAAAACATGACCTCGGCCAGCAGCCGCCTGCAGTTTGAGACCGTCTTCCTCGCACCTACTACTCTAGACTTCGCGCTACGGTCATCTCCAGACCAACATTTCAAGCTACCCATCATCTATCCGAGACATCGCCTATTCCAGGAATCCTTAGTTCGCTGTCCCGCAAACCCCCTGTCCATCTCGGCAATCATACAAGCAAACAAACTCTCATCCCACAACGAAGTCATGCCTAGCATCGTTCTCCACCCCCGTACCGACCTCGTCATGGGGCACCTGCAAGGCCCCGACAACCTCTCGCCATATCCCTGGTCCCTCAAAAACACGTTCGACCTTGTCCTCGTACTTTGTGGCGTGCTCACCGCCATCCATCTCATCTGTATATTTATCTCGTGGGCGAGGAAGAAGGCAGCGCGTTGGCGTGCGGCAAGACAGCCTCAGGAGAACATCGAGCTCGCTGACGCCACTCAGCTAGACCAGCTCAATATGCGGCATGCTACCCCAATCGCCGACCCTGTCGGTTCCCCATTTGGCGCCTGGCCTCGCCGGCTGTGGGAGTTTGTACCTTCCACGCGCGCATGAGACTCTGCCCCTTTCAACACACCTCTCCCGGACTACTCGAAATGCCCATCATCTGACCGACCACGACACTCGCTGCGGAGGGGCATCTTGCGCCGCAAGACCCATCAGATCTTGGGACACGCCACCCTTTCCAATGCACCTTACAGCAGACCCCTGACGATTACCGCTACCGATGTCGACGCGGCAAAGCGTCATATCACGACCTTTCACGACAGGCACCACGTGCCGCACAGCATTCCCCTTGCAATAGCGGGAGCAACTGAAGATTGAATCGATGGGTCAAGGGGCGGCTGAGACGACAAACTTGACAGCACAGATGACGGGACGCAGGTACGATACTACAATGGATGAATTCTACATGGCAAAAACAAGTTCTGCCGTGACGGATGTTACTCTCTTTCGGAGGGCAAGAACAACTGCAGAGGCTGCCCTGCAGCATGAAGGTGGATGATGCTACGATAGGCGCGCTTGATCCCGCGGCAGATTATCCTGGCCCGGTCAAGCTCGGTGTTCACTTCTAATGTCTCGAAACGCAGCTTTGCTGGAGCATAATACTTTATATAGCCTTATTTTAGAGAGAGGCAAGAATGATGCACTACATTTCCTTTCTCGCTCCCCGAATTCTTGCCTGCTCTCCGTTAAGAAACCTTTTATCCGTGATGCCGTGAGGTTCGCTGTGACACAGCATCTCCAGAATTCGTGCTGGCTGCCCCGGAGGACGACTCCGCGCGGGGCCGTCGTGGAGGTTCGGCGCCCCCGGCATGATCGGCCGTGGGGTGGGGGATCTCTGCCCGACCGTGTTCGGGTCGGCCGCGTGGGGGCGCCACCGTGGCGAAGCAACAAGACTTGCTGTAGGGGGGTGACATTGATTTATGGAACAATGATAGCTAGACGGGGTTCTTTCACCCGCTGGTCTCCAGTGAATTGAGAGGTTGTGCCACGATGCTAGAACCCCTCGAGTTCTTTCAGACCAGAACAAAGCAAACATTTGTGCACAGGCATAACTAATTTGAGCCGCTTTGGCACAAAATCAATGCAGCTCGACAGCAGGGTGCACCGTGGGAGACGTGCGCCTCGGCGTCATGGCAACGCGCTTTCAGCTTCGATTCGAGGGGCGCTGGTCTTCTAATCTGCACACAAACAGATCCAGACGTGTCGGCTGACATGAAGCGAACCTTCACCCGGTGAGAGTTGCCCGCAGTCCGGGAACGCAAGAGGTGTGTTGCCTTTGAAGAGCTAATTTCAGCAGTGTGTATTCTGCATCCTGCAATTGGTGTTGGGGCAGGTCATGGCCAAGTACGACAAATGAGCCAAGCATGCTCGTCCACCTGACCAATCCTTTTGGTATGAAGGACACCGTTGATTGTTTTGCACCTCCCCCACAGTCTCCCCTCCGGGCCACTTTACACAGCATCCAGGTTGTACGGGAAGTGCAGATCCGGACCCTGGGCCAGTGCAGACTTGGCTGCAGAAAAAGAAGCCCCCACCATCCGTGCCGCCCATCGGGCAGTCGCTACTGGCATGCGGACGTGGATGTGGATGTGGATGCCATGCACTGTTGTCTCCGACTGCCTGGGACAAAGTACCTCCCCGGCCGTAAGTTGTTCGTGACGCTGCTCGACGGGCCGTACGCCAACAGCACCTGCGCCCCGGCCGCCATCCTGCACTGCGACCGCGTGCTCCTGCTCGGCGGCGGGATCGGCATCACGGGCCTGCTGCCCTGGCTGCACGCAGGGCATGCCAGCGTCCGGCTATGCTGGAGCGTCAGGGAGTCGACGCCGTCGGGCTGGGCGGTTGTGGAGGCAGGGATAATGATTGCGAGATCCATGTTGGTAGCCGGTTCGATTTTGACAGGTTGTTCGCCGAGGAGGCCGCGGCCGGGTGGCACCGGATCGGCGTGGTCATGTCTGGTCCTGGGTCGCTGTGTGACGATGTCAGGGCTGCTGTCGCTGCTGCGGGGCGCAAGAGCAATGGCACCGTGTTTGAGCTTGAGGCTGATGTGTACTCGTGGTGATGGGTTTGCTTGGGTCTGTTAGGTAGTGACGACATCTGGAAGTCTCTATCATTCGTGTTTGGTGAAATTAAGGAGACCATTTTATTATGGACGATTGAAGTCACGTTTGACGATTTTTTTTTTTTTTTTCCTGGAAGGTGAGATGCTCCCGAAAAACTAGAATGTTGGGAGCTCGAGGCAATGCGGATGAGCAGTGCTATTACTGCATCACCCTAAACCCTAGACATATTCCGCAAGCCCTGGGAATCATTCACTAGGTGGTTGGCGCCAAAACAGGCACACCGACTCGAACTAGCGCCGAGCTCCGCTTGAGCGACTTTATTTTCATATATTGTACGCTTACCTTCCGAAGAATTGTAGCTTCCAAGGACTACAGCACTAGAGACTTTAGATCCATAGCACAGAATCACAGCCATAATTGCAGCTGACCTGTATTTTCCGATTCCGTTTTCCCTGGTGGTTCCGAATCCTGTGGGCGTGGCTCAACAACACAAGTTATCTAGGATTATCTTCGTCGGCTACCTCGACGACCCCGACGCCTTCTGTTGCAAGTGACCGCTGGGCTACTGAGGCATAAAAACAAGCCCCTCATCAGTCCGGTACTAGTACACGTCGCGTAGGCCACTATTTGCAACACCTTTCCTTGACGATATGCCACGTCCTTTCATCACCTTTTCTAGGGTATAAAATCTGGAGCAGCGATACCAAGCTCCCACATCGTACTCATAATGCTGAGCGGTCGTGACCTACAGAGTACCTCTGACGGTCTGGGTGCGTGCATAGCCCCCTCCTCCAGGCAATGTCCCTGTACACGGCGGGACAAGGAGCAGCAGGTGCTGCTCATGCAGCCGGCACTGCCGTGGAAGCTAGTGCTCAGACCGTTCGACAGCCCGTGCATCTACAGATTCCGGGGTCGCCCAAGGAAGCCTTAGTGGTATCGCATGTAACCGTTACGTTACAGAGGCACAAGAATAATTCTGCACCCGTTCGGTACCAGTACTAAAGCGTAGACTACTATTGCAACAAATGGCCTGAACCAGCCGGAGAACTGCTTGTCACCGTCAGTTTTGCAAGTGCCTGCTTGGTTTCTTGAAAAGGTGGAGGAATCTGAACAAGGTGCCCTGCCACTTTCCCACCCAGGGAGATGAGAGGGGTTCTCTCCATGCCGCGTATGTGCACTCCATCATCGTGTCGTGCTTGCGCGCAGCATCATGCGAAGCTTTGGCTCTGCCTGGTGGTGTTGGACTGCCACCCAGTGGAATTGGTAGAAGGCGGTCCCCGGTGCAATCACGGCCAGGGATTGCCCGTCGAGCAGGACTTGGAGGCTTTCTGAAAAAAGAGATGCAGGGCGCACAGATCTGCCCGCGTGTCGTAGCGAGTCAGCTCAATGGCCCTGGGGCACAGACATGGAGCTGGAGCCGCAGTCTTTGATCATAATAAGATTGTTGCTGGTAAGCGCTACAGCCAATGAGGTCCTTGTTCAGTACTGCACGGAGCACAGGCCTGGCTGGCTTTCCAGATGGGGACAATAAGGGTTATTTCGAATCGGCTTTTCAGCCAGCCAGTCGGGGACATTTGGCCATGGCGGCCCACTGTGTCACGTTTTACCACTAAGGCAAAAGCGAAGGTACCCTCTACTAATGTAGTGGGCTAACGTAGTAATTAGGTGCGCGATATACTGACGTTGTTGAACTCTAAAACGCACATTATGTGGAACAGACGCGGCTGGGATTTCCTGAACTGGTTTAGCAGATGGACAGTGCTGTCAACGGCTTATACTCTGTCGACTGACAAAGATATCTGCAGACTGACAAAGACAACTGCGGCTTGGCAAAGACATGCTGCAAGGCAACGTTCGGCCCTCATCACGAGTCGAGCGTCGGCATGGGTGGTGGCGGTGCATTGGCAAAATACAAGCAAGCTGGGACCTCATGAGGTCGCTGCGATGTATCGTCATGTGTATATAAGAACGTATGGCTGCGCTCCAGAATAGTGGTCCAGGAAACCATCAGCCAACCCTCGATCAGCTATCACAGGATCTCATTTCTGGATACATCTCCTCGGCTACTACCTTCTTTATCCCATTCAACCGCCAGCCAGCAAGTCGACTGCAGACACTCTCGCCATCATGCTCATCTCACTCCTCCTCGCCGCCCTCCCCGCGGTCACCGCTGGCACCATCTCGGCCAGACAAGACAACAGCATCTGCAATGAACAGTGCATGGCCGGATACCGCGCTGCACTGGCGCGGGAGATGGCGCTCTGGTCTAACTCGGACATCGCCAACGATCCGTTCTACGAGACACCCGCCAACGCAACGGGCGCCCGCCCCGGCGACCTAATTCGCTGGCAGGACGTCCCTTCATCCGTCATCGGCACTAACTGGACGGGCATCCCGGGCGGCATGTCGCTCTCGCGCATGATCTATATGACAGAGGATATAGACCGCAAGCCTATCCCTGCGAGCGCCTTCATCCTGCTGCCCATCTCGTCTGCCACAGTTGACGACCCGCAGGGCAAGGCGGCCTTCAAGACGCTCGCCTGGGCACACGGCACGACCGGTAATGCGCGACAGTGCGCCCCGAGCTTTGAGCGTAACCTGGCCTACGGCTGGGAGGCACCGCTATTCTTCGCGGCCAACGGCTATGCTGTCATCGCCACCGACTACTCGGGCATGGGCGCAAAGAGCTCCGCCGCGGCCTTCCAGTACGAGGCCGGCTCCATCCACGCCGCCGACATTGCCTACTCGCTCGTTGCGGCCCGCAAGATCATCGGCCACCTCCTAACCGACGAGTGGGCCGTGCTAGGCCATAGCGAGGGCGGCATGACCGCGTGGCGGACTAACGAGCGCCTCGCCATGCCAGGTCAGGAGGAGCTGCTCAAGGCCGGCAAGTTCCTCGGCGCCGTCTCCGTCGCGCCTGCCCTCCGCCCTGCTGAGCTTATCCCCAAGTCCATTGAGCTCGCCGGTCCCACTGGCCGCCTCGGTGCCGTTGTCTCCGTCTATCTCCTCCAGAGCCTCGCCCGCCTCCAGCCCGAGAACTTCCGCCTCCAGGACATCCTCACCGACGGCGCGCTCGCCCTACTCCCGCTCCTTGACCGCGGCTGCCTCAACTCGGGCCAGGCCCTCTTCGCCGGGCTCACCGTCTCCCAGATCTTCAAGAGCACGAGCTGGCTCACCTCCCCCGCGTTCCTCGACTGGCAGACCCGCATCAACGGCGCAGGCCCCCATGCCCTCGCCGCGCCTATGCTCGTCGTCCAGGGCCTTAGCGACACCCTGACCTACCCGGAGAACTGTATCAAGGACTTTGACCGTACCTGCGCCGCCTTCCCGACCTCGAGTGCCGAGCTTTACCTCGTTCCCGAGCTCGACCACGACCCGGCCTTCTACGCCTCGCAGCCCTACTACAGGTCCTGGGTCGATCGCCTCTTTGCCGGCACCCTCAACCCCCAGAAGGCCTGCACCAAGAGCACCGTCAAGCCCGTTAACAACCACTTCCAGAAGGCCTTCAACGGCTAGACTCGGAGTTCGCTACTGCTGCTTGGTGCTAGCTTCTCCACCACGGGAGTGATCTATGTGGGTCTGTCTATCACGTCCAAATCTCACCGGGCTCCTCCTTCACTTGCCTCGGGTCACCACATTGGAAAAGCCATTGATACGGGAGCACAAGCATGGCCAGGAGTCCCTGCCTGGTAGTGAATCGAATTAGAATAGCCTACGGTTTCTCTGCAAATCACCACCCTCGGTTTCCTCGGTGGCTTTTACCTGCACCACTTCTTATACTAGACTTACTTTACTTTACCTAGAACTTTTACATAGAATAGCTAATTGAGCGTCTGCTTTCGCCCTACAGATTCATTTTGTCATGACCGTCTCTAAAGTGTCTTGTTTGCGCGAATGTGCAATGATATATAAGGTCAATATGTCTCTAGCTAGTTGCTTGGCTAGCATAAGCGACCTAATCCACCGGCAGCTCTAAGATTAATTTCTGTTACCGTGCATGACAGTGCTGAAAATAGTACATTGACGCCTAGAAAGCTCTAGTGTATTATATCAAGGTTATAAACAAATGAAAGACTTCTGGTGAACGTGATACAAGTAATGTCTTTGAAGTATTCTTGTATGTTGCAACCAGTCCCGTCGAGTAGTAGACTACTCGAATATGCCTTCACCGAAACCCAACCCTCTTGCCCCTGCGCGTGATATCCACAGCCCAGACGACGACCAACCACTTGTTTAGCCCTGTGCCCTAGGGAAAAAGGCCCGGAGCCGTGGGCCAGCCCCCCGAGGCGGCCTGCAAATTAATTCGCGCATTTGTGCTGAATATCTGCACTTAATGCGCGAACTTTTTTGCAGACCGCCTCGCCCCCCTTGATGGCATTCCACTGATCTAGGTCTCCTGGATTGTCCGCGAGCGCCATGACGTAGTTCTCTACGGGCAGCACTCTTTCTTGGCGCCGCCGCAGACCTTCTTGATGCCATCGAGGACTCGCTGCTGGAAGCGCTGTCGTGTACCCGCCTTCGTGCGGCACTTGAGCTCAATGCCAATGCGAGTGCTGTCGTTTGCTTTCAAAGGCAGATCGACTTTCTGGTTGCCAGCCAAGTGAATATTTTGCTCGCGCTCGATTCAAATGCTTGGTGCATTCTTTTCGTTGAAGTATGAGAAGAGTGCGAGCTGGACCCAGCCCTGATTGCCGCCATCATTCGCCTTGTTCTGGTTGAGGTTGGGCTTGCTGTCAATCCAGCCCAGAACTACCTACTCGGCTGGTTCAATATGAGGACTTCATTTCTCCTACTGGGTTGCAAGGGTCAAAATCTCGTTGTTTGGTGACTTGTCGGATGCGTGAGGGCCTGCTGATACTGCATGCCGTCGTGAGGGGTCGGCTTCTGTAAATGCATGTCTCGTGGAGGAGAGTCGAACGGGTTTAGTCGGAGGTCCTCTACCGTACATTTACCCCTTGCTCTCACCTAACGGGACGTAAATGGGGAGAGAAGGTAGTGGAGCTCAACAATCAAGCCCTTGTTCTTTGTGCGGCAGATTCCCATCAAGACTATTTTGCCAACTGCCTGACGTGATCAACAACGGTGCAGATGCCACTGCAGTATCGGTGCGACACGCGGCTCAACGATATTCCACCCAGTGCGAAGCCTTCGTTGCACATGCAGACAGTTGCACGCGTAAGACTCGGGAGGGAAGGGCCTTGCGGCCTCGCGGCCGTCTCGTCTCACACATGGTGTGGTTGCCGTTTCAAGTGCTTGTTGCAGCGCGCGCACGCTGCGCGACTCAGGGGCTGAGCCGCTGCTGCGGTAGCTTGGTGGCGGCAGCTGTCAGGCAAACCTAGAATGCCCCGTCGAATAATCCTGACAGCGTTTCCAGCGAGCTTCTGAGCATGGCGGATACCGATCAATGGCAGATCCGACAGCTCGACCATTTGTGCAGTGCATTGGCCTCGGCTGGTTGCTTAAACTAAGGCAGACATACTGCTTTTCTACCTGATTTAATATTCCCCTCGACAAAACGCGAACATCTCCGGCGGTCTCGAACCGGAATGCATCACGTCACAGGCGACCGGCATCGACAAGCAGAAACCAGAAGCCCCCTGAAGCGGAAAATTCATCCGCGCAGGGCAGCCATCACAACCCCTGTTAGCGGTGGACCAGCCCACCACGATGCAACAAAACATTCACGTACTGAAACATCAGACATCGTCAGATGTTCGGGATGGGCCATCTCGAAGAGAGACCACACTGGGACGATCCGCTGGGTGGTTCCTTGCTCGTGGTGCGCCCCGGCCCGCCGCAGACTCCCATTCGAGAGCCTGCACGGTAGCATCGGTATGCTCCGACGAGGATGACCCTCCCTTTTGTACAGAGCGAGACCTCCATCCTGCCGAGTCGGAAACGCGGCCCCAGTGGCGCAAAACACGAATCCGTTTCCGACTTGGATCCTTGCGTGTCAAGTGTCTATCACTGTGCAGCGCATGCTATCATGCGCGGATGGCTGCCTTCGTCTTATAAAGCCGTTGGCACCGGGGCCTCTGCTGATACTTGGGTATTGCCTCGTCCCTTCTTTTGCCTCTTCGTGCCGGATCACGCTTGTCTCAACTTCTGCATTCCGTACAACCTTGATTCCGTTTCTTTCGTCTTCATAGCAGCCGGTCTGCCTTTTAATTGATTGGCATAATCCGATTCGATCCTTGTTCAACAAACCTCACCCTCATCTTCAGACAACAAGCAGATACAATGGTCTCCTCGCGTGTACTCTACGGGCTGTCCACAGTCGTGGCACTGGTCAGCGGCCAGGCCATTATCCAGAAAGCCGTTGGCGACAGCGGACAGAGCAAGAGCTTGTTAGGTATGCATACACAGCGAGGCCATGCACCACATGCGGTTCCGCCTTGCGCTTCACATCATAGCAACTAACCTCGACCCCCATCCGCCACACAGTCAACCAGAACGACGCCAAGGACGCCAACGTCATACGGCAGCAGGAGATCGTGGCCAACATTGTCAATGAATGCGGCCGGACCCTGCTGGCGGGAAACATTGACATTGGCGAGCAGACCGAGATTGCCCTCGCCGCAGGCGAGGTCACGCAGAGCACCAAGGCAGGGAAGGTCACCGTCACCATTAACCAGGGCAGCAACGCCGGATCCGGGCCCTTCACGTGCGACATGGACCTCACGGGTAACTCCAACGGCGCCGTGGGCCAGACACCCCTGAAGGTGACACAGAGCAGGGCCGACTTTGGCACGGGCGTTATGACGCTTGAGGTGGAAATGCCACAAGATATGGCGTGCATTGGAGGTGAGCAGCCCCTCTTGTCTACGACTATCATGCCTCTTGATCCCTTGTTTCTCTCTAAAGCTAACTCTGTCTTCTTCTTTCTCTTTACAGCATCCACCGGCGACGTCTGCACCGTCCGCTGCCGCAACGCGCAGGAGTTTGGCGGCTGCTTTGCCGTGCAGCAGACTGACACAAAGGCCAACGCCAACGCGCCCAACAACATCGAGACGGCCGCCACGCTCGACCAGGTGCTCAAGCAGACGGCCCAGGCGCAAAAGGACTTTGAGGCGTCGGTTGGCGCCATCGCTGGCTCTGGGCTGACCGACCAGGGCACCGCCGTCGCCGACGCGCTGATTGCGAACAACGAGGACATCCTGGACGACGGGAATGCTGGCAACGGTGGTGGTGGTGGTGGTGGTGGTAACAATGGCGGTGGCAACGGCGGCGCGGGACGAGGAAACGGCAATGGAGGTGGCAATGGCCGGGGCGGCAACAACAACAACGGCGGTGGCAACGGTCGTGGCAATGGCCGCGGAGGCAACAACAACCGCAAGCGCTACGCCCGGGCAGTGCGTGCGTTCCGTGCATAGATTGTTTGGAGTTTCGACGTCCTCGTCAAGACAGAGAGGGCAGTGGATTTATTCCTTACCTGACGAGGTCTTTCGGGAGTTCAAATAACCATTGTTGCTTCAAGGTCATCACCTGAGAAGTCATTCTTAATATTATCGCGGGGTACATCGTGGTCATCAACCGGGCCCCAGAACCAAGTCACGGGCCATTACATACCATGAGCTCACAACTTCACCCTCTTGGCCAGGAATTCCTCGAAATGACACTTATTGTAAGTTGCATCAGCGAGTAAACTACTTTGTGTTCACTTAATAAGTTGATTGAAAACCAATCCCCTCGGGGTTCAACAAGTCCGATAATGTCAATAGTATTCTGCAAGTCGCTCCGTTGGGCCTAGCGTGGGTGCTCATGATCGCGCCCGCGAAGACACAGTTGTGGCCTCACGGCCGCGAAGTTGCAGCTGTGCTTTCGCGGTTGCTCTGTTCAGGCACAATAGCTCCTAGTACACGGATAGTGCGTTACGTCTACAATCAATTTAAACCCATCCTTCAGCTCACTTTGACGCGTTCGACATCTTCGCACTCATTGCCTCAAGCCATCTTTGACGACACGGCGGCCGCCTTCGCCCGAAGCTACCATGGGTAGATCAAACCACCGACACAGCGGAAAGCAGCAGTCCAACAACAACCAGCATCCACACTATGCCGTCAGCATCTGGAATTCCAGCTCTGCTTTCAATCCGTGGTCTCTTGCACGCAAGGCCGGCAAGGGAAAGCTCAGTCACGAAAGCTCCCTGAATCGCACTTGGGAACTTTCGACTCGCACATTAGAAGCCTTCTTCGTGGCTGGCTCTTCCACGAAGTTGCAAGCGAGAAAACGACTCTCGAGTGACGCCATCCATCGGTTTGATGATATGTGGGCTGCAGCCATGGACCCGCAAGACACTAAACACCGTCAACATCAAAAGAGCAGCGACGGTGGCGAAATGTAAGTCTCTCTTCTACGAGAACTTGGCCTTTTGTCTTACTCGCCGAAGTGACGGTCAGGCAATGCGCCCCACGATGGAACCGCAGGCTTCTGTCAGCTCCGACGACGGCTCCGACAACGACGGCGACGACAGCGACGGCGACGACAGCGACGGCGACAATGACGATGATGACAACGATGACGATGACGACAGTGATGGCGATGACGACGACTGGGACACAGGATCTTTGATCACGTCGAACCGACACTACGCACGAGGCCTTTCAATCACTAACACCGATCGGTCTTGGGTTGATCGGCTTTGCAAGCTGGTCACCGCCGCATACAACGACTGGAGCGACTGGACTGCTGCAGCACGCGAGCCTGGTAGCACTCGTCCGAGTCATAGAAAGAAGCCGTCTAGGAAGCGACCGCGTGAGGAGCGCAGAGAAACATCGGGCCCGCAGCATTCGCGCAAGAAGAGCAACGAACAAAGGAAGCGTAGCAAGCGGACCGCCGAGGACATGGAAGGTGACAGCCTCAACAATGACGACAGCGACGGCAATGATGGCGACGGCGACGGTGGTGGCAGGGAGGCCCTCCCTGCCAGCTCCGATGACTCGAAGCGCAAGTTTGCATGCCCTTTTTACAAAAGCAACAACAAACGATACGCCGAGTGTTTGCGCTTCCGGTTCACTAGGGTCAGTGACGTCAAGCAGCACCTGAGGCGTGTTCACATGCGGCCTCTCTTCTGCTACCTCTGCGGCGAAGAGTTCACTCTTCAGGATGAGAATGGGCTGGAAGCCCACGCCCGCGCGCTGGACTGTGAAAAAAAGGACTTTGAAAAGCCCGATGGCATCACTCAGGGCCAGATTAAGTGGCTGGGATATCGCGGGCCCAAGGGGTCGACTTTGATAGATCAGTGGTACTTGGGGATATGGGACGTTGTATTCCCAGGCAAGGCCAGACCAGACACGCCCTTCGTTCTTACGGCCGCGGATGAGGTTCGACAGGATCTCGTATCTCGCTTCGAGAGCAAGTGGCCGGAGTTCATGTCGGAGTACTTCGAGTCGCATCCGCAATCGATCAGCTCCAACGGCGTCGCTCCCCTAGACATTGAGCAAGTCTCGAAGCTCTTCACCACTATGCAGCTGGAGTTGCTGAACAGACTTGTACTGGAAAGTATGCAAACCGATGACAAAGGCAACACTCCATACGAAGATGTCGAATCAACAATCACGACCAACCAGGAGGCAGTTCTGCAGCATGCCTCACCGCTAACGACCACAGCCGCGGGAGACGTTGCTACGCCGGATGACTCAATCGAAGTCGATGCTGAAGCCGAGCCGTTCCGGGGTAATACGACACAGTACCTCTTCGATCTGGCGCAGGAGAATCCGGCTACCCTTGGCGGCGGCACAGTCGAAGCCGAGTCGTTCAACTCTTACGCCAGTGAGCAGACTATGGGGCATAACCATGGTGCGCAGGATAGCGATCTGCAAGAATACGAGCCTTCCGAGTTATTTGATGATGCGTGGCTCCAGTATCCCTAAGGCCAGATATATCAGCCTTGAGAAACGGACGGCAGCCGTGGGGAGGCGGAACAGGTACGGTATGGAAAGGCTGCACCAGTACCAAAGTTCTGATGAAAAGTCACCTAGATGGGAGTGTCTTGAGTCCTATCAACGTATGACGAGACACGGGAGGGAAACTGGGATTTGGAGGCTTACCTGTGTGTTGGAAGGATCGGAAAACAAGCATTCAGGACCTGGATGGATTGAGTTTGTTTGGCGACGAGTCCAAGATTGAGCACAGCTGGAGCCTATCTACGCAGCGTACCCTAGATATGGGGCGCAGAGACGGGAGCATCGGTCTTGTCGGGCACAAAGGACATAACTAGAAATCACACTCGCGACAATCAGTTCATAGCTCGATGATATAAAATGTTCAATAGTCTGACGCAAACAACCAGGAGTGGTGACCGGGCTCTAGGTCATAAATAGATCTCTCTGTGTCGCCTTGATAAATTTGACACGCTGTGCGCGTCCTGTAGCGGCCCGTCCTGCACGTCGAGTGCCGATCTTTGTCACATCGCGGTCCCGGTACCCGGACTTTTGCGTTTCCCATATTTGAACGTGAAAGGCGACAGTATGCTTACGGGGGCGGTGTAGGAATGCCCCGCGGTTGGTGATTCTTTGTGATACCCTTGCATTAGTGGCCATTAGCTTAAAAGGCTCTGATGATCGACATACTTCAGTGATTCTGTGACCTATCCATACGCTCCCCGTCACAAGACTGGGAACACAAACAGCTGCAGAGCAAGCACGAGCCTGCAGATCGCGCAGCCTCGTCCTTCCTGAGACATAGAGTTGTCTTCCGTATCCTGAAGGATTGCTTCACTGGAGACACCGCATCTACGTCTACGGCCGAAGCCGTCCACGATCGGCCGAGCAGCCCCGCGAGGAAACACTAGGCGACGTACATGTCACGATAATTCTTGCACCTCGTTAACCAAGCACAGGTAGGGCCTTGGCGAGAAGGACAGCGCAGAAAAGCTCGGATCCCTGCTATTGCTGATGCGGGCTCAGCAAAAAGATGACTGAACCACACGGGAACATCCGGTAAGGCTTGAGCTCTGCAGATCTGCGTGACGAGACAGAATCAGAAATATGTTTCCTGCAACGGGTCATGCTATCGTCCAGCTTCGAAATCGGCCAAGTCACTGCCGTCGCGCAGAGCCACCTTCGAGTACAAGTACCTCCATCTGCTTCGCTGGGAAAATGAATTCTTCTCGTTGCTCAACAACACACTCGCCATCCAATTCTATTCCAAACCCTACTCCCCACAACTATATCTCTCACCAAACAACATAACCAACATGAAGGTCTTCGCCATTCTCAGCGCCAGTGTCCTCATCGCCTCGGCCGCTGCCGCTAGCTGCAACCGCGGCGGCGTGTATTGTGGCTCGTCTCTTCTCCGCAAGGGTAAGTGCAGTCCATTTCTGCAATCTTAGCAGGTCCCCATAACCTATGCTGTACAACTTGTCCTGTTTTCCGCGACCCTGTGTTCTCACTCTCACCACGGGACGCTATCATAATCTTCCATAAATACAAACTGTCCCCACAATTCAGTCCCCGGCACTGCTGACACGGCAGATAAAATAATAGGCAATTACCGCGACCACATTGTCGAGACACTCAAAGCGAGCAACCAGCCCACCGACGAGGCCCGCATTCAGAATAGCAGGTTTGACTGCGTCGGTGGTGGAGACATTATCTACCGCGAGTTCTGCAGCAAGGGGTGCGGCGGCACCGACTCGGAGGATCCCGACTACTGCTTATAGGACGCCTCAGTGACGCCGCTCAAGATAGAGACAACTCCTCGGTGAGTATGAAAGTATTCTTGAAGTTTTAGAGTCGAACGAACGGATAGTCAGGGACGAATGAACGGATGGAGCGTACGACAGCATTAGGAGAACGGAGATCACGGGGACACGTATCACTAGTCCAGCTTGCATAAGTTACCACGCACTCGTTTGAACGGGTTTGATGCCGAAAGAAAGCTATTTATCCAAAAAATCCGATGCCCTTGACGTCCTTAACGGCTAAGACTGTATTGTTATCTATTGACTTTATGATTGAAATCATTGCATAACGTCAATATGTAATCTTGAAGCCCTCGCGGTCTTTAGGCGTTGTAAGAACACTTCCGACATAGTCTCTGCCAATGATACTCGTTACTGTTGCATCTTCAGTATTAATGAGAACCTTGTAGTACTTTCAGAGTACTTGGCTACAGTGCCGGAGACTACTGTACCACTAGCGACAGTCCGTAATACCTGGCCCAAATCGCTCTTGCTGCACCCCTCTGGAAAATACTGAAACAAGACTGGACTTGCTTTGTCTGAAACAATCTGGGGGTCTGCAGAGGGCGGTCCCGGGAGTCTTTAGTTATTGCCTTAAACCCTTTACGTGGATAGCCGACTGCGAAATAGCAGAAACTGGCGACGTCCCCTCGTTGTCTCGTCATCGTTTCAGCCATGCACATGTAGGTCGCTGATGACCCTCCCACACAACCTCGGTCTGGGCATATCAACGTCAGTAAGAAACCTTACTGTTCGCACGAAACGGATCCCTAAAGCAAAATTGTGCACCAAGGATTGGCCCTCAACTCATGATTTGAAGTTTAGGACTCAATAATCTAGGATAGCATCAGTAGCAATGCCATCGGTGTCATGCATGATGACTACCTACACGTGACTCGTTTGCGTTGCTGTTACAGTAGTAGACCATGTTATAGGCCAATCCCCATGCGAAGCACTTGGCAAGTTGACAAAACAAGGCGAAACGTCACCCAAGCTCCAGTGGTCGATCATGAAGAATTACGAGGGGGAGAAAATAAAGTTCGGCTTCTCCCCTCTCCTGGCCCGGCACACAGACCCGGTCCCCCGGAGGATGACGCCAAGACCACACAAAGCCGCCGCTACTGCTGCTGTGCATACAGCCAAGTACCGTGGGCCACGGGGGCAAGAAAGGGCAGCCAATCCTCAAATTCTCATCACCGGCATTGCTTTCATGTGAGCTATAATTTGCGTGCCCGAGCCGGGCCAGGCACATGCCCCCTTCAAGTCATTAATGTGCAACCGGAAAAAAGCAAAGCATACATTATCGTGATGCATAACTAGACGTAGGTATGTTTACGGGAATCGGAAAAGCGTGCCGGATTGGAACGAGGACAGTAGAGGCGCACCAACGAAGGAGTAAACGCCCACGTAGCATGGGAAGCGGACAACAAGGCCCACAAGATTGCGCTCCGTGCTGTTCGAGAAGATTAAGGAGAAGAGTCGCGAAGACTCACCGCGGTCTGCGAATGGAACACTCATCCGTTCACCAGCTGTCTTATTCGTGGAGAACACTCGCAGCTATGCCAGCCGTTGGAACTGCACGGCCCGCAAGTGGAGCGGTGTTGCAAGGGAAACGGGCACGCCAGAGTTGGCAGCATGATCCGGGCTCCACAGGCCTTTTTCTTTTCTTTTTCGGCACGGCGACCGGCGATCAGATGAGATGTTACAGCGAGCGTTGTGCATCTCGCATGCTGGCTCTCGGCAACATTCCTTGTCTTGAACGGGATGTGAAGGTTGCAGATCAGCCAAATCGGCGACGAGTTCATGACTGCAATGTCATGTCTGCATGATGAAACGAACAGGACGGGGGAATGACTAAACCATTATGATGGATCAGCCGTTATTGGTAAATAGTGCACGCGGCACCAGGGACTACATCCTGAGATCGGCACATTCCATAGACGGCGAGGCGGCCTGCAAATTAATTCGCGCATTTGTGCTGAATATCTGCACTTAATGCGCGAACTTTTTTGCAGACCGCCTCGGACGGAAACCTACGGGGAGGTTTCGTCACAAGCCGCGCGACATGAGCCAGGGGTAGCAGGCTAGACACTCGCCCTTTCAATTCCGAGTGGGTTTCTAGAACTGGCAACGCTCCGGCGGCGGCTCCCCTCTCCTAGCGCTAGAGGACGGGAAAGCTGACAGACAGGCCTGCAACGCTGCTGGAGTTTTTAGGATTGGCATTCGTGTCAGTTTGGGATGACGAAGGCGGAGAGGAAATCCAAGGGGCTAGACACCACGTGGGTGGTGGTTGACAGCGAGGACACGGACAACCAGGTCAATCTGAGCTGAGGATGACGAGTCAAGAGTACCTACTACTGCAATGCTGCATGTGTCGAGAGGCCTTGTCGTCTGATCAGCTCGCAAGCCACGCCGCAACGTGTGACACGTGGTAGGACAGCACACTAATAACAGCGCTGGACATGCACAAACACAATCAAGAGAAGGTGACATGATGCCCAGGGGCCAGAGTGGCACCCCTGCCCGGCAAATCCACCGCGGAGGGTCATGCCCAGACCGGGTGCGTGAGAGGGACCCCCGAGTCCCCGTATCTCGGCTGTCCTTTTCTGCTCCCCGTCCCCGTGTGCAGTCTTTTGTCCTTGGCCGACGTTGTTGTGCAGATTTGCTGCTGATGCTGCTCCTGCCACCTCGCACGCGCGCTGCACCCCGCTCAGGCTGTCTGTGCTCAACGCTGCTGCGCCGCCCAGAGCCAGGCCGGGCGTCGGTTCCAAAGGCATGGGCAGGCAGCAACCATGGATTGTGACCGGCGAAGACCGGATCATCGTGCAAGCCCCCGGGATAACTGGAGCGGTCCATGCAGATACAGCATCGAACGGGCCGGACGGGTTTTTGAGGGCAGAATTGTTGCTTGCAGGGGGGCTGTGTTATAGAATGTTTTGTTTGTGGGCTGGTGCTCTGACAAAGACACAGCGCGAATTGCCATATTGTTTTCTAGACACCCGACGATGTTTTGGTTTGCTTCGTTCTGCCCACTTTGAACCCTCGCTCCACGTTCAGGTCCCCGAGCAGTCCAAGTCTTACGGCTTCTTGCAATCAGATTGCCCCTGAACTCCCGTCAAAAGCAAAGAAAGCACACTAGTGTGGCTTGCTCGCTGCACCATGGCAAGCATGTATCATTTTCTGCACGTGTGTGCACTATCAATTGTGCTTTTTTGCCTTTCCTCGTCCTCACCATCCGGAGCATTCACTTCGGCAGGCAAGCTCCGGGCTGGGCCTATCTTTAGTGTAGTCACTAGCCCTGGCAAGGTGAAACACACGGCCTGGGGTTGCTGGGGAGAAGGGGGAAGAGGCACCGTGAAGCTCTACGGACGAAACCACATGAGCGCCTCCTTAGCGCGTTCTTCTTTTCCTCCAACAGAAGAGTGCGTGCCATGAGGAAACTCAGGAATCAGCTCCGACCAATCTGTAGCCGGGTAACGAGATCGGTTCAGCCCGACCTAGCCATTGCCTGCGGTGACCCTCCCCAACAAGTCCCCCATCGATGTGCAGGCGGTGCAACGAAGAGCGGGGAGGGGGAGGAAAAGGGAAAAAAATTACGCGGTCCAGGCGCAAGGATGGATACCTCATTGGCCGCGCCCACGTTGGGGGTTGCAGTGGAGGCGCATCGCCTTCAGCCACTTTGAACCACGTTCACGTTATCTTTGGCGAGGAGGGGAAGGAAGAGAGAGTCCCCAAGAGGGGAAGTAAGTCCCCTCCAAAGAGGGTCGGTCCCTGGAGGGCGAAGCATTCGGGTGACATTGACAGTGACAGCGACAGCTCATCGAGTCAGTCACAGGCAGTGACAGACAAGGTTGTCCTACAGAGCTCAGCAATCTGTAAGGCATTATCGGCCGTTCAACTTCTACCCCTCCACCCAGCATGAATGATTGAGTCAGCGCGGGGGGAGGTCCAAGCGGCGGCTCGCCGGGCAGCTTTTCTGCATGCACCTATCTACAGGAGCATGTGCGTGTGCGTGTGTGTGTGTTGCACTGCGTGGTACCCTTGCGTGGTGAGCTACTGCAGGAGAAGGACGATGTTCTTGCATTACCCACGTCAAGTCGTTGATGGGCTGTAGTTGTGGCGGGAGACACTGCGACGCTGGATGCAAGTGGCCATGCGGGGAGACGCTGGCAGTAGGGAGTAGCATCCCCCAGCTCTGCCACTGGCACGCTACCGATTGTGCCAGGCGGCAAGAAACAAGGACAAAGATTTCCCCGTGGCAGGCCAAGCAGAGACATCTCAGGTTCTTGGAAGACCTTACCAACGCAGCAAACTGAAGGAGTCTTGGCTTGGAAACACGTAATTAGAACCTGCTAGGCCTATTTGTTTGCATTGACTACCCACCGGTGACGAAGTGCCGTCGGCCACGAAACGTGGGTGATGAGCTCCGGTCTCTGCCCTCTGCTTGTAGCTACGATCGCCGTAGTCGCGAGCAGAGCAATCATCAGCGCGGGCTCAGGGGCAATTGAATACCGGTGCGAGAGCAACATCGCTCGGAGGCCAAGCAGTAGAGAGGAAACACGGCCGTGGTGGGCTTCTGGCAAACCAAGGCCTGTTGGCAGGGATCTTCGCAACAAAGCTGGATATGGGTTGCATCAGGCCAGGGGTCGGGGCAGCGTCAGGGGCAGGGGAGGGCCCTGCGGCGTTGAATCTTGGCCCTGTGCCTCTTCTCGCATGTATGGGTGCCGGGAGGGAGACAGGTCAGATATCAAATACAGCATGTCGCCCCGGGTTTGCCGTCTGCAAGCAAGCTTGAGGCTCTTGCTTCTGCTGCCGGCCTGCAAACCCCAGAATCTGCCGCCAGCCGACATTCCTGTCCAGATTTAACATTCCACGACTTGCCTGCTCGTGACTCGCAGTCATTGAGCCGACCTGCAACAAAAACCGGCACGACGCATACGACTAGTTACCAATAGGTGCATCAACAACGACTGCAGAGGATTCATGGGGTGCTAGCTTTGATCAAGCAGGAGCAACTACGTTGGACAGCAATTACGGCATAATATTCCTTGTCCACGGCGACGGCGACGATAGTCACGAATTATGGAAGGCCTTACGACAGACCACTTTGGCGAGCCGCGACCATGGGCAAACCACAAGAATATTCTCCTGGGTATGCCTATAACATTTTTGGTAAGCGGCTTAAATCCATCAATCTAAGTCGGCACAGTACTAAACATGACCGTGTCTTGCCATGCAGTCAATCGCGTGGATTTGTGTAGTCAACCGGCTCTACATTCGATTCTTCATCGTCAAGTCCCCGGGCTGGGACGACTTATTTGTTGTCCTGTACGCCTCAATGACGACTGCCGGCACAGCAGCTATCGGACACTGTAAGTGTTTAGGATTGGGGACAGAGCTCTCCGGCCTCTCCTCAGGAAATAATGACGTTCATTAACTGATTGTCGTCCTTGCAGCCGTCTTCCATGGCTTCGGAGAGCATTATCTCACCCTTAGTCCCGAGGATATGCGACATTTCGGTATTGTGAGCCATCCACAACCCTCCCACGTCATCAGTCTAGTAAAGCTGCCCCTTATCAACTAACACGCGACCTCGACGACGCACAGGACTTCTTCGTCGCCAACGCGTCCTATACGTCTGCCACGACCTTTATCAAGCTCGCCCTACTCCTGCAGTACCTGCGCGTCTTTGAGCGCGGCACGCGCATCTACAGCTTCTGCATCTGGACGGCCGTCGTGACGGCGCTGTGGGGGCTCGCCTTCTCGATCCTCGCCTGGGTCCCGTGCTGGCCCGTGTCCGACTGGTGGGACATCTACAGCACAAACATGTGCTTTGGCTTCGGCTCCAAGATCCCGACCGACGTGCTCAACACGTACCTCGCGCACACGACGACCAACATGATTCTCGACGTCGTCATCCTCGCAATCCCGTGCACGCTCTTCTTCGGCCCGGACGCGAGCCGCGCCCAGCGCACCCGCCTCCTTGTGCTGCTCATCATGGGCAGCTGGATCCTCGTCTTTGCCTCGTGGCGCCTCGTCGAGATTGTCCACAACAAGGCCGCCACGTACCCGGCCTTTGACCCGACGTGGTATGCGCCCGTCAGCGTGCTGCTCGCCGTGCTCGAGATCGACTGCGCCGCGATATGCGCGAGCATGCCCATCTTCTGGCCCCAGATCGCCAAGCACTGGGGCGGCATCGTCGTCGTGCACGAGGTCAAGGTCACGCGCGAGACGCGACACTTTGACGCCGAGGCCGACGACGACGACGGCGGCGACGAGAGGGGGCTGACCCGCGGCGGCAGCCGCAGCGGCGGTCCCGGCGGCGGAGGGAGGTACCTCCAGCGGCTGGGCAGCAGGGGCAGCGACCCGGCGTTTAAGGACGCCGAAGTCGGCGGCGTGGACGGTGAGGGTAATAAGAGCGGCGCCACGGCGCGGTACCATGGCGAGTCGTACGTCATGAAGCAGGTCGAGCGGTTCAAGAAGGATGGTGGCAAGCCGTCGGCCGAGGTGTCGTCGCGGCCGAGCTTGAGCGGCTCACGAGATAACGGGAGGTGGTGATGGGGATGTGTCAGCGACTTGGCCCCGTTTTGGCTTTACGCTCATCGTGTAATACACAGGCTAAATGCTCTTATATACCTCTCCAGGTCTGACATGATAACACACACTCAACATGGCAGCGCGGGCGCTTCGGAGAGATTCATGCTCCAAGTGCTCTAAGAGTGATGATTTTCGTAAGGTAATAAGTGGAAAGTGAGTGTAGTGATGCTAGCAAAGCTGCGAGACCGACAGTCCAACCGTCCCGTTTTCACACTTCTCTATTCATCTTCTGCCGACAGAGATGGCTGAATACTCCTAAGTGACGAAAAGAGCGGAGCTGCAAACTTCAGACGACCCAGCAAGCGTGCTCGCAGATACTTGAGCTAGATAATTGACGTCTCGGATGCACCATTTCCACCACCTCCTGCAAACGCTCTTGATTCCTTTGCCACAAGCAGACCTCTTCTAGTGTTGCCATGTCCTCAAACAACCGCCTGCTCCTTCTTCTCGTTGTCATTGGCGTCCTGAGGCTGTTGCTCGAGTCGAACTCCCTGCAGGTAAGGCCGAGCAAAAGTCTCGACGTCCATCGCCTCGGCGACCAGAGCAACGAGAGCTGCGCCGTTCGCCACGGCGACAATGCCTGGCATGACCATGTTTTCGACTGCCGCGCGACCCGCGGCCGCTACGAGGTCTGTGGGTTGGCATCGTTAGCTTGAGTATTGTATAGACCGTTACTCCGGCTTCAGGACGACTTCACTACCAAGAAGAGATGGGAGACGACAAAAACTTACCGCCAACCGGGGTTCCGGGTGCAATGTTGGACAGGTGCGAGCTAGCTATGGCGGTTACGTTGTTCAGTGCCGAGAAGAGAAAGACAGCGGCCATGATGAGTGTGGAAGTGTTGGTTGCGTGGACTGGGGAGTGATGTTGCTTGCGCAGCGATCTTGTGTCGCTTAAGAGAATGGTTGTTAAGGTCAAATTTTGTCTCCAAGGGGGACAACACGCCGCGCGCCCTCAAGCCTAAATGTAGAGAGGCATCCTGTCAAAAGCGGTGGAATGAAGTGGCAGCCGGCCCAGCTAGATGCTTCCTTGACACGTGGCAGTGGCTGCATGCTTCATAGGCAGACTTGATGATCAATCAGGGCACTATTTGTAAACATGAACCAACATAACCACGGAGAAACAATTTTCGATTCGCTCGGCGTGGTGGACCGAGCCACGCGGGCCGGTAATCATAGTCCGCCTCCGCAAACAGTCAGACGTGCGAGGACGACGGGAAGCAAATGGTGAATCAAATATTATACAATAACATCCTAGTAGCATGATGCCTTGCAAAGTCTGCAAGTTATTTGCCGTCGAGCACGCCAGTCGGCATACGGTGTAGCACCACGTCCAGGAAAGTACATGGAGCCCATGGGATCGCCACTAAAGTTACTAGGGCCTCGCAAAAAAGAACCTGAGCGCGAGGCGTGGGTGGCTCACAGTGAAAGGCCCCGAACAAGCCAAACCAGGGCGCCGGAAAACTGGAAAGGCGCGGTGTTAAGGACAAAGATTCAATCGGACAGCAAAGTCAAATGCGACAGATGGAATCAAGTTGGGTTCGGTAGTTTCATCACCTCATTCAGGTTTGTTGGAACGAATTCGTGATTCAAACAAATGTAACCAAGCGCTAAGTATGACTTCATAAATGCTGATGCTCCAATTCGATATCAATCATGTCCGCTGACGAATGCTCCTCAAATCCAGTGTCATAAGAGTGCCTGCTTCCTCGCTCTGCCCAAGCATACATGTCTAAGCGTTGAACGCTTTGCCGACCAAGTTGATCGCCGGAGACGTGCCGTGCTCCTTCTCGATGTACTGCTCTAGAGTCATCGGCGGGGCCTCGTCGTCCCCGTCAGCGCGCTTGCGGCTGACGCCGTTGAGGTCGTTGGCCGTGAATCTCGTCAGGCAGCGGAACTTCCTGCGCGTGACGAGGCGGTTCCAGCCTAGAGCTATGTTGCATTCGTGGTCGCCTTGGGGGAACACGATGCAGTTGCCGTAGTTGTTGCCGTCGCGGCCAATCATCGACCAGCCCTGGTCCTTTCTCAAGGCTATTGCGGAGAAAAGTATAATGTTAGTCGACGATCTTAAGAACGGTCTAGGTATAGTTGATGGTGGGTTTTGCCCGACTTACTCCAGTCTAGCAGGGGATTGGCGCGGAGCTTGAGCCTCAGCACATCGATGTTGCCCGGGGGGTCGAGGCTGCTGCACCCGCTGCCGGTGCAGTGGACACCCCAGAAAATGTCCCACGGTCCCTTGTTGTTGAGTTCCTCGTACTGCATGTTCTTCACAATGGCGCCGCAGTCCTTGGGGGCTTCGGCCTCCCAGAATTGCCAGAGGATGGCGGGTCTGTTGCCCGAGTAGAGCTCGGTGCGGTAAACGTCGAAGTTGGCTTGCGCTGTGCTGAACAGCGAGGCCGCGGCGAAGACAGCCGCGAGGGCGGAGGTGGAGAACATGATGGGCGGAGTTGGAAGAGTTGAGAACTCAATGGTGGGTCAGGTGGTTGTTGCTGGGAGGGTGATGCGAGTGATGTCTCTCAAATCCTATTTACAAGACGGCGATGGCGACTCTTTATAGCTCGCAGTCAGAAGCAGCTCACCTCCGTGTGCTGCCGAGTTGGGGGCAGAATCCATTCTGGGGCTCATGAGTAGGGCTATGCGCGACACACTATCGAAGTCATCGTGGCAGCCTGTTTGGGCAAAGTTGCACCAAGGTGGTGGCTGAAGCCCAGGTCTTCTGCGCTGTCTGTCAGGGGTGTCCCGGCAGTTGCTGACGCCAAGCTCTGAGCCAGGCTCTGTCGTGGCTATTTCTGGTCCCTACGCCTCAGCTAGCGGATGAATGCTTCTCGTCAGCATCCACAGCCGGCAGCGCTATTCAAGGGTGCAACTCTCGAAACGGAAAGTCTTCCAATTGCGTATAGCTGCGCCGACAGCGCATGGGAACATGCACATGTTATTTCAAAACCAGAGACAAAAAACTTTGCAGTTCACCGCTTGTTCTTCTTCTCAGCCCCGAATTCCCATCAACACGGTCCAGTGACCACTGCCCTCCCCGGCCATGTTCGCTTACACGTCTACATCCCTCATGGCCCCCACCCGCAAATGCCCATCACGCCATTGGCAAACGTGTAAATGTTGAGACCGCTGGACTCGAAGCCTAAATCAGGCGATAGATTATTCCGCTCGCTGCGACGCCCCCGAGATGAATACACTGCATTTCGCTGACTCACAGGCTCAGCGGCGGCTGCACGTTATTTATCGATACGCACCGCATTTTAGTCGAATGGGTCGGGACTGAGGAGGGTAGACGACATGTCGAAACTTTGCCATCAAGTAACAGCAAAACTCACTTCAAGAACTGAGGCTCGATTTCAAACAGATAGTTCCCTTTTCCTTTGCAGCTTCGTACAAGTTGGGTCAGAACCAGCAAAGCAAGAGCCTAAATAGTCGCTACATAGTGGGTCTTATAGCAAAGCGGCAAGCCAGTCAGCATGCTTTCTACAGCGGTGGTAATTGTGTCGCACTAAGTAAGAGGTAGTGTGCGCTCCAGCTCGGCCCTGTCGGTCGAGCAGATCTTGCAGTTCATGTTTAGCATTTGGGAAACAACAAGCCAGAAGCTGCCGCAGGGACGATTGGCTGCCACGGTACTTGACTCTTATTTAAAAACACGTCTCTGTACACAGGGAACCTCTTTCTGCAATATTCGACATTCTGGGCAGTCAAATGGCCATCGCTATCATCCAAAGGAAAGCGCCTTCTACTTTTCTGACGATGGTTTTGCTCAGCAAGATGGTTCATCAGTACAGAAAGATCATGACCTGGTGTGCGCGTAGAAGAGATGGCGAGTCGTGAATCTAATGCCGGGCGTAGTCCTAGGCATCGACCTCCAAAGTGGGGTATTCGCGGCTCGAGGCTCTGAGCTGCAATTCACCCACGAATGGCTCTCTGGGCTGGTTGACCTGATTCTCTATTGGAATTGTCCAAAACTTCGATTGCAAGCGAATTTGCTGTCTTGGATATTATGCCTCCAACAAAAAGGGGAGTCTAGATTATTGATGATTTCTCAATCGTCTAACCAGTTGTCGGAACATATTGCTGGATTCATCGTTTCTTTGTAATGCTTCTGGAAGCGCTGCCAGGACGAGCTGCATGAGTTCCAATGCATGGTCGATGTCGATAGAGGAAGCCCATCGACTGAAAGCCTGACGTCTCACGTAAGGCTAATCGTTTGCAAACCGAACTCATATGTCCCTGGAACTCTCATCTTTCAGATTTGGCCTTCACGTGGCTGTATTAGAATGATATCAGTATCTCCCTCAAACGGACTGCCTGCTAGAAACCGACGCCGTCACCCAGGACCTCTATTCTGATGACAAGCGGCGGGCATTGGCTTGTGAGTCGAAGAAGGCCCTTCTTTTCGTCGCTGATCCATATCAAGTTAGATGTTTCACATCAAGTAATACTAGCGGTGAAGGTGGCAAGTTCCCCGACAAGAACGATGCATGCTCGAATCCCTTCGTTCGCAACAGTTGTTGCTTATTTCTAAAGAGATTCTGAAGCCACAGTGGGTGAGTTGGCAAATACTGGCCACAAGGACGAGAAGTGCAACGGTCTCACTTGTCGGGGTTTGGGTTTTCCGCTAGATCGGAGGAAATACACCGCCTGCCTGAGACCAGCAGCAAGTTGAGCCATAATGTTAGCTCGTGACCGAAAACGCCATCCATAGACTCCCCCGGAGCGCGACTAACAGCTCTTGACGGTTGGCCATGTTGGTCGGCCTCTTGCATGAGTGTTGCACAACGGAGGGGCAACGCTCATACGATTGGGTACTTGCTCCCTTGTGCGCCTTGTAGGCTTTTTTTGAGACATGTTGGCTGCTATCATACGACGAGTCCAGTCAAACCGGGATGTGCTGCGGCTCAACTGCAGATAGATAATGCAAAGGCTGCCAAATGCAGGCGATGTGAAAATACAAAAAGTATGCCTTCTCCCGCGATAATTTTCCTCCTACTTCTCCCTCTAATAAATATGAGCTCCTTGTCTGCCAAGTCCCCTTCAATTCAGCATCGCCGATGACAGGGTGCGATACTTTGCAGACTTTCGATTTCTGACCGCTTCACATCGTACGACTCATTCTTGTCTGGCTCTCTTTGCAGTACCGCAAACCCTGCATTGTTCAATAACCCCCGTCCCCTTTTAGCACGAGAACAACACAAAACTGGGCTCTTTAATCTACATAACATGGTCTTCGGCTGGCTTGTCAACGCAGCGAAGAACGCTCTCGCCGCAGTCAAGGATGCAGCCAAGACAGTCTGGAAAGCCACAAAGACCGCTGTTCGGAACGCTTGCGACGCAGCAATGACCTTTTTGGCTTCAGCAACCGCCAAGATCAAGAAGCACCCCATCCTCGGTCGCATCGCCGCAGGCGGACTATTCGCCCTCGTCGTCCCGGGCCTCGTTGTCGCCGTGGTTATCGGCGGTCTGAACCTGATCGGCTTTGGTCCTGCAGGAGTTGGTGCTTGTGAGTTGCTCGTCTACATTTAACGTAGCCCAGAAACCGAAAATCACGATACCAATATGATTGACCCGTGACTGACCAACTACCTACATAGGCACTCTCGCCGCCGGTATCCAATCTTCGATCGGAAGCGTTGCTACGCCGAGCCTATTCGCTACCCTCACCAGTGCCGCAGCTGGAGGTTATGGTGTCGCTTTGATCACCACGGCCGTGCAGGCTGTGGGTGCTACCGTCGTCGTTGTCGTTGCGGGCATCGCAAGCGCGATGTATTGATACCACCTCTCACATACCTACATGAGCGGAGCTTTGGCGTGGACAGATCAACGTATGAGGGCTTCTCCACGAGCAATTTTTTGGTGGTGAGGTCGTGCTCATAAAGCACACGACAAAGCTGTTGCGTTGGGTTCTTTAATTAAAATTGCAGTGTTGTAACAATGTTGCAATGATTTGCCCTCGTGGCGGCTCTTGAACGTCTCGTAATAATCTAGGCTCTGACGGTAAGCCAGACTTTTATCTAGCCACACATTTTGCGTCTTTCATAACGTGGGAATTGACCACCGTAACGCTTGTTCCGCTCCTCCGTAGATGATCCAGCATCTGTCGTGCCCTCTCTGCTATTGTCCGGCGGACTGTTCTGCTGTACCATCCAGAAATCTCTGCAACACGGTGTGTCGTTCGTGGAAGCCTCGGCGGACTTTTTCCAACCTCTCGCCCAGAACACCTGAGGAGCACAGCTGCCAATTAGCCACAAGAAGGCACCGAAGTCTTATGGGAAGAAAACATTCCACGATTGAGTCTAAACTTATCAAGCGTGGTGTAGCACATCTCGAAACTCATTGAGAGTCATCGTAGCCACCTTAGACGACCCGGGTACCCGTGGATTGATCATCTAGTGCGGAGAAGCAGCATGTTGAACAATGTGGCCTGGCACCAACAGTATTCAGTTAGGCAGGCAGCTGCAGGCAACACCATAAGAACGGGTTCGCCTCCCTGTCAATCTAAGTCGTCCAGTGTCCTAGGGACATGCCTGTACAGTTTTCTTTGTTAACTTCATGAATTGGTGCATGCATCATGATTGGACTCGGACTGTCTTGATCGTGATTGGTGATCATGCAAGACGGAAGCCTGCTTGTATCGCAACATACAATTGGCGGAAAATTGATGCGCCATGACAACCCGATTTCTGGGGTAGAAATCGGACAGGATCTACCTATAATGGGCCTGCCTCGTCTTCGCCATGCATTCTCAGCACATCAGCAGGCCTTATACGATAGCGAGACTTGGGGGCGGAAAACCAACAAGGACAGAATCGAACAATAAGACCGTGTCCTGTTGCAGGAGTCGATGTTTCTCGCTCCCGGGCTGCCAAGACGCTGCTTCCGCGCCTCACATCGATGGGAAAATACTTCCCTCCCCGTCAATCTGTCGGCCGACGAGGAATGGCATTCGCCAACCCGGTAGAGAATAGCGGGAAGATCTCACCAATCTCAGGTTGAATGCCAAACTAAAGATTGGGCGGTGATATACTAGCAGCTAGCTCAGCAATGCTTTTTAATCCTTTAAGAAACCGGAAAACTACTTTTGGGTTACAGCTGAAGCCTTGCTCACTTGGCCTTAAAGCGATGGCATCTGGCGTGTGGGTGAGTATATTAAGTCTCCCGGTCCTTACAGTAGGATATACAGCGTCGCATCCAATCCTCACTTTTACGGCAGGTCCCGCCCTCACCAGATCCTGCCCTTGACACAGCGCCCTAGCGAACTAAGGCAACAAGAATGAAGCGGCCCAATCAGGATCCATTCTTGATGGCAATGCAAGAAGACCCCTACTTTGGACATTGAGACGGAGTGGCATCCCGCCAGATGCCGGAAATGCCGAGGGACTTGGACTCGCGACTTGGCAGATGGCATGGTGGGTATTGAAGTCGAAGAACGTAACGCTGCATCTGGTTTTGCTTTCGAAAAGACGCCTCATTGGCACCCTGAGCTGACCGTGCATAAAGAGGAGCAACCGATGCGGATGAGGAGGTTCAGGCTCTTTGTCATTGCAGAACTCCACGGTCACGATGTTTGTGATGGGATTAAATGTTTTCAGCGATCGGAGTTTGAGGATTGGGGGAATCCGTCTTTTTCCATGTGGATTCAGCTCACGCACCAACAAAAATTGTGAGCGAGCACATGTCGGGATGTCATGTTGTGTGATAATTCTTCATTCCAGCCTTGTGCGGAAGGAAGCACTTTTACACTTACAGAACCGCAGGGGAGACAGGAGTGTGCATACAACCCCACTCTCAAGAATCCTTCGAAGCAGGGGGTTTGAGGCGAGCATGTCAAACGGTTCCAAGGTCTTTGGGCAGGCTTCAAGGTCGATTGAAAGAGCATAAAGAGCAGCACATGCTCGACATTTTTAGGAAACTTGTAGAGACAGCACAGCCTACATCACCATTATCCCGGAAACAGACTACTAGATCATCATTTTGGATCACTGTAACTCTCCTTCACCTCCACTGTCCTCGCCATCTCAAGTAAGTCAAACGTACTCCTCTCTACCAAATCTACTGAATCGTACTCGAGAACATATGCTCACATAAGTCATCCTCACCAGCCCGTCCATCATGCACCTCTCCGCTCTGCCCCTGGCTCTGGCCGCCTTGGCCCTCAGCACCGCGACCTCTGCCATCGAGCTCCACATCAACATCACTACCGGAGGCGTGCTCGTTCCGGTTGTCTTTGCCTACGTTAGTGCAGACAACGGCGACTACTACCCGTTCGGCTACTTCGTCGACGGGTGCAAGGCGAGGGACAACCTCAAGCAGATCTGCATCGACGGGAGCAGACATAGGGCCCACGTAGTCTGGGATACAGGCAGGAAACAATGCCTGAGCCGGACCAAAGTCGACTCGGTCACTGACGGCAGGAACCGCTATGAGTACCAGACTTACACGGAAGTGGCCTGCACGTGGTGAAAGAAGTCGGCACGCACGCACCAGGCGGGGTTCGGGGTAGGGAAAAAGGGCTTTTAGATAATCTTGTTTGGGATAAGGATGTCGTCGGAATCGGCATGAAGGCGATAAAGCGATATTTGCGAGAAGGATGAGGCTTTACTATATAAAAACTGGAGGCTGTGTGGGGAAGCTGCTCGGAAATGATAAGAGGCTTTACTGGAATTTTGTCCCCCGCATAGATGTCATCTTCCTTGATCAAGAACCAGGTTCTAGAGCGTGCAAGTGTAATTATATTCTCTGAAAGCACGCACAGAATACTCTACATATGCCGTTTGAATAGAAAATTTTGGTGCTTCTCCAAATTTTCGTTCACGTACGCAGTAACCTTTTTGCCTTTTCGCTAAAGAGGGCTTTTCATCTCGGCGGGGTGAGAAAGTCACCTGCTGGCAGCTCATAACGAAATGAAGAAGAAAAAAACGATGCAATGGAAGCACCAGGAAAGATTTCAAATATCGATAAACCACCCCGTGTCGCACAAGTGGTGCCAGCTCAGCAGGGCCATGCAGCATTGCCGCAGTTGCAATTGGGTGATGATCCAACTCAGCCCTGCTGACCAGGCGGGCACGGACTATTTGGAGGATATCCCGCTTTAATCATTGGCTGCTGTGGATGAATGTCATGCCGTAGGCCGACCAGCGGTCCTACTACAAAGAGCATGCCGTGTCCCGTCACCATTGTCCGCATCTTGTCCCCCTTTATCAATATCGAGCCCTTGCCCACCAACCTGCCTCCTGAGAATCAACGTCAATAGTCACGTCGACCACACAGCAGCCACAATTTACGATACAATGGCCACAGCGTGGCTATCCGGAGTAGCGTACCTCGCAATCAACGCTGCCCAAGCCAGTCCCGCAATTGCCACTGTCGGCATCAGCGGGCTTGCCGTGGTCGCTGCCCCCGTGCTACTCGTTGGCCCAGCCATCGGGGTCCTACACTTAGTTGGGTTTGGGGCAAATGGGGCGATTGCTGGTATGTCTCTTGACTACACGCAGGCTGTTGTTGGCCATCGATACGCTGACTGGCGTTCCAAATAGCATCTTCGGCGGCTGCGGCGCAGGCGGCCATTGGCAACGTTGCTGCGGGAAGTCTCTTCGCGACGGCAGCGAGTGCAGGGGCCGGCGGATACGGGGTTGCCGCTCTGACCACTGCGGCTCAGGTCATGGGAGGTGCTGCTGTAGGGGCGGCTGGCGCCGCGGCAGCAGCGCAGGTGGCAGTTGTTAACGCTGCTGCGGGAAGCCTCTTCGCGACGGCAGCGAGTGTAGGGGCCGGCGGATACGGGGTCGCCGCCCTGACCACTGCAACTCAGGTCATGGGAAGTGCTGCTGTAGGGATGGCCGGCGCCGCGGCAGCGGCGCAAGCAGCCATTGGCAACGTTGCTGCGGGAAGTCTTTTCGCGACGGCATCGACTGCAGGGGCCGGCGGATACGGGGTTGCCGCCCTGACCACTGCGGCTCAGGTCATAGGAGGTGCTGCTGTAGGAGCGGCCGGCGCCGCAGCAGCATTGCTCAGCAAGAGCTAGGTCGGTGTTGCTGGCGGGATGATCCCGGATGGCAGCAGCGGGAAATTACATAAGAATTAATTGAATGCACAGAGGATGTTTGGTTTGACATCATCAAGCCACAAGTCTGGGCCTCGAGTGTGCCACCAACGCTGGGCGTTGGCCAAAAAAGGAACTAAATATCAGCGTAATCTGGGAGACGAATCAGCCTAAGGTGATTAATCTGAATACCTGTTTCATGGGACTGTCTTCTTGTGATGCCTGAGGTGTCCACTCAATACGGATAAATAAATGAACGCGAAGTCTCTGTCAACTTGGGTAGGTCCGACCAATTTTCATCACAGAATCACAAACAAGAGCATAGCATCCGCATCTGCCCTCAACAAGCAACAACGCGCATTTCCTACGCATCACCAACAACTCCATCATGCGCTTCATCACAGTATTTGCTGTGTTCGAGGCAGCGTTTCCTGTGGCTACTTGGAACCCTCTGCTGGCAAATAGTGTTCGTGTTCTCGAGGCTCGAGCAGGCATCAGCCGTACGAGCGTCGCTGGAACTGTTTTACAAAGTGTGCTGCACCGTATTTACACCCCCCTTCGATGTATATAACCTCATGCGAGGTTATGAAGCCAAACTTCGTTGTTGACAATATGACCGTAGCACTACAAGCGGCTTTGCGTCTAACCCCAGGTAACATGATGTTCGAAGGCATCTTTCAAACCCGTCCGATGGGTGCCATCATCATTTGCACCAAGACCACTTGCGAAGTCCCTGAACCTGAACGAGCGGTTGAGAAGGCTGGTGTCGCGGAGGGACTTGTGGCCTAGCGACTTTCATCAATCTGTGCGCTTGGCGGGGGAGCTTTTACGGCGCTTGACACTATTTTCTTATGCCATATATCAATAGCCGTCGCATTAGAGAGTTTTACTTCTAGGAGAGCATTATTGTCAGAGTATTGATATCAATACAGCGGCAACATGTTGCCACCATGAGATAGAGAAATCTTCCCTAGTTCGTTATTTCTCAATGCGTGCTCTTAGATTGACAACGAAGCACCGCAAACGTTTCCCGTCTGAACTGGGTAGAGTGATGGAAACCAGTTTGAGGCGGCAATGCACATTGAGCTGATACCACTGAATACATCAAACGAGAGTGTTGCTTTCAAACACTAGACACCCCGCCAGGCAAGAGTAGGGTCGCCTGAGGCGGACGCTGACTTGCTCGCCTCAGGCAGCGTCGCCAATGCTCAAACCAGTACTGAGACGAACACGATTATTTACTTTTATTTCAGGAACTCATAGCCCAAAGCAAAGCTTTCTCCCTCATCACACACTCACCACTTGCAAAAACACAAGCCGACCATTAGCTTCGTGACACATCTCCCTTCGAACAACTATTCTACCTACCAACCGCCATCCACCACCTACCTAACATGGCTGAATCTTCTTTCTTCAACGTGGCAGGCGCCACCGCTATCGGTGGTCTCGCCATCATGGCCCTTCCCGGACTTATCGTGGCCCCGGCCATCGGTGTTCTCAACATGGTCGGCTTCGGAGCAGGCGGCATTGTCGGAGGTTAGTCATTTAGCGTCTCAAACGCCCACTACTTCCAATTAAAGAGCTGGTCAGCTAAAAATATCGCGTTTCGAAACCAAACAGGCACTACCGCGGCCACAATCCAGGCTGGTATCGGCAACGTCGCTGCGCGCAGCCTATTCGCAACCTGCACCAGCGCGGCGGCTAGCGGATATGGCGTCGCTGTGTTGGCTGGAGCAGCTCGAGTCGCTGGAGGCGCCTTCGCCAGCGCAGCTGCTGGTGCAGCTGCTGTCCACGGTATGGCTGACTGAAGTCAAAGCACACACGAAGTCTGATAAGACAAGTCATCAGGTGCTTTCTGCCGGCAATGGCAACGGCAATACGGCGGCCGTCCGTGTTCAGTTCGGCGATGTAAAGAAATCAGGGAGGTCTGTGGGATGGTGCTTTAAACAAGGGCCTGACGTGACGGCACGCTGTTTATGGCTGTAAATGTGAAGTTTAGCTTCTCTAGGGCTTCGTAGACGTGCAGCTGTGCAAATTTCCAATCGAGCCTCGTAGTCCAGAGACGCCACCTGTTTAAGCAAACAATATTAATTGGTTCCTAGTTCCTCATTTTCATCCCAACCACGGTCGTCCAAATGGTTTGTGGCACATTTGGTCAGACCCGCCAGAAACCCGGAACTTTGATACCGCAGCCGTGGATATCTGGCCTTGTGGGAGACCACGCCCGGATGCGCCACACATTATTGTGCCACCAGGAACAATACTCCGGGTGTTAATCTCTTGATTAGAGAAAACGTCTCCCGACCTTTTCTCCTTTGTCTCTTGACACAGCAATACCAGGCACACAAACCATCGCCACAGCGCTCACAAACACAAGTAGCGCAACACGCACCCCGTCAACACACACAAGATGCTTTTCGGTTGGCTCGCCAAGGCAGCAAGGACTGCCCTCGCCGCGGTCAAGAGCGCGGCAAAAAAGATCTGGGAGGCCGGTAAAGCCGCTGCCCGGGCTGCAATTGAGGCCGCAGAGGCCGCCGTGGCTTCCGCAAAAGCTGCAGCCAAGAAGCACCCCGTGCTCGCCTCCGTCGCCGCGGCCGCCCTCTTCACCGTCATCATACCGTGCGTCGCCGTGGGCGTCGTTCTCTTGGTCTTGAAGCTGATCGGCTTTGGCCCTGCTGGAGTCTGCGCTGGTGAGTGACATGCTGGTCTTCGCTCGAATTTTTGAGATTGGCAACGGCAACAACTCGAGAAAGAGTGCTGATCACCGTCGGCTCACAGGCTCTGCAGCGGCCGCCATGCAGGCTTCAATCGGAAGCGTCACGACCCCGAGCCTGTTCGCGACCTGCACAAGTGCTGCAGCAGGAGGTTATGGTCTCGTTACGATGACTGTGGTCGTCCAGCTGGTTGCTACCGCCGTCGCCGTGGCGGCTGCCGCCATCGCAAACATGATGGACTGATTCGACATGACCAGCATTGAAGGGAAATGGATGTAGAGGACTCACAGTATCAGGTCTCATGCGGTCGCATTCTGGTCACAGAACGAGCATTTGATTGCGAAGGAAGCGACCAAACTGGATCGGAACAATAGAGTCCATCACACGAGCGATGTTGTTCTTAAATTCTTGCCGCGTTTCTGCACGTAGCATTATCTTGAGATCATAAAGACCAGCGAGCCATTTCTTTAGCCAACTCCTCTATTGCCCGGATAGTCTTCAGATTATCCGAACTCACGCCCTGCCCCTCCGCACGCGCATCAGCATTCGCCCTCGTTTTTCCGTGCCTTGCTCTCCAAACGTCCCTATGACGCAGCATCTCATCTACTGAAGGAGCGATATCGTTCTCCGGCGTCTCCCCCCGAGCAACTGCAAGATCCAACAGTCAGTGAATCACGAACTCAACGCCATATCGTCAAAGGGGGGAAAGACAAACATACCATATTTCCTTCCCGTGATGCCAACCGCAGCGCAGCACGCTTCGAATTCTTCCATGGTCAGCGTGGCCACGATGCACGCCTCGGGCACCCATTCCTCGACCAGCCAGTGCGAAGGAGTAGCATGGCGGATTCCGTTCGGGTGTGCCCTGCAATACGTCTTGTAACCGGCCTGCGCCACGAGGCTGGTCGATCGCGTGAACGTGACACCCAGCTGTCTGAGCTTGTCGGGAGATATCACATACACCACGTCGTCTTCATCGGCCTGCCCACGTCGTGGGTCGATGAAGTTGCGGATCCGCCGGGGGCGATCGGACACGGAGATGAAAGGCGAGCTGCAGTCGGTGCCCTCGAGGTGCCGCAGCGCACGGTCGCGCGCGTCGCGGGGCATCCCGTCGCAGCACTCGTGCCAGGCTCCGCTGAGGAGGCCGACGCCTGGCTCGTGCGTGGTCATGTTTGACAAAGGGCGGTGGTATCGGTAGAATGGCCGCTCGAAGCCCGCGACTAAGGCTCTCAGAATCCGCAAGTCCTGTGCGGCAGGCTGCTCCAGGGTCGAGCTGAAAATCTGGTTTAGCATTCGCTGGAGCTTGCCATTGTGCCTCTGCAGGACCACCAGCCGGTCGCACAGCTCGTTTTTCTCCAAGTTCAGGAACTCGAAGTCGCTGAGTGCCCCTTTCGCCATCTGCAACGGTCGGAAATCCGCAGGCGCGGACGGTCGAGGCTGATGCCGCCCCGTCGCGCGGCGGTCGGCTTCGGTGACAGCCCGGGCGAGGAACTTGCCAAGGAAGATCTCGTGGCAGACGGCTAGCGTTTTACTCTCGACTGCGTCCATCAGGATATCTTCGAACCATCGGCGTGCATACTCCTCGTTGCTCTGTCCTGGGTGCCGCACGGGGGGAATCTCGCGGCGAAGCAATGTAAGCGTCCTCAGGCCGTTATCGTCGCGCATCCGACCGGCGACGAAGCAGTCGTGGCAATGATGGGGGATGGGCTCGGGCATTGTTGACATGTGAGCGCCTTGCTGTGTGCGGTTCTAGGAAACGAAATATGTCCTGGGCGCCAGCTGCTAGCCACAGATCAAAGGGGTTTTGTCTGTTATGCGTATGGATGCAAGTAGGCGGTGAGAGCGAATGGCTCATTGGGTTGCAAACGAAGGGGTTCGAGAGGTGTCCGACCTTCTATTTAGAACTAAGTTAGTTTATGTAATTTATGTAATGGCCCGTGCTTGAACGAAGTGAAAGCTAAGGGGGTTAGCTTGTCGCCGAGCCGTCCGCGGGTGGTTCGTCAGATTACCGGGTAAGTTATCCCGCCCCGGCCTCACTCGTGCAAACACGGGGCTTGCCTGCCCCCGGGGGCTGCCGTGGGCCTCTAGTTTCTCAAGATCACTTATTAGGTGCTGGAGACTACACCCACATTGTCGGCCGTTCTGGCGGTCTGGTTTGAGTTTGCGGTGAGATTAAGCATCGGGGGTTCAGCCGTCACCCTTGGGCGCAAGCCCTATCTGGCATAACTTACCTTAGCCACGTGGTATATTTACAAGGTGGCACCCGGCGTGTTATGTATTGATTCATGCATGCTGTTAACATTGGTATTGATCTGCTAGTCTTGGCTGCGTAGCACATAGTATGATCATGTCAGAAACAACCGACAATATCCGACATCTTAACAGCAAAGAAAAAGAAAAAAAAACGACTTAAAGGCACCTCCGTCTACCCACGCCGCAACCCCCCTTTAGGTGGCCACATACGCCCGTCGAAACCACCTCGCGTAGTCCTCAAAGATATAGGGCTAGATTGCGGGGCCTGGGTTTCCCTGGTCTGCCGCTCTCGGCCGCCGCCTTCCCCGTCGCGGCTCACTGCGACTACCTCTCTAACAAAGTAGGTTCGCTAATAAGCTTTTGGTGCCGCTCCCTAGCGTAAGCGGAACCTTCCAGGGAGTAGCCCGCCGTGACGCGGAGGTAATAGGCACGACGGCGACGAAGGGATAATGATGAATATTTGCGGCTTCAGGCATCTTCAAACATCTACGCCGTAGGTCTCCTTCAGATGGCCGCCCGCGCACTTTACCACCCCATTCAGGCTGTCCCTCTATGGCATAGCGCTAGATTACGGGTTCTCAGTTTCCATGGCCTGCCGCTACCGCCGGAGCCACCTACTAAGTAATTGCCTTTCCTACTGGCCCTCCTCCGCAGCCGCCACCTTACCCGTTGCGGCCCGGCGTGCCCGCCTCTCTATTAACGTAAGTCCGCCGATAGGCTTTCTGGCGCCGCTTGCTGGCGTAGGTATAACCTTCCTGGGGATCGAGCCGGTCATCTCGCCACCCTCAGTTCCCGGCGCCTGCCGTTCGTCGCGCCTGCCGCTCTCGCGTTGCGGCCTGTCGCTATCGTGTATAAATATCTATGGAGGTCGCCGCCTAGGGCGACATAGCTTGTCTGCTCGGAGAAATGATTGCAAACATCAAGCCCAGCTACCCGGCTCCGAGTGGTTCCCCCGGAGAAAAGAAACGGCCACCTCAGGTAGCATTGCGAGGCTTGTAACAATTCACCGAGAATCAAGTTTCGCCTTGTTGCCGGAGATTCCCAAAAATTTGCTGCGCCTCTCCAACCCCCTTCCTCACTTCACCAACATCCAAGAAAGCCTCCCAATACAACCACAAAACACGATCCCATCCATCGTCCCAAGTCGCGAAGTACCGCACACCATGAGTCGCCTTATCAGACGGATAATTAGAGCCCTCCTGCGCGCCGCGAAGGCCACCAAAGCGGCAGCTATTGCCTTCATAGAGGCAGCCACGGCCACGGTCAAGAAACACCCCAAGCTCACAGCCCTAGCCGTCGCCGGTCTCGTCACTGCTGCGGCGCCCTGCATTGTCGTCAAACCTGTCGTCGGCGTCCTCAACTTGTTTGGATTTGGAGCTGGGGGAGTCGTGGGTGGTGAGTTTTACCTCCTTACAACATTATTCACTATGCTGGAGACCACTGCAAATGACTGACAGCGTCTTCGCACACAGGCTCAGTAGCCGCCATGACGCAGGCGGGCATCGGCAACGTCGTCACTCCCAGCTTCTTTGCTACCGCCACGAGTGCCGCAGCGGGCGGATACGGCGTCGCTTCCATCACCGGAGTAGTTCAGCTCGTTGGAGGCATCACCGCTGTCGCTGCTACTACGACGATCGCTATCAAGAGCTGGTTCGGATGGGATTGATTTACTTCAAAGATGTCAATTTCAGGCCAAGACTCCATGATGCAGAAAGGCGAATCGTAATATGGCTGGTCTTTAAGTTTTGCGCGGGCTATGAGGAAAGATTGTAGCCTAGGGAGAAACACAGAGAAGGATATTGAGCCGTCTGACCTCGCAGTGATGACCGGGCATACAAGCCCAGAAGCTGCACGGTGATAGTTTCCATGCTGCTCGTGGTCCCGCCTATGCATGTCCCTAATTCCGCCATTGGCGTCGCCATGGCATTCTGACCCCGTGAGTCTTCCTCCGTGCCGGCTTGGATCAAGGCCTTGGTCGCGTTCGCCGCCTTTCCATGTCTCTACCCGAGACAGTAGTTCGAGCGTGGAACGTGCGACATTGTACTCGGACCGCGTGGCTATGCGAGGCAAACCCTTGTAATTAGCAGGTGGGTGGCGAGAGGGTCCGGAAACGAGGAACTGCCCGGGGGGCGGACCATACATGTATGTGTCTCTTCCCACGACGCCCAGCCAGCGCAGCGCAGGCGCCTTCAAACTTATTCCTGGCTGAGCTTGGCGACCATGCAAATCCACCTGCGCACCATTCAGTGCGATTCCGTCGCGTAGTGCACGCCGTCAAGGCAGTCCTCGCGGGCTATATAACTAAAGCTATTGTAGTTCAAGTACCATAGGAATCATAGGCGCTGGCTATAGGGTTCGTAATTTAAATAGCCATACTTACTACAAAGGCCAGTAGCTAACGAGCTCCTTCGCTACGTTAACGCCGTTTATAAACATAAAAGTAAGGCGCATACTATTAGGGTCTACTACTATTTAGTTCTAGTAAGCGTCCCGGAAGGTAAAGGTAGCGAAGTAGTACTGGTCAAGGTGTGGCGTCTTGGTTCCCGTCCGGGTGGCACAAGCCCCCGTCCGTCCCTTCTTCTAGAACGAGCGACCCCTGTCGTGCGCAGACCATGTTCTGGGAACTATCCCGCGAAATCCCCCTCTAGATTCTAGAACATGTGCCGCCTCGGCATGTAACCGTAGATCTACAGCTTGGCCAAGTTTTGTGACTTTTGTTGCACCAGGGCCATTGGCAACCTGGCGAGTGGCAGGCGCAGCCAGGAAATGGGGGTGCGACAGGCATAGTTTGGAGTCAAGGTGCAGGACAGCGAGTACAGGTGCTGCGGGCGGTGACTGGGATCTTGTTTAGGCAGCCCGCAGAAGGGCGTATCGGAACGAGGGTGCAGAAGATGACGGCAGCTTACCTTTGGGGTTGTAGGACTCGGTGGCTGTGGCGAGGAGACAGCCAACCATGGAGCGTTGCACTATCCTCGTACCGCGGGTGGGCCAGCCGAGCGGGCCGGGTGGGGTGGCACGGACACTCCTGCCGCGAACTACGCAGTACGGAGTAGGTGTACAGCGCAGACAGGGAGGGCAGGAGCAATGCATACGATCCCGAGCCCGAGTCCGAGCCTGAGCCCGAGCAAAAGCCCCGCCACTGACGGCACAATGCACACACGCAGGACTCCATTCGCTGTCCGTACGCCGTCCATGTACGACCGCCACCATGCAATGCCAGGCAGCCCAGGCCGGTGCAGATAATTAGTGGACACGCTGCGGGGTCGGCGCACAGGGTGGACGCTTGCCGTCGTAATTATATAACAACCCCCTCGGCTCCCTTTGTTCCACCGCAACTTCTTCCCAAAACCTCAAGCCACCGAGCATTCCAGCCACAGCCCTCAACGTTTCCCCAGAGCCTTTCCACACGCGACAGAGATCGACAATCCAATGGCCGACGACAGTATTCGCGGCAAGCTTGAGATCGCGGGCCCGGTCGTCGCCGTCCTGGCCGGCGCCCTGGTCCTGCTGCCCTGGATCACGGGCAACCGCGCCCTGAGCAAGTTCCCGCTCGTCGGCAAGGAGCTGGGCACGGCGAGAAAGCGACGCGCCGAGTTTACCACGAATGCAGCGGGCTTATACGCAGCCGGTTATCAATCGGTAACTATGCCTACTAAAGCTCGCTAGTGGCGGTTAAAAAAGGCGTCGCGGCGAAGAAACCTCTCGGCTAACCCGGAGTACTCAGTTTCGGAATACAGCTTTCCGCCTTACCGAGTCTGAAGGTGTGTTTACTTCGTCGTCTTGCCGCTCTTGCTCAACAAGTCAAAGATTGACATGTAGAATCTAGGCGAAATACTTGTACTGCCCATTGGCTACTTGGAAGAGCTGAGGAAGCTCCCCGATGACGTTATCGACATTAACTCAGCTATATCAGATGTAGGGCTCGTGTGGAACCACTGTCCCGAACGTAAATCATCACTACGCCGTGTAGCGGAGGGCTGACGCTGCTCACAAAACCACATAGATAATACAGTCCCACTACCTAGGCTTGGAGGTTGGCGAAACCTTGTTGAGCCACGTCATCCGAGCCGACCTGACGCACAAGCTGCCTTCTATTACCGAGAAGCTGTCGTCAGAGGTGGCGCGAACGGTACCCGAGTTCTTCGGCAAGTCTCGCGAGTGGACAGCTATCAACGTCATGGGCGCCATGGTCCAGACAGTTGCCATCGTCTCGGGCCATGTCTTTCTGGGCCCCGAGCTCAACCGGCGCCAGGAATACGTCCATGCGAGTATCAACTACACCATAGATCTCTTCAATGCTGCCGGAAAGCTCAGGGAGTGGCCTCTGTGGCTACGCCCGATCGGACGGTTCTTTATCCCGGGTGTCGACTCGGTCAAGGAGCACAGAACACGCGCCAAGAACTTCCTTGTGCCTATCATCAAGGAGCGCAAGGCCCGCCTCGCGGCGCAGGACGGCAACGAGGAGCCCAACGACGTACTGCAGTGGATGCTAGCAAAGGCAGACAAGTTTGATGAAACAGATGACGGCCGTTTAGCCGAGAAGCAGCTGGGGCTGAGTCTGGCGGCCATCCACACGACAACCATGGCGGCTACTCACGTGTAAGTGCTTCAGTGTCCTTCGTACTTTGCCCATCAGCAAATAGGAAACGTCAAGAGTTGTCCTTACTAACTTCTGGTGTCCGACGAAATACAGCATCTATGATCTCATCGCACACTGCCCAGAGGTTATCCTGGAGCTGCGGGCCGAGATCAAGACCGCCCTCGCCGAGAACGACGGCGTCACGTCCACGCAGGCCCTCTACCAGATGAAGCTCCTCGACTCGGTCATGCGCGAGTCGCAGCGCCACAGCCCCCCCAATGTCTCCGCCTTCCGACGCCGTGTGCTCAGGGACGTCACCCTGTCTGACGGCACGGTACTGCCCCGGGGCTCTACAATCTCGGTGCCGCAGTACGGCGTCAACATGGACCCGGCGCTGTACCCGAACCCGGCCGTCTTCAACCCGTACCGCTTCCGCGACATCCGCTCCGGCGCGGCCGAGGACAAGCTCGGCTACACCAACAAGGAGCAGTACCAGTTCATCAGCGTCAACAAGGAGCACACGGGCTTCGGCTTCGGCCGCCACGCGTGCCCCGGCAGGTTCTTCGCGTCCAACGAGATCAAGCTCATCCTCGTGCGCATCCTCGCCGACTACGAGATCAAGATGCCGCCCGGCGAACCCGCCGGTCGTTACCCGAATGTGATGCAGCACGACAGCATCATGCCGAACCCTACCAAGTCTGTCATGTTCAAGTACATAGGGGAGTGATTTGCACTGCCGGCGGAGGATGAGGGGCTTGTCGTCTTTTGTACACTAGGAAAACTATCTGTTTTCTTGTTTTTGTTTTGTTTTGCTTGACGCCCGGGTGCGGGTTACATCTTGTATGGCTCTCGCTGCATACTTTTATGAGAAGGCTGGGATTAGATTGCATGGCCACGTGCTTGGTTGCGCGCGCTGCTATAGTTTGATATATGGAGCTGGGCAGGCGAGCAGATAGAGCAGCATAGGAAACCAGCTTCCAGCAGGATGGAAATCTTTAAAGCGGCCAGGCACCATATCCTCTGCTTAGTCCAGTACACATCGCCGCCGCCCTAGTTGTCCTTCCAGTGCGTTTGCATATACTTGAGCGTGCAGGGGGCCACCCGAGGGCGCCGTGTCCCAGAACTAGGTGAGCAGCAGCTAGCCGCCGAGGTTCTTGAAGCAGCACGAGTTGAGGCTGTCGGGGTTGCCCATAGCGTGGCAGCTCTGGATTCGAACAAGAGGCCCGCCTGAGGCAGGAGGCACGTCTTGCAGGGAATGCTGGGTACGAGCAGGTGAGAGGGAGAAGAAGGAATGGCGACCGAGGTAGGCGAGATTAATAGATGAAGGCTGGTCAAGAAAGCCAACAACTGTCAACTTATATACGCCTGACCCTGGAGGACAGGGCCAAAGACTTACTTTGCTGCAGTGTAACATCGCACCCACTCGTGCAGCACGGGAGGCTATCCTAGAGGACACGGCTAGCCAGCCTCGACGGCTGAGGACGAAAAAGGCACGTGATGGAGCGGATTAGCACAGTGGGAAGCATAGCCGCGAGCGAATTAGCAACTCTCGGGAACATCAGTTTGATCCTCGCATGCTAACCCCGACCCTCAACCTTCTTCTCCACTACAATTACCATTTGCGCTATCGTATGCCATCTAGCCCATCATGCCTATCCATCTCCCCACCGAGATCCTCACGCACATATTTGCTCATCTCCTTCCCCTCGCGGACGGCAGCAACGACAACAGCGCGATAGACACCAAGGTGCAGACCCTCTCGCGGATATGCCAGGCCTCGCACGCACTGCGGCATGCCGCCGAGCCTCTGCTCTACCGATACCTGCACCGCCCCACGCTCGCGCTGCTGCACACTCTGTGTCGGCGGCCTGAGCTCGGAAAGCACGTGCGGTACATCGCCTACCATGAGTGGCAATGCGATACGGAGTCCTGTTCGGCCGCGGAGCGGCTGCGCGACGAGCATATTCGCCGGTTCGCGCGTGACACGTACCGCTGGCCGGCGCTGGACCAGTTCTTGCAGCGCATGCCCGACGTTGAGATCGGCGCCGAGCTCCAGAACGACGACGACGACGACGATGATGATGATGATGACGGGAGAACCTCATTTGAAGCGCAGACATTGTTGCTCACGCTGATCTTGTGCCTGACACCGCGGGTCGAGGTGCTCCATCTGGATGTGGACCCGCTCGATGACGAGGGCGACACGCTGTTGAAGTTGTTCGCGCTGTGTGGGCGGCATGTGCTCGGGGCGGCGAGGACAAGGGGAAAAGATGGGCGTGTGGTGCCGATGCTGGACGCGCCGCTGTGCAGCCTGCGCGAGCTTCGTCTCCGGTACTGGGCGTCGGATGGCGGGCCATCATCCATGGACAAGAGGTTCTATGCGCTGATTTCGTTCCCAAGCCTGGAGAAGTTGGAAGTGCAGGGCCTCGACTGGGACCACACGCCTAAGCTCGAACTTGGGGAAGAGGAGGAGGAGGAAGAGGGACAAGAGCAGAGACGCGGCGACGATGAAGGCACCAGCCACGAAATCCGGCCCCCCCAACAAGTCCTCGCCTTCCCTGGCTCGCACACACGCCTAAAGCATCTCGATCTAGCAGGCTGCAACCCGGTCTCCATTGCTGGCCTGCGCGAGATACTGCTCGTCTTCCCCTCGCTAGACACCCTCATGCTCAATTTTTGGCTGTTCGAGTCTCGCCCGGCTATCGACCTTACCCAGTACGGACATGTGCTGCGAAAGTCTGGTCACCGTCTACGCTGCTTCGAGCTCGAGCCTGCCTATGCCAGCTATGACCTCGCCGAGCTATCCGACATAGGGGCCATCGGCTCGCTGCGCGGATGGATGCCGAATCTAGACCAGCTCCGCCTGCCTCTGGCTGCGCTGGTTGGAACCCACCCGGGCCACGACGGACTCGACCTGTGTGCGTACCTGCCCGCAACACTGCGCTGGTTCTGGACCAGCGTGACGGTGACGGGAGATGCCGAGGCGCACAACGGGGCGCTGGCGAATATGCTCGAAGAGGCAGGACGAGGAGATGCGGGCCGGCTCCCGTGTCTGGATTGGGTCATGGTGCAGGCGCCCCGTGACAACGAGGGCCTGAGGTTTACGCCACGGGTATTTGTAGAATACTGGCGCGATGAACAGCATGTCTTGTACGTGAGGACGCCTGTTGCGAGTATATCTAACCCGCCGGACTGGTGGGCGGGTTTCGTAGGATCAAGATGTACAGATCCGCCGACTCAGGTCGAATTGGTGATTTAGAAATGCGCCTACCGGGAAACACGACGATACCAAGCACGCGGCAAACTCTCGCGTGGCCAAAGAGGATGTTGCGACCCACGGGCGGAAGAGTTTCCCTGAGGCCGAGAGGCACTCTCCCGTGGTGGCCATTACTTGAGTACTCCCCTCGACTCTTTGAGCAAAGACACGTCAGGCAGTAAGCACATAACCCCGCACTCCGTCTCAGAGCTGCCTTGTCAGATTCCATCCGCACTGGGCTTGACACCCGGTTCTGCCCTGTCTACCAACATCATCACCTGCTTCTGCTCTATCACCAGTCAACAGCGGCAGCTTTGAAGCCTGCCGAGCGGCATTTCGACATGGAGGCACTTGCGGCCCTGTCCCTGGCCTGCAACATTCTCCAGCTTGTCGGGACAGGTATAAAAGTCACCGCTGCGCTCAAGAAGATCCGCGACGACCACGAGCCCAACACGAGCCTCGAGGCTAACGCGATAGTCCTCCGGCAACTCTCGCACGAAGTACAGCAGTCAATCAAAGCGCAGAACCCGACCGGCGGCGCTCCGGCCAACAGAGCTCTCCTGGCGCGCGCACAGGAGGTCGCCAAGCTTGCGTCTGAGCTCGAGCAGATCGCGCAGAAGTTCACGGGTGGCCGCAGGAATGTACTTCGAGATACGATCAGGTACATGAGGAACAAGAGCAACATCGAGGCAAAGGAGGAACGGCTCCGAGAAACGCAGCAGGCCCTACAGAGCACGATTCTTGTCGAGCTACGGTAAGACTGCTCCCAAAATTGCGATTTCTGGGCAGTATTTTTACTGACCTTGGCCAGAGAAACCGTGAACCAAGAGTGGTCCACCATCAGCCAGGAGCTCCCCTCTTTGAGAACTGAGGTACAGACTATGGCAACAGAGCTTCACAACAACAACACAAACGCATCCAGCCTCACGCATCATATTGATAAGGCTCTGGCCCATGCCTTAGCCGCAATGAGCCTCGGCACTACCGAGGCCATCAGAGCTACCATGGAAGTCCAGAACACATTGGACCAGCACAACAGACTACTTGAGCAGTCCCGTCAGACCGCAGAAGGAAATGCCGCCACCGAGAAACTCCTGGACAGTCTCTATTTCCCATCCATGAACGCCCGGCGAAACATGAGTACACTCGAGTACGCTGAAGGTACTTTCGACTGGGTTTTCGACAGGCGATGTCGGTCTGAGGGAAACCGGCCTTGCGACGAAGAAAACAGCTGTCAGGGATGCTCCACGGAGTTTTCTCAATTGCATCTCTGGCTACTGCACAGAGACCAGAGTCTCTTCTGGATCAGTGGTAACGCGGGAACCGGGAAGAGCACCTTCGTCCATTATCTGATCCAGAAGGTCACGTCCATGCCGCTTCCAGGTGTCAACGACCTATGCGGTGGACAGCCACCACTGGTACTTTCCGCCTTCATCTGGGCGTCTGGCGACGAGTTACAGAGATCGATCAAGGGCCTACTGTGTACCCTGCTGCACCAGATTTTCAGTTTCCAACAAGGCCTGGTCACAAATGTGCTGTGGTCGAGAAAGAAGACTCCATCAGACTGGAGCGAGACTGGACTCCTGGAGGCTCTCCATACTGCTCTCCGCCCCATGACTCAGATCATATACATCTTCGTGGATGGCCTCGACGAGATTTCTCAAACACACTGCGGCAACGAAAAGCTACTCAAACTGCTGTGGTCACTTCGACAACACTCCAACATCAAACTGTGCGTGGCTAGCCGTCCAGAACCCATTTTCGAGCGGTCCCTCCAGCGCTACCCACATCTCCGACTCCAAGATCTCACATATAAGGACATCGTGCACTACCTCAAACAGGAGCTGGAGGCAGACTTGTGTACTCTTCCGACATCCGAAAGATATATGGATGATGCTGAGTCAGTCATCACATATATCGCCGATCATGCTCAAGGCGTTTTCCTCTGGGTACAACTGGTTACGCAGAGCCTCAAAGCAGGCATTACGAACACGGACACCTGGGAGCTACTCTGGTTAAGGATAAAAGAAGTCCCTGACGGCCTCGAATCACTGTACGAATCCATGTTGTGCCGCCAAGGAGAAGGCACCAAGGTGTACCGTGATTCGGCCGCAACCTTCTTCATGCTGTTGCTCATCGGGGAAACTTGGGATATGCAGTCCCCAAACGCGATTGCGTTATACCTTGACCGAGACTTGCGAGACGTCATGCATGACTTTCAGGTTGGGCCGGGCTCGGATCAGTTTTCGCACTACCAGACTGCGTCAAAGGCAGTCCAGGAACAGCTGCGCGCTCAGTGTGCAGGTCTAGTCCAGGTTCCCGCTCTCTACGACGGCAGAGTACAGTTCATCCACCGCACAGCACGCGACTTCATGCTGGACCAGGGCAGGCATCTATGGAGCCACGTGGAGCTGAACTGGAGAATATGCATCGACGTCAAGTACCTTCTCTATGAAAGGCATGGATCAAGGCAGGAGAAAATCACCATTCAACCTGTGGAGCTCTGGACCAAACCTCTCGAGTGGGAACTTCATCTATCGCGTTGGATCTCTCATCAAGCATCCGGAAACCAAAAGTTTCATGATAACATGCTGGACTACTTTGCCAGCAAGATGGTGGCCGAGTCCAACTGGCATCGTGATTATCGCAACCCGGCTGTGGTTATGGTGTATGCCGATGTCAATATCAGCCCCGCCAGATGTTGGGTGGCGACATGGCTGCCCTCGGAAATGTCAAAAAGTGACTTCCTGAACAACCTGCTTCTTTCTGCAGCAGAAAGCCGCTGCTTCCAGTCATGTCTATGGCTTCTTGCGCAAGGCGCCAATCCTTTCTGGCATGACACTAGCGAGGCCAGGGGGAGCAACTGGCCCACGGCTTTTGTTTCCATCGCGATGGATGGGACCGAATCTTTTTTCGACGGCGTCTCGCCGTGCGATCTGAAAGAGCCTCTTGTTGTGCTCTGCCGAATGCTGCAACACCCCGCACTCAATCTCGATGAGTATATCGTATGTCTTAGTCGCATTGAGAACGATGAAGACAAGGAACATTACGACTCAATCTTCTGCTCTCCCTTCGACAGGAAGCGGCGTTTTATCTATGAATCGCGGAGGCGCTATATGCGAGCCGACGCCCGGTACCAGCACTATCGCCTGTTACGCATACGGACTGGTGATATTTTGCGGTCGCTAATACACAGGTCGCTTTGTGACAATCAGCAAGAACAACTTGTCCGCCACAGCGCTGTTGACATCTCTGAAGAAGTCGAGATGATTCAAATGGCTTTGAGGGCTGATCAATCACTCAGCTTTCGATACTACATTTTTGGCTTCTTCACTTTTGCGCATATATCCTCTTGCGGACGAAGATTAGTCGAGGGCTTCCAAGTCGAGGAGTGGGTCGAAGTGTCCCAAAGTCTTCAGCAAGAAAACGAGAATCGTCTCGGCATTTGCCTAAATGCACTAGATCATCGCATGTTAGACGAAGAGCCACTGCCGAAAATGGATTGCGAGAGAGCCATGGACTGGCTCGTCGAATGCGGATTTCCCGAAGACAAGCGGGCCGATACGTGAATGAGCCCGGATGGATAGATCCCTTGTGTATTCAAATAGTAGAAACTGAAGTGGGATCAGACCCGTGTCTCTGGAACACTGTTGGTTTCGATGTTGGTTAGGAATCTAGGTACACAGTTGTGACCAAGACACATTTAGGCATAACTGGACTACGAGTTTCTAAAGCGACTGAGTTGGTGATGGGATGGGATTTTGAGTTCCTGAATGAGAGTACTAGCCGTCCGATGTTTTTTGCACCAATTCTGGAGAGGCCTCGCTAGCCGATTATAAGCGTCTGATAATGGCGTTTTCCCTTAGAATTCCGTACTGCTTACTACGAGGTGTGGACTTGCTAATAGGCTCGCTAGCGCCAAGGAAAACTACGCATGGTTGGTATTGTCCAGAAACACAGGTTTGCTCCTTGTTTATATGTCGTTCATTTATCATTCATGGACGTCTTCTGGTCCGTCGAGATGGAAAACCCGACCGCGAGCCGTCAGTCACTAGTTATCTAGGGCGCCCAAACTTCACCCGTAGCTTCGAGACCGTCCGTCTCAGACTTTTGCATTGTGCGGAAACGAGATGTCTCTAATCTTTCTGCAGGGACGATCAAGACTTGGAAATATCGGACAACATCGGATGAACGAAATATCGGTCCAAGGTCGCCCTAGTAAATCACAATAAGTCCGGAAATGATTTAACAGATATTTTTATTTCACGAAATCACGGAGACAATCCCTATTGGTTTCACTATTGCCTAGGCCCAAAGAAAAATCGCCCAGCAAACGCCGCAATACAAGCACACGGGCGCGGACTGTTACCCTTCTCCCACCCACCGACGCACAAGGAAGGGACAACAAGCTACGCAGCAGCTGAGGCCGCCGGGACGACGCGGACCCTGCACCGGAAAAACCCGGGCGCCAGCGTAGCGTGGTGCGCGGCATATACGAAGACGTTAGTCTGGCCCTCTGTCGCAGCGTAGAACTCGATCGACGGCGGGTTGTCTGGAGTGGTGGCGGTGGCGGCGGTGGCGGTAGTGGCTGCGTCGCGATGGAGGAGGAGGAGGAGGAGGAGGAGGAGGAGGAGGAAGACATGGACAGCCAAGGCCAACGTGAGGAATGGTAGTGCACCTTGCTCGTGCAGACGACGACTGCACCGTCGCCGATCTCGCCACGGAGGAGCGCGAAGCCGTGCTGGCCGTCGGCTGGTGGAGATGAGGAACTGCCCCGTCCCGAAGTGACAGCTAGCTCGAAGACGTCACCGATTTTGACAGTCATGAGCCTGTCGTCGATGGTGATGTTTTTGTGACTGGTATTGTTGTTGTTGCCGTCCGGGGCTGGGATGTGTAGACTGGACATGCGGTGAGAACCCGGTTGCACCTCGCTCATTGCCAAGTGGTCGTCTACCATCCTGGCGACGGCAGTGACTGTTTCTCCAGGTGACTGATTGAGACCAGACATACCAGCAGCTTCGATTATTTGGGGGTCAGTGGCCGTATGGTCAATCAGATGACGAATGCTGACAAAGTGATTGCCTCGGATGACGCAGCATGTATCGTAGAGCGCGTTGATCATGGACAGCGTCCCAATATAAGGCTCGGGGCGGTCGAGCGGTTTTGCAATATCGCTTGTATTATATCTGGCGAGGCTGTGGATGAGAGCTCCCAGAGCAAGCGGCTTGTCGTTGAATGTGTGTATCTTGTTGCGGGGTCCACTTGATCAGCACTGTGCATTACCTCTAACCATTGAAGTAAGAGGAATAGTAGCAACGAGAGTTGTGTCATGCTCACCGATAAGCTGATCTCCCTGGGACTCGTTGTCGAATGCGCCGCGTCAGCAAGTACGAGGTGCAGCGCGGAGCTCTCACCCGTGGCTTCAAGAGAGCTACGGATGGCGAAGAGTTAACGAACGTGCTTACTGTTCAGTCGGTCAGTGGTAAAGTACCTGGCTTTCTGCTTGGCGTGCCTGATAATCAAAACGCCAAGTCGACGTATGCATTTTGGGCCAAGATTGCGGGACAGGTCGTGATTGCGCAGGCCGCTACGAGTGCGGAGGAAGATGAGTCCGATGAGGCGAGGGTTGAGGATGAGCTTTGATGGACTCTCTATGTCCCATGTTTAAACGAAGTGAAAACCAAGGAGTTCCCTCGTCGGAGAACAGATACATATTACTTTACCCAGGATTAGAAGGCAGAGTAAAAGTCTTAGAGCGAACCGTACTAGTCCTTGCTAGTATAGTGATGGAGAACGTGCTGTGATCCCCACAGGGTGAGCGGCTAGTCTGTCAAAGATCTTGGCCTGCCAGCCGCTGGCAGCTCCCGGGCGAGCAGGGGTCCTGAAGACGAAGTCCGCGCTTAGTTATTCGGTCGTTTGCCCCGGGGATGACTGTGACGTCACGGGTCTGTTCCAGATCTTTTTGGCACTGTGCCTTTTCTTGCTCACAACTCGCTATATGCACCTACTGGCCATGGCGAATTCACGGAAAGGCAGACCCGTGATATCTCGATTAATCGTGACTCGGATTTCTATGCGCTGCTTCCGGAGAATAACGGTTACTCGATAGGTGCCGAATAATTCTTCCCTTGTGACGTGGAGCAGCTGAGTCATCATTTGGAGCGCTCTCGCTGGCATATAAACTGGGCTTCAGAGCTCGCATACATTCGTTTGAATCTCTCCTTTTGAAATTAGACAACTGTCAATAAACTTATTGAAATAATCCATTCGATGCTCTTCGAACGGCAAATCGTTGTTTCCACATTCCTCAAATTCAATCAGGCTGCATTCACAAACAAACGGCGCCAACAATACACAACCATGCGCTACAGTTCTGATCGTATTTCGAGGCCTTTCGAGGTGTATCACAGCTTTCCTAGCTTGACTCTGGCAGCCAGACAACTCTCGGCTCGAAACCAGACATCCCCTCGTAATCCTTCTTGCTGATTGCCTGCCCAGTGGCTAGGTCCGTGACTACAATCTGCACGCCCCCAAGATCTCCTTCTGTGCCAGCATTCTTCTTCTTATACCAGACGTTCTTGGCGGACAACACCCTTGTGGCGTTAGGTTGTCGACACGCACGACGGGCTGTGTTGCTTGGTGCACCCATACTCTCCACTCCAGGGCCCATGCCGATCCGTGTGACCTCGCCAATGTAGTCCTCATTATCGAGCGTGACTGTGAACGGGGCCTTGGCAGCCTTTGTGAAGACGTCGATGCGGTAGCTCGAGATCGTGCAGCCAACGTTGGCAAAGATGACGTACGGCACTTTCCCTTCACGCGATGGCTTCTCGCTGTCGTTCTGCTCGGGAGCGTCGCTATTGGAGTAGGCTTTCGAATCGAGCTGCTGCGCTGCGTCTAGGATCTGGGCAGGCACCGTGATCGCTCTGCCTCCAGCTGCCTTGGCAGATACGTGCCGCTCAGCAGCCGACTTCGGCAGCGGGAGGTCAGCACAAACGGGCGTGCCGAACATGTAGCCCAGGCTCCGAGTGTCCTTGGCCATATCGCCGACCGTGGTGTACCGCCAGCGTCGGGGGTCGTCATAGCTCACAGCTGTGCCGTTATCGACAAACGGCTGCAACGGGTAGCTGGATGTGAATTGCGAATCTGGATGTGCATCCATGAAGATACCCGCCAGGCGATCCATGTTAGCGTGGTAGGACAGGAAAATTGGATCGTTGGCCGTGTAAGTGTTATCGGCCTGCAAGTAATTTGGTTAGTTTTGGCGCAATCGCGAGTTGGACAACAAGCACCCGTACCATATCTGGCCCAACCCAGCCGTGGAAATTGTCGTGGACCTGCTCGAACAGCCCGTCAAAGTCAAAACGGAACTGGTACAGCTCGTCAAGCTGGTCGTCCGAGAATGTGGGGATATTCGCCCAGGGCCTGCCAAATTCCTCCACCGTCCCATCCGACGTGTACGTCTTTTGCTCCAAACAGTGCTGGAGCTGGCCGTGGTACGTGTTGAAGAGGCCAATCTTGCGGTCCCAGTCGGGATCCGATGGCCCGTTGACGAGGGTGGAACTGCGCGTGACAAACTGGCTCTTCCCGCTCTTCGACTTGCCTTCAAGCGCGAGGGCGTACTTGAGCGGATTCGGTCGCACGCTACCGTCTTCCGGGTGGACGTATGTATCCTCGAAGAACATGGGCGGGATGCCAGCATAGGGAGAGGTTGAATCTGCGGTCTCTGCAGCGTAGCCGTTCCAGTACGGGATGGCCATGCCAATGAGCTTCTCGACGTACAGGAGGTAGGCCCTGTGCCAGAGGAAAGTCGCCTCCTGGTAGTGAAGGCACCAATATGCGTCTAGCGGTTAAGCGATGTTAGCAGCTGTTGCAGAGCGGAGCACACGAACTGGTTGACCTACGAAGAACGCCCAGCTTCTGCCAAGGTGAGCCCAAGACACCAACTTGGAGCACGTCATCTAGCTTTGCTTGGTACTTGGCCAGCTCGTCCTTTGTCAGACTCATGATGTCGCGGCGGACCCTGAACTCATCTCTGGGCTCGACGGGTTTGGGAATCAGCATTTGCGGGCTCGGCGTGTCCGAAGCGTCCTTTGGACAGCCCGCGTTGACCCACAACCGGAATTTCTCGACGACGTCATCTGGCCAAAATTCCTGGGGGTCCCTGGTGATGGGCATGGTCTTGGTGCGCACGTGCTGGTAGATGCTGACGGCCCGGGCCTTGACGTCGTCGTAGTTATCAAGGTTCCAGTTCCCGACCCCGTAGTACTTCATGGCTCCGATCCAGCTCTGGCTAATGGCCTTTGGATCACCAGAGACCCAGTGGGGCTCTTTTATCATGGGGAGGATGTATTCGGTCCAGTTTGGTGTCCTCGGCGGTTCGGGGTCAACCACTGCCCGTGCGAACAACTGGGCTTTGTTTTCATCGCTTGCCGATCGACGACGACGACGACGACGACGACGACTGACAGGACAGGAGCTGGCGAACCGGCTTGCGCTAGCAACAGCGGCTCTTCGACATGACACGCTGAGAGTCGTAGGCGGTGGCAGTGCCGTGATTGCCACGGGACAAAGGGCCTCGGGTTGAGGTGGCACAATCTCAGGATCGAAACCTGCCAGAGACTTAGTCCAGTCCTGGAGGAACTTCACCCCACAGGGTGGCATGTTCTGAATGGTGCCGTCCGGTTTCATCTCCTTCATTAGAGGGCTATTCACGTCGAAAGGAAGGTTTTTCGCGAACGGCATGGTCGTGGCGAATTCATCTAGAGGAAGGGGCCGATAAATTCGTCTGCGGGACTCGGCCAGGGTCAGATAGTCCACCAGCGCCTCGACCGGGTGGTCAGCCATGCGTTTCTGGACGGCGGCAATGTAGCTCAGCATGTAATCTTGGTGCTGAGCAATAGTCCTGTCAAGGAGATCCAGGAAATTGCGCTCAAGACTGCCTTTGATGCTTGCCTGCGGAGACTTCTTGATAGCCTCGATGAACCTCGCTGAGAGGTCGTACTCCTTCTTTTCCGGATCGTACTGTGTTGTCTGCGGGAGATACTGCATGAGGCAACCCCGACGCCACGAATAAACGGGGTTACAAAAGTCGATCATGATGATGGCGTTGAGCACCTTTGGAGTAAACAGGCCGATCCACTCATCGCCGGGCTCGCTGCCTTCAGCATGTGGCTTCTTCTGTAGCATCTGCATCCGCTGCACGCCGACGGCATCCTCGAGGGAAGGCTGCATGAAGTTGAATGGTGACGTGCCCTCGAAGTTCTGCATAAGGGTTTTGAAGTACAGCGTCTCCTCGACCTGACCCTCAAAACTACCCAGGGCAAAGCCAGGAAGCTGGAAGTCTGTCTGCTTGTCATAGTCCTCTTCGCCAACGCTTTCAATGAGGGAGAGCCCGACGATGTTGACGGCCGCGACGTAGTCCGTGTCGCTGAACCCGATGGGTGCGAGGCTAATACTCCCCGGGTCGTCACCTGGCGAAGGATTCTGGTCCACCATCAGTTGTGTCAGCCCGGCAGCACGGAGCAGTTCGTTATCGTAGAGGTGGTCCGGCGGGATGATGTAGTCGGCCCCCTCTAGATCGACGTTAGATGTGAGTCCAGTCTGCAACGCGGCTCCGAGGCTGATGGTAGTTGTTAGAAAGAGGTGAGCAGCCCATCGATGGACGTTAGCAGGGCTGCTCGCCAGCTTGTTCTTGTCGAAGAAGTCGAGCTTCTTGCGGCTGTTGAACCAATTCTGGATGCCGCGCGTGATGATGGTCTCCAGAATATCAGGGTTTGCATTGACAAACGAGAGAAGCCCTTGCTCCGGCGAGGAAAGCCACTGGACCTCGCGGAGTGCTTTCTTGTTGTCGTCGGTCAACGAATCATTGAACTCTGCTGCAGAGTTTAACCAGTGTAACCAGGGTCTGAATGGTTAGTGTTGCCCATCTAGCCCAATATACATCGATTGGACTCACTTGTGAATTTCCTTCATGATGCAGGCTCCGTTGACATGCCCATTGAAGGGTCCAAGGTAGGAGTTGGGCCCAAACGCGTCCTGCGATCGACCAAAATAGTTCCAGCCTTGAAGCCTTGGCGTGTCGTTGGCTAAATCAGACTGGTAGAAGCGGAACTCCGTCCCATCCCACGACAGGACCTGGAGGAAAGACCCACCAGGGACGTTGGCACGGATGCTTGACTTGGGATTGGCGCCCCCAACGATGCATATAGTCCACTCTTTGGTTGACGAGCTGAAGAACTGGCGATTCTTCTCCTTGACCATGATGAATGTCAGGAAGCGAGCGTGGGGGCTGTACCACGGGGCATCTCTCCATTCCGGATGCTGACTCAGAAGGAGGCCCGCATCAGCAACCATGAAGGTCTGGATGTCATATTTGGCAACGACGCCTGGCTGAGGGTCCTCTGTTGACAAGACAACTTTTTGTCAGTGTGCTGTTGTGCTGTCAAGGCCAGCATCAAAAGACATTACCCCAGAAGCTCGAAACAATGTCGTCATGCGACTGAATGCTGCTGGCATGGCCATCCTGCTGCAGCCACTGGCCAAAGAAGTCGGTGAAATTCTCAGAACGGAACTTCTCATCTGCGACAGAGTCTTCGAAGGTACCGTTCCTATGGAACTTGCGCCAGTACAAGGGAAGCGTCATTGTGGAGCACCGAGAGGAAGATAGTGAGATATTGGCTTCTGGGTGAGAGCTCAGTATGAGGGTGGGATAGTAGCCTTTTTCTGCAGACCAATCTCGTGGCAAAACGAAGGGTTTCTGCTCCCAACGGTGAAGAAACGGCTGAACATCGCGCCCGGAGGTTGCGTGCGTCTGACGCCCGCTGCCCGCTCCTACTCCACGCGCTATTGAATGAATGATTGGGTCAGCTGGAGGCTGTCACGGTGGCTTGCGTGGAGGCGGGCCGTTCCTTGTGGATCAGCCAATCGGTGATGTTGATAGCAGACCCGTGATGGTTTAGAATATGTAGGTCACAGCTGGAATCTAGTGCAGCCAGCCACTACACATCTGGACCGCGCTCCAGACGAGCCCGGAGGTGTAGATATTAGTCATATCAGCCAGCCTTTCTCACAAGTGGCCAGTCCTCCGACGATGAGTGGCTGGCTGAACGGCGGTGTTGTGAGACAATAAGCTGACGATGCAGCTGACAATGCAGCCAGCCTCTGCTTGCCCTCCATGTCAGCGGAGAACCACCCTTGCCATGGAGGCCATACTTGCTGAGTAGCGGAGACTCGAGAGTGGCACGCTCGTCCAAGCCGCTTGCCAGCTTAGTGGTCAGGTATATAATCTAGCAAGGTTCGCACTACCAGCCGTGCTCAACTGAGGCACATCACCAGCACCCTCTTTACCAAATCACACAGCACGAACCTCACATTGATCATGAGTGTCAAAGAGTCCACCATCCCTGCCTTCAACCCGCCCGGGTTCCCACACCAGGATGACCAGTTCAGTACCAAGCAGAAACAGGACTGGTCAGAGACCATATCCGCTTGGATGGACCAGGAGATCTCGGGGACGGACTTGGATGTTCCTTGTGGGGACAAGCCGCCTTACGTCTTTGTTGCCCGGACGCCCCTTACGCAGTTCTTCAACGGCACGCAGACCCCCTTTGACACGACCCAGAAGCCGGTGCTTGTCAGCTGGACTGGGTTCCCGAAGAATGTATGATGCTTCTCCTTGTTCGCGCTTCCAGTCTCAACGCTCTAGCTGATGCGCCGCTTTGCACACAGGTTGGGCTCGAGAACCCTGCGGATGAGCAGCGCTGGAAGGTTGCAGATAGAGACCGTTATACCCAGGATGAGTACTGCGAGTGGACTGTGCGCAAGGACCAGGACAAGCGCATCGTGTCCGTGACGTTCACCTGTGAAGGGCCGGAGGTAAGCAGTACCATCACAGCTTCTTATATTACCCTCTGACATTGCCCACAGTACTGGAAATTCCTCTGTGAGAACGAATCGGATAAGATGCTGGCTCTGTACAAAAAGAACAACCCAGACTTCGCCTCTCAGATGAAGATCGAGGACTTCTTCACAACCGACAGACGCGGTAACAAAGTCTACCAGCCATACAACAAGTGGAACGGTGTCTTGTCGCAAAACCCTGGTGTGGATACGAAGCTTACGATCGTGAACCCTGGCTGCATCATGCATCTCGCACAGAGGAACAACTCCCTGAGCGCAGAGATTGACATCGCAGCCCAGGGCACCGTCATCCGCAAGGACAAGAATGGCAAGGTCATCACTGACGAGGTCAAGCTGTGCAACTGCTCCAGATACGGCAACGCTACGCGCAACTCGGACCCCAAGATCGGCATCGGCATCAACAGCTTGGCGCGCTCTGGTAAGGCCGTGTCCATCGTCGATCCCGTCGGCATCTACTTTGTTGAGTTCGCCTCGGACTCCTTCCAGTTGGATCAGGACGGCACGGGAAATAACCTCGTGCCTGCTCCCGATGGGACCTTCACCTGGGTCCGCGGCGACATCGACCACAACCAGGGGCTGCGCATGCACATCCAGATCCCCAAGGGCGTGACAGGCACCGGCGACAACGATGGCCGTCAGCTGACCGTAGGCGACTTGGTTGACACTAACAACGGGCAGAATGTCAAGTTTGGCGCGCAGTTTGCCGATTACATGAAAGTCGGAGTGAGTGCTGTGGTCAAGGATGCGGAGAAGGTAGCTGAGCCCAAGGGATGCCCCTGCGAGGGCGTGAAGCCGAAGCCAGCGGCGGACAGTAGTGACAGGTCTATGCTATTCTCTACAATGGCGACTCCAGATAGTACTACGCAGCTGATGCCGCTTAGGACTCGACGCAACTAAAGAAATATAATATAGTGAAATCGCAAAAAGGGCAGGGTAAGACCAAAGCGCTAATTGATGTACCTATTACTACTATTACTATTGTTATTATGTAAGGATGGAGCCCTGTAACCACTCTGCCAATGACCTCAAAAGATCTAGTAGTACACCGCACAGGTGTACTCAGGGCTTCCAGCACCTTATATAAGACAGGCAAGGTTGGCCTTACAGTAATGTATAACGCACGTATGATGCTTGGAAACGAAGTAGCTTAAACTATGTGTAAAGGTCTATTAATGGAAAATCATTACTAACGTTGGGGTAGCAAGGGGGCCTAGAGTAAAAACAACACATTTTAGGCATATTTTAGTAACGCTGGTAATTTACGTATAAACTTGGAAATCTAACGAGTACGGCCTTCCTGAGCGGATGTCTGTATAGAAAAGCGCCGGAGAATATGCCATTTAGAGCCCAAGTAAACTTATGTATCAAGGAGGATGAAAGAGGATGTTGCCAGAGTTGCAGATTGTGGTGAGTCCGCCTATTTGATCCTCGCGTGCGTGGCATGCCTACATATATCGTGCATGCATCATATCTATATGCTTGCGCGTGACGCAGCTGCCGGAGACTGGTGGATCTCATCACGATCGGAATAGGGTTTCACGTTGACTTGGCATGTAAGCATTTTCCACGAGTAACCACAGGTGAAATGTCTCTTCGTGGCAACTAATCCCCATTCATTCAACCAAGCTAATTTCGACTATCAGCCTGTCATTGTAACCAACATTCATCGTCGAACAGCTTTGGCGGAAAAAAAGGTTGACAAGCACCTGAAACCTCGTGACAAGATGCGGCTGGTTATTGTCCGGCTCAAGCTTGATAGTGGATGGATGATTTGACGTCAGCAAGAGCAGACACCCCTCATCCTGCCTCACTCTTGCGTACATTTCCCACACTTCTTGGGGAACAAGGAGCACAGATGTTACGGTATCTCCAACCTTTCGGTAGAACGTGACAACGAAAAAGTCGAAATTTGTGTCTGCCTCGGGATAGATCTTGATGTATGCCCAAAAGTCTTCGTTCCTGGGTAACAAGAAGCGAGAATGCTCCGGGTCCCAAGCTTCTCTTGGCTGAACGACATAAAATGGCGTGGTCTCGAGATCGTGGAGGGGTGGGTTGCAAATGATAGAGACGTATGCTAATTTCGGATAGGTCACACTGTCGTTGAGGATGTAGATCTCGCTCTCGGGCTCGGACAAATTTCGAGAGTAGAAGTGTCCCAGTCCGTAGCCACTGCAAGGAACCTGCCTTCGAGCATAGGTCGCTGGACCGACCTTGTATAGCGTCAACAGCATGGGCGCCTTCAAGACACTCAAGCCCTCAACGTCACGTCCGTCCAAGGGGAAAGCATGATCAAGCAGTGTCTCAAGCACTAGTGCGTAGGGTTGGAGTACCCTGCCGTTTGAAGCTCTTCCGATTGTTAGATTGGGCCGTCTAATGCGTATTCCACGAGTTGTGATCGCAAAGCTCGGACCGGGTTGCGCTCCTCGGAATTCCCCAGTGGGGTCAAGCCACCGAATTGGTTCGCAGTTGTTGAAATACGACACGTCCAGAGCGATCATACGTTGGAACTGGTCAATCGGCCCTGGTGCGCCACACCAGACGAACAAGGAAGGATCGTCGTGTTTCAGTAGCACTTCCTGCTGAAGACGCCTAAAAGCACTTGCCCCCTCGCCGTAGATCAGAGGCATGTTGACATCCAGGATCCCCATGAGACTGTAGGCCTGGTCTTCGATTCGAGTCGTAACCCTCCTCGCCGCCCATGAGAATCGACATGCTGCAGGCCGCTCGAATACAGCACCGGGAACAGACAGAACCTCGGCGTCTATTTTTGTGATGTTGGACAATTGTGCATTCAGGTCAACCTTGGTGGCAATGTAACACCAGTTTATGTCGTAGAAGCGGACATTGTTGCTCGCGATCAGCTCCTGCAGCGTCCAACCGCGGGTAAACCATCGGCAGCACTCGATTTTGGGCCTGAAAGTGGCTGCGTTCGTCTTGGGCGGGTGTATGTAGTCCTCGAGGAACACCATGCAGACAGCAGCTTGGCGGTACCAGCGGAACATGGAGTTAATAGCCTCGGACAGCTCGGCGCTGCTCGTCTTGTCGATGCAGCACGTGTCGACCCAGCAGTATCGTGAACCGAGATCACTTGCCTGATTACACGCTCGAAAGATTTTGCGGTAGCCCGAGGAGGAGCGCGTAGGGGAATCCGGCTGATCGTAGGTGGCCTCAAAAGCCTGGAGGCTGACTTCGCTCGCGCCCCATGTATGAGAGAGGATGGCGTACCTCGGGGCCTGGTGCTCGAAGAACTCCTCGATGCGCAGCGTGTCGACATTGATGAGTCGCATGGTGATGGATAGGTGTCGACCAGACTCGATCTCGGCTGCTACAATGACTTCTAGGAGATGCGAAGATGCGGGGTTGAGCTTCGCAAGTTTGCGGCTGATATGGTGGTCTGCCTTACCCCTCTTCCATTTTCAGCAGGTCTGGTGTAATAGAGCAGGCTCCCAAGGTATGTTTTTCTAATACTTGTTAACTACATACCACTATAGAAGTCACCCACGTAACCACTATTTTAGTCATGGGAAGTAACTAGAGGCCGTCGGCAGCCCCGTGTTTGAACGAAGTCGAAGTGACCTAAAATGACCCCCGAAGTGGCCTTCGAAATAGCCTTCGAAGTGGTCCAAAATAGCCCCGAAGTCGGCTAGCGACGTACGTTGCGATAGAGCGATAAAACGCACTTCTCCTTTGGCCTAGAAGATAGCTATAAGATTACGAGGTAGCCTAGAGAGCGGTACTATCCTACCTGTATCTAATACGAGCAGAAGCCTGACAAGGAGATCAACACCGCCTACACGCCTAAGCGCGATTGGCTTCAGTTTCAAGAGCGAACTGATCTGGTACGACGCTAGGAACAGAAACGGTACAATCGCACAGAAGGCGTACATCGAGCAGATTCTCGACCCCGTAGTAAAGCTACAGCTAAACCGCGGCGGCAGCTTTATCCTCGAGGAGGACGGCGCTTCAGGCTACAGCCCTTCAAAGAAGAATATTATCACAGACTAGAAAGATAAGAATAACCTAGAGTACTACTTTAACACGCCTAGAGCCCTAACTTATCACCTATCGAGAATGCGTAGAAGGCACCAAAATAACAACTACAGTAGTACGCTATTTAGGACGAGGGGCTCTCAAAGAGCGTATAGGGGAAGGCTAGGAGCATCTAAGCATTCAAACAATTAACAAATGGGTGTATTCAGCACCGCAGAGGTATCGCGACGTCCTCAAAGCTAAAGGTCAGCTCACCAGGTAGTAGGCATACCGTCCTCGTCATATTTCCAAGTTTGTACGTAAATTATTAGCCTAAAATGCGCCATTTTTACTCTGGGCCCCCTCGGGCGGTAGGTTTTTACGGCCGTTTCTCGATTGCAGGGCTTTTCAGAGCTTGGAAATGATGCAGCTCGAACCATGTGTAACGGTCTTTTAACGGAAAATCATTCCTAACGTTGGGGCGGCAGGTTTTTGCGGCCGTTTCTCGGTCGCAGGGATTTGAGGAAGCTGGCCAATACTCTTGCGTTCTAAAGCGCTGATTGTGCGGCCCAATAGTCGTTGGCGGTGAAGCTCGCGGGCCGGCTGCATGAGTCCAACCAGCCAGAGGTTGTCGTGGAGGCTGCCGAGCCGCGGTGTCTGCAAATCACAGGCCAGGAAGGCGAGAACGTCTGTCGTCGGGTTCCTCAGCTCGTCGCCGCACTGGAAGGCGGTGGCAGCTCGATGTTTGCGGAAGTCCAGAGTCGGAGTGAGTTGGTCGCCACACACGGCGGGCGTGTGGTCTTGAGCGGGAATTGATCTATCGTATGTGTCATGTATCGCTGTTCGCCTTGTCCTTTCTGCGCCTTTTCTAGCGTGGAGCAGATTGGGCCCCGAAGTGGTGTGCCACTAATACAGACTTGCAGGACGGCCACTCACCTTCTCCTTGTCGGTAAGAGCCAGCCTGAAGTGAGGGGTATCATGCACACGAGGGCGAATCACAGGGCGTTTCTAAGGTCGCAGTCCGCGGGCGTGGACGTGGCATACATGAGGCGCCTGCAGAGACGCCAAGGCCCAAATGGGCTGCAGTCATGGCCAAAGCCTGCTGAGACAACTACCCAAACGCCGCCCGTCTCGATTCTTTGTTGCTGACACTGAACTGATGATCCTCTCTTCTCTTCTTTTTGCGCAGTATCTAGCGGACAGAGCATCCTCAATCGATATCCTTCCCCCGACCTTACATTCGGCCCTTCGCGGCGGCCGCTGGGTTCCGTTGACGACGATTAGCTGCGGGGAAGTCCTGTCAACCCCACCTTTGTGTAACCTGGCGAGAGCCTGATCTGGTGCCCACCAGGGTTTAAGAGCATCCGGCCCTTTCCATGCTCCTCCTCGACTCTGCTTAGGCGATTGTGTACCAGAGACAACCGCACCTTATCCTCCGCTCAGGATCGGACGCCAGCCATGTCAGACCCCCAGAAATACACCAAGGCTGCCATGGTCGTAACCCCTACGCAGGTCTTGCCGGACAGCAGTCGCGGAGAGCCCCAGGGCGCTAGTGAACAAGAACCACAAGCGAAAGCCGGCAAGGTTTTTCGCATTCGCGGAGTGCCACAAGACTGGGACGCCAAGAAACTTCAGTTCTTCCTGCGGAAGGAAGAGTCCCAGCCTCAGGACAGCTCGGCCGGCCCTATCGTCTGGTCCTTAGCAGACGAGGTTAGTGGCCGTTCAGGAGTAGGCACGGTGACCTTCCAGCGCGGCCCACATGCGTCACAAACAGGCGGAAACTGGATAATCCCTCTCTCTCCTTCTTCTGCGGCCACCCAGCCATTAGGGTCAAGCCGGCAGCTACGTCTTACTCTTGACGACAACTTCGACGGCATCACGACACTATACTCTCCTCCGTTCGAGGATCATAAGCTAGAGTAAGTAGAAACACACACAGTACTGTGAGAAGCGAATTAACGAAACGTAGCATCCTTGCCATCTCTGGACTTGGCGGCCACGCCTTCGGATCATTCAAGCAGAGAGGCGGAGAGCATATGTGGCTGCGAGATGCTCTCCCCTACGACGTCACCCTCGAGGGAAGCGACCGTCCCATTGCACGGATCATGACTTACGGCTACAACTCTAGCATCCCCCAGAGTAATAGCATGCAGAACTTAGAAGACCTCGCGGCGTCTTTCCATTCGAGCCTCCTAGCGCTAGCGGGCACATACATCAAGCCGATCCTCGTCATTGCGCATAGTTTAGGTGGCCTGATTATCAAGCAGGTATGGGCTTCGGCCCGAGTAACCGTGCCTCTCTTCCGCATTTGCTAACGTTTACAGGCCCTCATATCGCTATCAAGGTCGGAGAGCAGAGACGACCAGCTTTTGCTTAGGGCGGTGTACGGGGTCGTCTTTTTTGGTGTGCCACACGATGGCATGGACATCAGCTCGCTCATACCGATGGTGGGCGACCAACCTAACCGGTTCCTTATAGAGTCCATCGGACATATCAACTCGCAGATTCTCAGCACGCAGCGACGAGAGTTTCACGCAGCGCTCGGCGGGAAGGGCGACTCGGAAGTATTCTGCTTCTACGAGACGCGCCAGTCTCCTACGGCGCAGCAGGTAATCGTGCAGCATACGTTAGTCGAGATTCAGAGGCTGACGAAGGAACAGGACAAACATGGTCACTGGGCAATGAGTGGACCGCCGGCATTCCTGGTTACCAAGACCTCGGCGACCCACTGCCGTCCATGGGAGGATGGGACGGAACACATGTGCCCGATCTCTCGCTCTCACTCAGAGATGGTCAAGTTTGGGGAGCACGATGCGGAATACGACAAGGTGGTCCAGAGACTGACCAAGCTTGCGAGGCGCGCTATAACGAGAGGCGTCCGCAGCAAGGCGGAGCTGCCAGTGAGTTCTGTGGCGACACAGGATAGGAATGATAGCTCGAGTACATTCTGTAAGTAGGACGCATGTGATTGCCTGAACCAGGCTAATGGAAGCAGTTCTTGTACCGTATACCTGGAATCCCGACTTTGTTAAACGTACCGACGTCCTTGAAAAGCTGAAAAGCCAGCTCGGCCATGGACAACCTCAGAGCAGTGGCAAGCAACACCGGCGAGTCGCTCTCTACGGCCTAGGAGGCATTGGGTAATTGAAATTGTCTCTACCGGATTGTAGGCTCTGCTAACTCAGCGCAGAAAAACGCAGATTGCATTAGCGCACGTGTACTGGTTGCAAGAAACGTCTCCGGACGTATCCGTATTCTGGGTCCACGCGAGTAACGCCGAGCGGTTTCGTCAGTCATATATGTCGATCGCACAGGACTGCCAGATCCCTGGTTACGACGATCCCAAGATGGATGTGCTGCCGCTGCTGAAGCGGTGGCTAGAGAGGAAGGAGCGTGGTCGATGGCTAATGGTCATCGATAATGCCGATGATGCACAGCTCTTCAGCGGGCCAGAAGGGTTTGGACGGCACATACCCGAATGCGCCCATGGGTCCGTTGTTGTGACGACGAGGAACAAGGAGGCTGGCTCGAGGCTCACGAAGGGTGGACGACTAATTGAGGTCCGGGAAATGGACGAGAGCGAATCCGTGGAGCTGCTGAAGAAGAAGCTTGAGGAGGGCGGAATTGAGGCCGACGACTTGTTGGCCCTTTCGTCTCGACTAGAGCGTCTACCGCTTGCATTGGTCCAGGCCGCCGCCTTCATGCAGGAAAAGTCGGTTTCCGTTAGTAAGTACCTCCAGCTGCTAGGCGGGGGCGACCAGGACCTCGTGGATCTGCTCAGCGAAGAATTCGAGACGGTCGGTCGAGACTCGGAGACTCCTCGTGCAGTGACGGAGACTTGGATTCTATCGTTTGATCAGATCCAGCAGCAGAACGCCTTCGCAGCCGAGCTTCTCTCGCTCATGAGCCTCTTCGACCGGCAGGCTATTCCATCCGACTTTTTATCCGACTACAGCGAGCAGCAGTCGGGCCAAGGGCCAAGGGGGGAAGTACAACTAAGCAAGGCTTTAGGGGTATTGAAGGCGTTTTCCTTCGTCGTAGAGGAGAAAGACTACAGCCTGGACATGCACCGACTCGTACAGTTGGTGACCAGAAAGTGGCTTATTAAGAGGGATACGATTAGGTACTTCGGCGGTCAGGCGCTCATAACGGTGTCGCATATTTACCCGTTTGGCAACTATGATAACCGGTTGATATGTACGGCGTACCTTCCACACGTGGATGCGGTACTGAAGCTAGGAGGGACTAGGTCGAGGGAGGAGAAGCTGGCGAGGGCGTCTCTCCTCCATTGTGCGGCGGGGCTTTTCTACGACCAGGGCCAATGGAGAGATACGGAAGAGTTTCAAGCGCAGGCCGTAGACCTACGAAGAACGTTACTGGGATCAGAGCATCTAGATACGCTGAACAGCATGGCCAACCTGGCGTTGACGTACCAAGACCAGGGCCGGTGGGAGGAGGCCGAGAAGCTGGGGGTGGCGGTGATGGAGACTCGTAAGGCGAAGCTCGGAGCCGATCATCCCGGCACGCTGAACAGCATGGCCAACCTGGCGTCGACGTTTTGGAGCCAGGGCCGATGGGAGGAGGCCGAGAAGCTAGAGCTGGAGGTGATGGAGACTCGTAAGGCGAAGCTCGGAGCCGATCATCCCGGCACGCTGAACAGCATGGCCAACCTGGCGTCGACGTTTTGGAGCCAGGGCCGATGGGAGGAGGCCGAGAAGCTAGAGCTGGAGGTGATGGAGACTCGTAAGGCGAAGCTCGGAGCCGATCATCCCGACACGCTGAACAGCATAGCCAACCTGGCGTCGACGTACCAGAGCCAGGGCCGATGGGAGGAGGCCGAGAAGCTAAAGCTAGAGGTGATGGAGACTCGTAAGGCGAAGCTCGGGGCCGGTCATCCCTCAACGCTAACCAGTATGAGCAATCTCGCTTTCACTTGGCAAGCCCAGGGCCGTCTTGACGATGCCCTAGACTTGATGCGCCAATGCGTCCAGCTTCGGCACAAAGTACTTGGCCCGGCTCACCCTAATACGGTATCCAGTCTTTCTGCGCTGAACGCATGGCAAGAAGCGAGTAGGAGTATTTAAGGCGACTGGGGAGCTATGGCAATGCTCTACAGGTAGCTTCCCTTCAAGGGCACGAGATGGTAGTGCAGCTACTGGTCGACAAGAGCGCCGACGTGGATGCGCAAGGCGGACATTACGGTAATACTTTATAGGCAGCTTCAATATGGCTCGACAAGTTCCTTGACCATAAACGGAACCATCATAGCTCCCAGCTTGGCCTAAATTATGTTCCTATCCTAAAATCGCAAATATTAGCCAACATTTCTGCGACTTAGTGGAAGAACGTTATTTAAATTTTCACTCTTGTGGTGGGAGCGATCGTGACGCTTGCGAACTCTCTTTCCGTCTCGAGTCTCTCAAAGTTGTTAGACATACCACGTGAAAGCGTGGATATCAGGCTTTATCTACTCCATTCGGTGCGAGATGTCCGGACAGATGACTCGCCAGTCCGGTAGCTACATCTCTCCTTTCAGTCTCTAAGATAACCTGACAAGCATCTCTTACCTAGGTATACGGCGGTCGGATGTGGACCCGGCACGGATTGCGGAGGCCCTACCACCAGAAGTGCAGTATGCCTGCCGGTACTGGGCCCACCATCAAACCGCCTCCGACATTAGGGAGGATGGAGGCTCAGAAGCGTTTGACTTCTTAGAGATGCACCTTTTGTACTGGCTGGAAGCCATAAGTCTGATGGGACCCGCGCAGGAAACTATTGTATACGACGATAGCGAGATGTGGGAGGACATCTAATACGAGCCGCGCTTCGACGATAGACTCGACACATCTTCCTAAATGTTTAGAGGTGCTCCTACTAGTACAGGATTGTACATTAAAAACCCCGTCATCACACCTTCTAGTCCCCTGTTCGTACGCCTCGCCTTCCCCACCGGAGCTAGCGTAGGCAGTTGACTCCCCTTCTTCCCAACGCGGTGACTGACTTGTGCTAGATAGCTGCGAGCGTGCTCGTTAGATTCCCCGTAGCTGTTAGTCTCCCACCAAGAGGCTCGGGAGGGTCCAGTCGCGAGCCGGTCGGTGTGGCGGCGAGGCGCCGGGGGAGTGGAGGCCGGTGGCGACCGGACGGCCGCGCGCTGGCGAGGGCCGGCGGGTATCCCGCTCCGGCCTCACTCGTGCAAACACGGGGCTTTTCTGCCCCCAGGGGCTGCCGGGGGCTTCTAGTCTCTACCAGCCCTACCCTATCACATTAGGACGAGGGGACTCTCAAAGAGCGCGTAGATGAAGGCTAGGAGTATCTAATCATTTAAACTATTTATAAATAGGTGTATTTAGTACCGTAGAGGTATCACGACGTCCCCGAAGTTGAAGGTTAGCTCACTAGGTGGTAGGAATGCCGTACTCGTTAGATTTCCAACTTTGTACGTAAATTGTTGGCGTTACTGAAATGCGCCTGAAATGTGCCATTTTCACTCTGGGCCCCCTCGGGCGGTAGGTTTTTACGGCCGTTTCTCGATCGCAGGGGTTCAAGGAGGCTTGCCAATACTCTTGCGCAGCGTCCCGTACGCTTACCATGGGTCTTTTCTCGTAATATGGGCTAGCATGACGATTATCGCAAGGGCCCTGCCAAGCCACGCTCCATCGCCGACGATCACTCCCGTGAAAAGGTTTCTCCCTTTTCGCTCCCAACGAATGTCCCGACCTTATAGCATTCTTCATGAACAACGAATTAAGCTGAAGGCGAAGCCATATCATGCGTAGATGGCATTAGGCTATGTCGGGTCAATTTTCCATGAGCGAACCCCGTAACGAGCCATCGGTGCTAGTGCTGAAGACTGGTCTGCTGAGGCGGTCTGTGCCGACAAGGGTCCTCTTCCACAATCGTGATGACGTACGCGGACTCTGTGCGGAGCGGGCACACCCACCGTCCTGATTTAATTTTGGACACAGAGCTAGAGCTAGCACCCCAAAGTCTAAAGACCAACGCAAAATAGTTTAGTGCTATGGCTTTCAGTGTGTTGGGCTCGTAACGTAGCCGTTGACTTTGCCACTGCAGGCCAATCAGGGGGGCTGTCACGCCCGCAGAGACTGGACGATAATGTTACATGACAGCGTGCGGTGCAATACGAGAAACACTGCGGAGTCCCTCGTGTCCCCCACGGGCAATGATCACGTCTCTTCTGGCTTTCCGACTTGGGAACCTTGCCCTTGCCACTCCCGCCCTTTCGCGACTAGACGCGGCTTCTGCAACTGCCGATCAGTAGCGGCGTGCGGAGCACAGGGCCCCGGTCCCTGGCCTGCGTCATTATTGTCCAGTGTGCCCACCATCTCGTGGACCCTGCAACGTCATGCCCTCAAGTGCCGGAACCACCGAGTTGTGTATATATTTGCCAGTCTTGGCATCTGTCTGGAACTTGTCCTCAATATCTTCCACCATCAACCATCACAACCATCACAATCATCACAAACATACAAACAAATTTTCACATCCACTAGACTTTACTAAACATAACCTTCTACTATTCCAAAATCTCTAAACCACAACAACCGCAAACATGAAGTTCTCCGCCGTCGCCATCTTCGCCGCCTCCGCCTCGGCCGCTGCCATTAAGCGCCAGGACTCTCCCGTCTTTGACGTCACCGACTTCGAGGCCAGCTGTATCCCCCACTCGAGCCAGTGCAAATACTCGTTCAAGGTCAAGCAGCACGCCTCTATGGAGACCGAGGGCGTCTCCTGCAGCGCCTTGGTCACCGCCGACGGGCTCAACATACTCCCTGCCGTCCCCGAGGGCACCTGCGAACAGTCCTCGCGCACCTGGACGATCATCAAGTCTGTTAGCAAGCCCTCCAACCTCGCCCTCTTTGTCAGTCAGCCCATCAGCCCGAGCTCCAACATCACCGGAGTCCACACCATCCAGGCCGACGAGCTCGCCATCAGCACCCCCGAGAACCCCAATGGCGCCGTTCAGAGCTACATCGGCTGCCCCGAATTCGGGCTGGACGCCCCCTACTCTGGTTAGACGATAAAGATGCTTGATTTGACTGAGCATATTGCATTTTTGAAGACGCAGGCACATGAGTTTTTGTTTCGAGTTCAATTGAATACATGAAGAGAACAAATGGTGCTTTGAGCTAGTACGAACTCTCAACCATTACAATGCTCATAATCCCACCGAGTATAATTCAAACTTCCATTATTTGACACATACTTTCTCATCTGGTGGATATAATAGTGATTGTGGCCAACAGCAGTGTGTATGATGTGATAAAATGTACATAACACTGTCTTGCCCATTCCCGCATAAACCCTAATTTTGGAGATGCACCACTAAGTTGCCAGACCCCCTAATTCCCGGCTGAGCTGTTGGGGAAAACATTCCATAGGCATGGACCTGTGACTCATGAGCGAGCCCGATGGACGCCTGCCTCGTGTGCTCGTACAGGTGCATCGTAGTAGACGGATGTGGCAACCGTGCAACACCACTATAATAGAGAGTAGTAGATGCATCGTCGGCATTCTACGTGAAACGTGCTGTTATGCTGGTATGCTGTGTCGCGTTCTCGAAAGGCAAGAGCGTTCATTCTTGGATTCCTTTTATATTATTACATCTAATAGTTACTGGATTCTACTGCAAGTTTGGCAAATTCCGCGGAAACATTAATACACTATCATACCAAAAGAATCCGTGCGCGACCCCAGTTCAACTAGAGGCCCCCGGCAGCCCTCGGGGGCAGGCAAGCCCCGTGTTTGTACTAGTGAGGCAAGGCCGGGACGTCCTACCCGGAGTAAACACGAAAACCTAGCCGCCAGGCCCGGCAAGCCCACGACCGGGGTGTCCACCCCGATCGCGCTAGGCACTTATAAGCTTTCTCGTGGTTGAACGAAGTTGAAGGCGTCGAAGTAGCCATCGAAGTTGCCGTCAAAGTGGCTGAAGTCGTCGAAGTCGGCTAGCGACGTATGCACGCGGCTCTACATAGCCAGATTTGGAGAGGGCTGCCAAGACGTCAAGGCGCTTAAATTCCTTATCGCTAGCGTTAGACAGGGATAGCACGAATTGTTCTAATGCTTTTACTCAAACTTCCTATCCTAGACCAACCACCCGCGGACGGTTTGGCGACAAGCTAACCCCTTAATTTTCACATCGTTCAAACACGGGGCATATGCAACTAAACACTGTCAGATTTCAGTCGCCCGTAAGGGCGGATGTTCGAGTCCTAGCATTAGACCGAAGGCGTAACACGTCCATTCTTATGGGATAAGGAAACACGTATGTTACCTCAAGTGAGTATAACTGTCTGATAAGGGTGATGTACTTTTTTTTCTCTTTCTCTTTCGGTCTGTAAGAACAAGGAAAATACAATAGGTTCAGTAATATTACTGTTTTATGTAACACATCGTCTAAGTGCGCCTCGAGTATAGGACTAGCCAGCCTAGAGCGCGATAGCCGACTGTAATAGCTAGGAGAATACCGACCATCTTGCCCGTCTGGCCGAGGCTATAGCTGTAGTTGGCAAGCACAGCCTTACCGTCTATAAGGCACTGGTCGGCGAGCTCCGTCTGGTAGAGGCAGGTGCACTCTTGCGGGCGGCCTGGGGACCCCGGCACGACGTCGCAGCTATAGCTCCGCGAGCCGAACTCGTTGACCATCATGCCTTGGAAGACGTAGGCCTGGTAGTCGATGAAATGGAAGACGTAGCGCCAGAACGGGTTGAGCGTCTGAGGCGGCACGAGGAAGCCCCCTGTGCACATCCAGAGGCCGTTGGCGAACGCGGTGGCGGCTAGTGCGACAACAAAGTTGGGCACCAGGGAGCTGATGAGCACGACAAGGGATTCGGCAGCGATGAGGTCCAGGAAGAGCCACATAACCCAGGTGAGGAAGGCGTCGGCCGTGGGGTTGAAGTTAGCCAACCAGTAGGCTACGACGGAGAATAGCACAGAGATGAGGAATAGGTAGGGGACGCCCGTGATGAAGTTGGCGATCAGGAACGAGGTCGGGCCGTAGAGGCCATTGGCCCGCTCCTTGACGTAGAGCGCGCGGTCCTCGAGGAATGCGGGGATGTAGGCCACGGCCATGAAGGACATGAAGGCGCCGCCAAAAAAGATGGCGTTGATAAAGGACTGAATGTTACCCTGGGATGGGCTGAGACGGAGCCAAACGGTGCCCATCATAATGGCCAAGCCCATGTACATGGCTATGCGGATGCCGTAGGCAAACACGTCCCGATAAGACTTGATAAGTGATCGTTGGATCAGGGCTAGGAGGATCGCCACTCCACCAGCGGTCTCGCCAAGCATCTCTGCATCAGCCTTGTCGCTGCCCATAGGACGGAAGTCCATGTCTGCAGCGAGCTCTGTAATAAGAGCCAATGCAAGAGGGGACTGTTGCCACGAATGGTGGACTTTGCTTAAATGTTCTTCAACTTCGGCATGGTCGTGGATGAAGTCAGTATTGACGAGGTCGATGATGAATTCGGCCGGATTCATGTAAAGAGGGACGGGGACTCCGCAAGTGGCAAAGTAAGGTTGCACCGCGGAGACGGGGCCGCTGTAGGCGGCGGCGCCTCGCGAGAGTAGGAGAAGTTTGTCAAACATGTTGAAGGTCGATGTGGAGGGCTGGTGGATGGACGCAATCACAATCAAGTTGTGCTCCTTGGCGGTGGCCTTGATGAAACTGATTACCTGCAAGGACGCGGCAGAATCCAGACCAGAGGTAGGCTCGTCCAGGAAAAGGATCTTCGGGCTCGTGATAAGCTGAGAAGCCACACTGAGACGGCGCTTCTGCCCGCCCGAGATACCCTTCCGGATGGGAGTGCCGACAAGGGTGTTTGCTTGGCCCTGGAGGCCAAAAGCCGTCAGAAGAGACTCGATTCTTCGCACGCGTTCGGCCTTGCCGACAGTCGGCGGCAAGGCTAAACGCGCGGCAAAGTTGAGTGTCTCGCGGACCGTCAAGGAACCGACAAGTGCGTCTTCCTGCTCGACGTAGGCAGATACACGGTGAAATGTTGTGGGATCGGGGTTTTGACCGTTGATAAAGACATGGCCCTGAACTTCCGCTTTGAGAGCTGCGGTACGGTGAGCAAGGACATTAAGCAGCGTCGATTTTCCGGAACCCCTGTGGTCACAGTTGACATCAGTACGAAGCTCGGGCGATATAGCGAGCTCGGCTAGATAATGACTTACGAAGGCCCCATGAGGGCTAGTAGCTCGCCGGCCTTGACAGAACCGTTGATTTCAGTCAATATCTCCTTCTGCCGCTTCGACTCTCGGTCCTTGACGGCCACCGATATGCCTCTCCATCCGAAACTGCGGATGTAGGTATTGGTGAGCTCGGCGTGGCCATTGCCAGCCACCATTTCAATGTCGGACATTTTGTCGTGGCCTCCGTAGTCTGACAAGCTGTCGGTGCAAGTGCGAGTAACTTGAAAGTAAACGTCGAAGTGATCCAGTATAAGGAGATGGTGTTTGCCCTGTCGTGGAAAGATCTTGGAATCAAGGTAGGAGGAGAGTCGTGGCCTGGTGGGCGACGTAAATATGATGCTGTATAGACACAACGGTTTGACGTTCGAAGAATTCAGAAGAGTCTATTGATAGTCGCTCAATCCAAAAAAGAAGAGATTTCAAAGGGCGTAGTCAAGCTCTCAAGCTCGGTTTATATGCTTGTTAGGGTCTTCCTAATGCTAACTCAGCTGCTCCCAGGCGCAACGGTACGTACCTTACCTGCTCCATATCACATCAGATGAAGCCCGAGGTTCCCGAAATCCTTGCAGAATCCAGTCCCTTGCCTTTTTTACTCGATTTACATAGGCGATCATGCAGTCATCATTGCCGCAAAATTTGCCTGCGCTAATTCCGGTAGGCTCTTGGCAACACAAGATAATGTGGAAATGGCTGCGGTTGTTGGTTCACGGGAGGCTGGTGACGCTGACGTGAGGGGCCGGCTGATGTGTCGATATTTCAGCTTGGCAGCAGTCCAGATAATTACAGCACGTCTCCACACGACGAAGGGAGCGATTTTGCGGCTGAACACGATGGGCCAAGTGCCCGATAGAATCCACTTCCATATTCGTTCGGGGAAATGCCCATGTTCAGACAGTCAGGTTCCATGTTCGTCTTGTCTTCCGAGAGCAGATTATATACTGCGCCATCATGCAAAAAATAGGCGGTTCTTTTTGGAGGGATGTCACGATGTTCGTTTGCTTCATTGGCTGCCCTGTATGTACAGTGGCACACAGAGAAGGTCGTCTAATTAAGTCTTGTGTTGCCGGCACGGGTTCTCGAGATTCTCATGCGAAAAGGCTTGATGGACTAAGAGACGATAAAGCTCTGCTCCCAGTGCGATGGGAGTGGTCCGGAAGTGGACTAGTCTGCGAGTTCCCCGACGGAGTACTCCGAAGGAGGTTCGAAAAGGGACTAGCCTGCGAGCATCGCCTTGTCCGTCGGCTTCTCCTGCGACAGCGGGGTCCGCCCACAATGCGCTTACACAATACATCCTCGACTTACAAACTGCTGGCATTTTGGTGCAGCTAGAGGAGCCCTTCCTTGTATGCTGAATTCATTAAGGCAATGTTAATTGACTGATACACGTGTTATTATAGTGTACGTAGAGGTGAAGCAAATGGCTTGGGTTGCGAGGCACATACGTAAGAGGAAAATTGACTTCCTATTTCTCTGCTTTGTTCAGAAAAGACCGCGTAGGCTTGCTGGGATCTGTGCGACTGCCGAGCTCTTGAGTGCCGTCTCCATCATCGTAGCATGTCTTGGCCAGGTCCACCACGCCGCCTGCGGGCCTACTGAGTACACCTTTCAGACCGTTGAACTTGGTCCAGTTAGTTAGTTCACCATCAAACTGTGTATCAGGAGCTTCCGGCTGCTATCATCCTCGAGCCGACCCTTGAAGCCCTTGCGGAAGCTCTCGAGGTATGTGTAAGTCACTGGACTCAGATATGCGTCTGCCACTGCCGACTGGCTGCGGGGCACGAACTTGGCCATGCTCTGAAGCTCGGACAATGTCGAGACCTTGAAGCCCATCTCCTCGGCCAGCTGGGCGACCTAGACTTCGTGGTCTGGGAACGTGTATGAGTGCATGAAGCAGATGGCCACGTTGACAATGTCTTTGGTCTTGAGCAGCTCGAGGTTACGCCGCACGCTGTCGAGGTCTGGCCTCTTGAGGATGCGGACCACCTCGCCTGTCTGACCCATGACTAGGTTTGGGTCTAATGTGTAGTCGACAGGCTGGGAAGGCTCTGGATCCTGGCTGGCGTTCTCTATGGTGACGTGCTCGTCGAACTCAACGACGGTCTCGTAGAGCTGGCCCAGGCGACGAACTGAGAGGTCAAAGAGGTCAGGCCCTATCTGGTTGCCGATGAGGAGGCCGTCACCAAGGCCCTTTGTGGTGAGGAAGGCGACGGAGCCGCCTTGCCTCGCGAGCAAAGCGTTAGTTGCTACTGCTGTGCCCATGTGAATGGAATAGGCCGGCTCGAGATTGAGCAGAGTTCCCCGGGCAATGGTGGTGTTGGTGGCCATTTTGAGAATCTGGCGGATGCACTAGGTGGGCGCGTCGTCGTACTCGTTGGGGCAGGCCGAGAGGACTTTGAAGAGGATGTGCTGGAGCTGTCCGGGCACCTCGGCCCAGGCATTGGTGAAGGTGCCACCTCGGTCGATGGCAATGCGGATGCCGCACTGTCCCGCCATGGTGAACGGGACTATGGCCTGTGGCGTGGCTCGAGTGACGTATCGAATCTTGATTAACTAGAAATGTGGATGGCGTCAGGTCCTAGCATAGTGGTGATATTATTGAAGACGATTGTGATGGTTTCGATGAAGAAGATACGGAAGATGCTGGAGAAGATGATGTGGAAGATGCTGATTCAACACCGCTTAAGGCCTGCCTCACATTCTGAGTGGCCATCCCAGGATGGCATCGTAAGCCGACGCCTGGTTAATCCGTCCATGCGATGGTCGCCGACAACGCCGGCAAGTCCAAAAATGCCGCCCAAGAGCGACCCACCTTACCCTATGCGGCAAGTCGACACGGCCCAGTCTGCGAGAGTCAGCGCGAGCCCGGACGAGGACCTCCCTCTGTCGCACGAGGAGTCCACCATGCTCAACCCTCTCTTTGACTACTCTCAGGCAAGAGGTCCTATCGACAGGCAGGCTCTGTACATGGGGAACTCGGACTTCATTGGGGAAGTATTCTGCTCGGCCTTTAGCGACCGCCTGCTGCAGTGCTTTGACGATACGTGCACGCCCGCAAAGACGGGCTTCTCAAACTGTCACCGGCGACGGCCGCGCAGGGCATCGAGCGAGGCGGATGACACTTTCCCCGAGCGTATGCATGCCAAGCTATTGCAGAATTTAGCGAGGCGCTTCATTGGCAACTACAATCCTCTGTTCCTCGATGTCACCTTCATGAGGAAAATGGACGCCGTGTATCGGCGTGAAATGACACCCACTAGCCTGTGGCTTTGCAAGTTTTATGCCCTGATGGCACTTGACGAGATCTACTCGAACCGGAGGGGTGCAGACAACAGCGGGCTCGTCCCAGGGACGCGCTATTTTGAGAGGGCCGTCGACACGTTCTCGGCGAATGACATCTATGAGGAACCTTGCTTGATGCATGTCGAGATCTTGACCTTGCTGCTAAGTATGACAGATCCACTCTCTGATTCAGTCCACGCGAGAGCTACTGCTTAGCAGCAGCAATCGCCTTCTGCTCCACGTCTGCAAACAAAATTCTCACCAATTACCCCTGCCCCGGCAGAAAGCTGTGTCAACGCCGCCCGCTCGTTGAGCCGCTATGGTTACTGGTACGCACACCACATCTTCTCGTCTGCCTGATTCTGGTGTTTTCAGCAGTCATGAAGCCTGCCGCCGCGACATCCGAGGCATTGGAGACGCTCCTCAGCATACTCAGATCAATTAAGAAAGACGGCAATATACCAGCCGTGGACTTCTGTGACAGACTTTCACAGGTCCAGGATCGGGTTTTCAGCTTGAGAGGCAAGATGCAGCACCAGCGACAGCAACAAAAGGAGCAGCATGTTCCCAGTTAGTGGTGTGGGACCCACGCATCAACAGTTATCCACCGATTATTCTCTCGTAGAAATTCCAAAACGCTATTACATCGATATAGAGATGCTATACAGGCGCGCCCTGTTTATATTCACGTTGTGTTACAATCTTCAGTGGACTTGAGTGGTCCTGCGAAATGGCCCCTGCGCAACACCGGGGTGCTGACTCGCCACACGCCGCCGGTGTCCGGTCCTCATCGGCTCGCCGCAGCGGGGCCCCGGCCGGCAACATTCGCTTTGCCGGATAACAGGCCTGGGGTAAAGTGGAGTAGCCAGGGTGGAATCGGGTCTGACGCAACGACTCAGTCTTTTCCACCACAATCTCGACAACACTGCACCGTGGTATCTACAGCTCCCCGAGTCTCTGTCCACAACAGCTGCTGCTGAATTCTGCCTCTTGGGCCCTGACCCTTGGCTTACTCAACATGGCTGCCGGAAAGAACGACGATATCGAGCCCGGTGATTGCGCCAACACCACCGATAACCTCGAGCAGCGCGAGCAAGGCCCTACGACGACAGCCTCTGATGCGGAAACAGACATGATTATCATCGACGAAGCCGCAGAAAAGGCCCTCATCCGCAAGCTTGACCGCTGGATTATCCCGCCCGTCATGCTGTTGTACCTCTTCTCCTTCCTCGACCGCGTTAATATTGGCAATGCCCGCCTCTACCACCTTGAGTCGGACCTCGGCCTCGTCGGCAACCAGTACCAGCTCGCCGTTTCGGCCAGGTAGTGGGATTGGCTTAGCAAAGGGTCGTATTACTGCAAGACTTATTCTTACGAAAAGGAGTGATCCTCCTTTTCGCCTCGGGGCCGTGTCGGGCACGTTTCACTACCGAGGCCCGGCTGTGGCTGAGCCCCACTAGTGCCGAAGCCCGGCTGTGGCTGGGTGCATGCCACGGTCTGGGACAGTGCCGAAATGGCCCTACACCGTCGCCCACACACGGTATTACATGTGCAATATTCCGACTTGGCGCCTACATAAAAGCACTTCTACGGAGGTGCCTTGAAAAACAAACCGGTGCCAAGCCGCAACCCCTGTCACGTACCTCGTCGTCGCCAGCTGTTACCTCCAGCTCACATTTGTATACATTATTACCTACATAATAATTATCCATCGTCTCAATCAACCACCGAGCAGGTACGCTAGCGACATACGCGATAAGGCATCGCTAACGGCGTTGGCATCGTCAGCAACGTCGTACACCCATTCAGCGTCATCTGCGGCGGTGTTATCCAAGACCATGCGATCCTCTGCCTTATGACCACGCAGCCGACGGTGGTAATCCTCATTGCCAGCTGATGACGGCTGAGCTCCTCGTGCATAGACATTTGCTGATTTGCTTGGCACCGATTTGTCTTTCAAGGCACCTCCGTATGTGCACCTAATACCTGGTATTTCTCGATCAATCTCAAAAGCGATGATTTATTGTTTTCTTTACACATTCTAAGATTAGGTCACGTTCACGACAGCTTTAAGGACAGTGGGGAGGATCTAGGTGTAAATAACACTATTCCGAGCTTTAAATGGCTGATGGAGCCTGTCTGAAGCATCACATGCGGGGTGGGCACATGAGGCTGATGATGATGGTAGAAGTGGTCTAAATAAAAGGATGCCGCCGAAGGCGGAGTGGTGGGCTGGCCCAGATGTGCCCTGGTGGGATGCACCAGTGCACGGGCCATCCCTAGACTAAGCTATCGATAAAAATACATGTGGGTCCCACCTCCTCACGTGTCACTGTCGTAGGCGACGATGCAAGCTGCCGGCCAATCTCAAGGTGATCATGAATTCAGAAGGACTACCTAATGCGCGTGTCGTTGAATTATATGGTGTCTTATGCGGCACCACTTCCACATCACACAACTACCCTAACGTCCCCTTACTTAACATGAAGTATCTCGTCCTGATGTATGCCTGTTTCCTCACATCAAGCTCCCTCTTATCTACCATTCTTGCGTGGAAGCAGGAGTACTAATCGATGTATCCCAGTCGTTCTCAGGAGCACCGGAAAATGCGGACCAGTCGGGCGTAGGGGCATTCATGTGAGAATCGACCGCGTGAGAAGCCGAAGTGCCAGCCTGGGGAGACCAGTCGGCCTGGGGAGAAACGGCAGGTGCCGTGTGGGTGTCATCGGCTGTGTCGTCGGCGGGAGTGTTGAAGCCTCCTTCAGAGGAGTCGTTGTTGATCGTATGGTCTGCGTCGTAACTATCCTCGTCCTGGTCCTGTTCCTGCGCCTCAAACTCCTCGAACTCTTCTTCCTCCTTCGCAATCTTTCCAAGGACCTCTCCCTTCTTGTTCACCACTTCCATTGCCTCGTTGATGGTCACGACCTGACCGTTCATCACCAAGGCCGCATCCTCCTCATCGATATCCTTGCGCTCCGCAGGGTTCTCGTCCATCTCGCCATTGTCCTTTTCGAGAACAGCAAGCCTCCATGTCGACAAGTGTTCTGGAAGCTTGAAGTACGTCTTTTGCGCGCGCGGTGGAGGCGCAGGCTCCGAAAGGTCGGGTGCCACCGCCGTCTCCTCTGTTCCAACCTCGGCTTCGTCGGGCTCTGCAGCAGCCAAGGGGACATTAGTGAGAAGTGTACGGAGGTTGTCGAGTTCCTGAGCCTTTTTGGCCCTCACCTCTGGCTTGGCGCTCACGGTCTGACCATTGAATTGTCCCCGAGTTCTTCCCACGACAGGGATGGTGCCAGCCGAAGCAGGAGCAGGTTCCTCCTTTGTAGCAGCGGCGACGGGCGGCGCTATCGTAGCTGCCCCTTCTTCCGGGATGTAGGGCATCGACTTGTGGGAGGCACGTGAAGGGCAGTTACGAACGTGGTGATCCCTCCTGCAGAACGTGCAGTGTAGGTAGGAATGGCCGGCCTTCGAGGTGTGAGGAACACAGCACCGGTGGCAAGGGCGGGACCATTGTGATTCCGAGACCTCTGTGATAGAGTAGTTGTCAAAGCAATGCTTCTTGACGGCATAGAGATTGGAGAACTTGGCGTCGTGGCGAAGCTTTTCGTCGAGTATAGACATGTCGAGGATGTGCATCTCCGCGCAACGAGAACGGGTGATCGCGACGTTGACCAAGTCATCCTGGGCGCAGAATCCGACCGACCGGGTGCGTGTCCACAGGACAATAACGAAGTCGCCGAATTCGGACATACTATCACTCACCGTACGCACATCCAAAGCCGCTGCACAGAACTCCACTGGTGACATTAGGGAAACCTGGCGAAGCATTTCGTCCACTTGCGCGGCATAGGGGGCGATGACCAGAACCTTGGGAATATGTCCATCGACAAGAACGCCAGAGCCGTGGATGTCCTTGATGACGGCACAAGCATAACGGCACTGGGGCTCGTTCTTGAAGCTGGAGTGGACTGGTTCCTCACCGATCTTTGATCCGCGCATGTCGACGAGAAGACGCGCACCCCTCATGTTTCGCTTCGCTCCTTTACGCAGGATAGCCTGGAGGCCGGCAGCGTGAGGAGGGTCGATAACTTGTCCACGAACCATCGAGCCGTGATAGAAGAGAGCTGAAGATAGCGCGTGGAGACCAGAGTATTGACGCCAGTTCGTGTTGATATGCGAGTGCGTGAAGGAGGGGGAAGCTAGTTGACGGTCGACCTCGGACACCTGTCCGAAGAGGCCAAAGGGCGATAAGAACTTCTTATCTTCGTCTTTGCCAAGGTGCGAATTGGCGGTAGGCGCATACGCCTTGCATTGCTTGGGGTCGCCAGACATCGCGCGCACGAATGCGTCCGGGAAGGCACCCCACAATATCAATGTCTGAGACTGCGTGAAGCGACAAGCCTCATCGTGAAGCAAGAGGTGTGCCTTCCACTCTGAACGGCGGGCTAGCATAGCCGCGGCGACTGGAGTACCGACCAATGCTGAACAGGATATGACAGCCATTTCGACGGCTCGCTTGATCCCTTCCGACCACTTGTCCCGATCGATAGCGAACAGGGCCGGATCAGTGAATTGCAGCTGATGGAGTTCCCTAGTTTCGCGGAACTCGTTATTGGAGAGGATGATGTCCCAGGCGATCATACTGACGTCCATCGCGTCGCCCATGGCCGCACGGCGGTTTTCCTGGTCAACTTTAAGGGAGTCCGCAATCGTTTGCAGTGCCCGCTGAGCATCCATGATATCGTCCACGATCTCATCGAAGACGCGGTCGTCCGGTCGGTCTTTCCCGCGAACCTCGGCGAGTTCTCGCTTGAAGGGACGGATACGACCCACTCGACCCTTGAAATCAATTTTCGCATACATGTTTGCCAGGTCGCGAGCGAGCTGGTCACATTGGTTGTTGGACGTTCCGCATGCAAAGAGCCGCACCGTCAGGGGAGCAGTGCCTGTGGTCGCTGGGACCGCGACCGGGACTGTCTGTCTGAATGTCATACCAGTCCATGCGTCCGGAATCGCGTCGGGTTCTAGGGCGGGATGTCTACCGGCTGGAAGGGAATGGCACTGGTCGACAGTTACGGGGAAGCTTGCATCAACCTCGGCCACCTGCATCGCAGATAGGATAAACATGGCGAGGTTGCTCTTGCCTGACCCGGGACCGCCTGTCAGCGTGTACAAGCCAAAGGGTCGGTCGTTCATGTCGAGGACTGCCTGCATCTGGGAACGGTCGAACCCAAGGATGTATTTCCACAGGTTTGGGTGCGATTGAGGGAGCCCAGTGGGAGCTTCACCTCGCAAGTGCTGCTGAATAGCACCCTGGACGCCGGCGAGGAAGGGGAAAGCTCGTTGGATATGATGGATGTCCGGGTGACCGTCATAGCGCTGGGTGAAATCCGCGAAACGCAAGAAGGCAGGGGATTTACGCTGAGAGTCGAACTTGTCGTTAGCGCAGTTGAACATGTTGACTGCAGCTATCTCGGCCTTGACCGTCTGGTCGTCGGTGACCATCGTCATGCGCATTGCTCGGGCGAACTTGTTATCGGGTGTGGAGAATTGCTGAACGAGTTTGTGAGGGATCTTGGCGAGATTGCGTGGTAAGAGGAGATCCTTGATGTAGTAGATGGGTGGGGGAATAACAGAGTCCGCTGGCCAGTTATCGTGGTAGCGCATGGTAATCAAGACTGAGAAGAGACCAAGAGAGTCGAACTCGGAAGTGGGCTCAAGGACGACGCCGTTGCATTCAATCCCATTCTCGTCCGAGTGCTGAGGCTTTGGAATTTTGAATTCGTCGAGGTGGTCCTTGATGTACTCCTTCCAGCGGGCCTGCTGGGTAAGGGCATCCTCGAAGACTGCCTCGGCATCGCCGTCCTCGTCGTCGTACCCGTTGTCGAGGGCCCGGAGAGCGAATTCCTCTGCCCACAACGCCCTGGCTGTATTGACCAGGCGGTGCTCGGGAACATTGCAGAGCATTGCCATGAGGCAATCGATGGAGTACACCAGGTCTCCACCGGCGCCCTGAGCTTGGAGGTCCGCCTTCTGGAGGGCCTTGAAGATCATGGCTGCCTTCTGTTCCGCGGAAATGTTGCTTGGCAACTCATCCAGGCCCCAGACCGCTTCCAATGTCACCAAGACCTTAGTACCGGGGCGAGGGACGTCCAACAGACCGGGAGCCTTGGTGACGGCGACATGATATTGGTATGGGTGACCGCCGACCAGCTTACTAGTCAGGGGAATTAGAATGCCGCGGAAGTTGACGTTCGCGAACTCGTTGGCAATCGCCGTCTCGTACCAGTGGGCATAGACGGACTGGTAACCACGGGCCAAGACGGCAGTCTTGTTGGACCAGTATGTTGTCTGAGGGGGTTCCTGGTGATCGGTATCGAGAACAACTGCCGTCTTGAGGCTGAAGTCCAAAGCCCTGGGCGATTGCTTGAAGGCCTCGTTCGCTGCATCGTCAGATCGATGCTTCCGCCAAACATCGGAGAACCGGTCGAGGAATGATTCAAGTGTAACGCAATCGCGGGAGAGCAGGATGTCGACACGCTTGAGCTCGTCGGAGGGCGCTAGGAGTTGACTGGTGTAGTCGGCGAATCGGCGAGCGTCGGTGACGCCGTGCTCCTCTAGGCTGGTGACCAGTTCGTCCCTGGTAGCGTGTGTCGAACGGCCGGCGTAGAACGAAATGCGGGTGTACTTGCGTGGTCCGCCAATGTCTGCGAGGGCATCGTCTTCGAGGTGTTCTACAAAGGGAGCCTTGCAGATGTGGAGAAGGGGGAACGAGGTAGTTGCATATCTGTATGTCTTCCGTTGCGCCACGAAGAAATGGCCCAGGTCCACCGTCGCGCTCATGTACTTGCCCCACTTGAAGTTGATCTGTGACCGGGGCCCAGCCTTGGAGTTGACGTTGCCGACGCGGCTCAGGTATTCGGCAGAGTATGGTGCCGCGATCTGACCGTCAACCGCGACCACACAGAACTGAGACGTGGACTGCAAATCCGAGAGCCTGGCGCCGATCTTGGTGCGGTAGAGACTACCCTTCACCTTGTCTGCATCCTGGTGACCGACAGGGGGGGCAACGCCGATATAACCCTCGTCGATTGGAAGCAGCACGCCCTGGGCGTCTGTGACGTTGGTGGCCAGGGTATCAATCGGGTCGCCGATCCATTCGTCCGGGTTGTCGATTTCGGGAGCTGTGGGGACGTCCGGGTTGTCGAGAGTAGGGTTTCCCGCTACTTCAGTTGGGTCTCCGGCAGTAGGGTCAAGGCGAGGCTGCTGAAGGGTGGGGAAATTCACCGGCGTCTCAGGAGCGTTCCACACGTGCTCCATCGAAGGCTGCCCACCGTCACGGAAGGATCCGTTAGGTGGCTGAAAAGCGTTGGCCATCGGGTTGAAAGTGAAATCGGAAGGCTTCCGGGAATCAGGAAAAGCCGTCTTAGGGGCGCGCCTCAGTGGGGATGTACCGAGGTCTGCCCTGTGGGTGACGACGTCAGGCATGCCGCCGCCGTTTGTGAGAAGCTCATCGTAAGGCCAGGGCGAGTCAGCGGAATGCGGCGAGGGTAGTCCTCGGCTCGTCATCTTAAAAGGAAAGGAAGTAAAGTATGCGCCGGGGTATCGTAGGAACTGAGAACGCTAATGCACGCCAAGAACGAAGTCGTAAATGAACTGAACGCCAAAAGAGCAGGGCAGGCCTTCGCAACGAATGGGAGAAGTGTTGTCGATCCCAGACAGGAAAAGAGGGTGTGTGATACAGGGTAGTGGATTCTCCTGGGGTGGGTGGTAATCCGGGTCGTGACCAATGGCGTCTCCAGGGTCGGATGCTGCATCCCCGCCATAATTTTGGAGAAATTCATGTGCGATGGTGGATCTAACGCTAGGGCATGATGGGCCCAGCGTCAGGGCATGGTGGAGCGGTGGGTCGATTGGCCAGAAATGCTAATGGCGTTGACGGTGAGTACCTGGGCGCGTGAATGCCGTAAAGAAGGGCAGAATGTTATGATGAAGCGGTCGAAGATGTAGTGAAGGTATTTTACCAAACTCTCCCCCGAGAGTAAGGAACAGGCCGAATGACAAGACAAACGAGGCCGTAACGGATTAATGCATGGGGGTGCGGGCTTCGGGGTGTTTATGTTTGTACGCTTCCCATGGAGCGTGTGCCTGCGCCAGGGCGAGATCGTCCCGGGCAATGGGAATCAGTGCCGATGAGGGCGGAGATGGTGTCCGTTGGGGGTGTCCAGGGCTGGGGTCGTCCCCGTCGGGAGAGACATGGCGGCCGATTTCGCAGTGCCGTCCTTGCGTCTTTGTTGCCTGCGTTCGGCCTCCTTACGTCGGCCTCTAGGGTCAAGCTGAGTCTGGTTCTATAAATGGTAACCGTCTATGCCAGGTTTCGTCAGCTTGAAGAACCAGCGAATGTTTGAAGGAGTGCAGCGCACGTAACGGTAGGGTGGTGGAGGATTTGCAAGCCCTCTTGGCAGAATTAGAAAAATAGATTGACGCATGAACTACCTCTGGATGATCTGTGAAACGGGATATTGTATTGGGATGCGGCTTCAGGTCGGGTGTGAGAGTTTGGTACCCATCGAGCGGGTGTGTATGCGTTCAGGCCGTGGTGGTTGGTCGCGGCACGGCGTGCTCGCAGAGCGAAGGTTAGGGGGGGGGGGGCGTAGGTGGTGTATCTGCGGGAAGTGAAGCAGCCGCAGAGCATGACAAACAGAATCTGTGAAGTGGTTGCCGAAACTGAGGTGTTGAGCGACAGGGTGGCAGGCGGCAGGAGGAATGCCAATTCGTCGGGGTTCAGGCGGGCGCCCAGGACAATGACGATCGCGGTCACGAGGGTCTGGATGGCGCATTCACCCTGAACGCTAGCCTGGCGGTAGTAGGCGGCTGAAGGTTTGAGCTTGACGCAAGATGCGTTGCGTAGGGAGGACTAAAGCTGGCTGATAAACTTGGGGTCCGCGTCGGTGTTGAATCATTCTTGTGCCGACAGGTCTCCCGAGGACCACAAGTAGTACGTCGTATCCGTGTCGAGACATCGGCATGCTAACGATAAAACCCACCTATGTAATTGAGAGCAGAATCTCTAGGTTAGTGTAGGACTCAACTTTGTTTGGCAGGACAGACAGGTTGACACACGGTTTTAGAATAATTCTCCCGTGTTCTGGAAGAAGCCTACAGACCGGAGTTGAGAATAGGTCCCAGTCGCGCCCATATGGTAGCGATCATCGCGGGCCATTATCAACAGAATCGGTATCGCCTTGGCCAGGACGCACAGTCGATACTGTTTTTGTCATAAAAGTAGAGGACTCAGAATCTTGTTTAGTCTGAATGATTTGTCCTCGTCGTCTCCCCGTGTTTCGCTGGGCTGGTCTCTGCAGCTCTTGCAGGTCGTTCGGAGAGCTGGGTCTTCGGCCTGGGCGGTTTCTAATTCCGAGTTGAACTCATAGTTAAGTTGGAGCTGGTCGTCCACAGCCAACCTAATCATGCAGTCCCAAGCCTTCCGCGCATTCTTGCCGTTGTCGGGTTCAGCTCCGGAGGTGCTTTGCGAAAAGACTTGTCTAGCGCGCCTTAGCACCTCATCGTCGCCAGCTGGCAGCTTCGCGAAAACCCAACAAGTTACACATTAGCACATTTCCTCGCCAGCTGCCGACATATGCCATCACCCCTGTACGCTCCCCATGTCAAAGCGCGCTTGACAAGTCTTTTCGCAAAGCACCTCCATACAGGGGGCGGAATGAGCTTAGACGCGGATGCCGGCGCGGATCGGCTTGTTTGGGCAGACTGGACAGGGCGTCAGCGTTGACTCGACGCTTACCTAGGCAATAGATCAACGAAATCTGATCCTGTTGTTTCGACAAGAACAGGCGCCAGACCTCGATGCAGTTGCTGGAGACCTTGCTGCGAAACTTTTCAGGCCGGGCTGGGCGAAGTGACACTTGGCCAGGACTGGGGAGAAATGCGCTAGTGCTCTTTGGTGTATTCATAGTAGATGATGCGATCGTCGATGCACACGGCGAGAATTGCCACAAGTACTGCGTAACCTGGAACAAGATTTTGCAGGACCTCGTCTATCGAAGAAAGGGAAGTAGAGTGATGATACACCATCACCTTGAATTCGGTAAGCTGATCTTCCAACTGTCGAAATGGAATATCTCTTTAGCTGGCTTGGGACGGTACATTGGAATAGCTTAGTGATGATATTGTGCGGTATAAATAATTATCAGGCTCTCCCCCGGAGCCTGACGGGTACGGGCTGAATGACAAGATAATTCGAGGCTATTAGATGGATAATTACATAGGGGTACAGGCGCTCCCTTCAGTCGGTGGTGAGTCGCTACGGAGGGCGACGGGTAAGCCGGCGGGCGAGCATGGTGGTCTGTTTTAGTACAAGTCAAGCGTGCAGTAGGCAAGATGCGAGAAACAGTAAAGGCACGCACCCCAGCTTAAGTATTTGCAATCTCCTTGTGGATCTATTTTCCGATTATTACAGACTTCACCGCGTAAATCCGACAGAGCTTTGAAAGCTCGCCTACCTATATAGAAGAAAGTCTCCTAAGAGGTACTATGAGAGTTCTGGCGCTCTCGGGCTTATGCAGGCCAGTACCCTGTTTGGAGGCTTTGTTGGAGGCTCCAACCGGGTGAGCTAGAACGCCTCTAACAAAATGCCTACACAAGGACCGGTCTCTAACACGGAGAATTAAAACTGAGAATCATCCGGCTAAATGTATTTTCGGTTCTCAATGCTCGGTGCCTGCGATGAGCGATTGGGATGGTTCCATTTTGAGCTCAAATTCGGCCAGCTTCCCCTAGGAGAGCTTTGATCGAATCTCTGAAGGTAGGCTCCGCTATCGATTTGATTGAAGAGGAGCTGGGCACCTCTCACGGCTTCTACGTCCACGTATTCGCGAATTTGAACGAGATGAACTCTGAAAATTCTAGCACGGACGCCTTCCTTGTGCCTAAAAAGCAGAGGATGGAATAGCCCCGAACCTTATTTCATCATTGCTGGGCGCCTTTTACCTCGGAGTGTACGCTGAGACGAATGTCTCTTCCGATTGAGAGGCTTGAATGTCTGTGCACACTAATGACTACACACCCCCCTCTTTATCAATCTGGCCTCTGGTCATCGTCACGCACGTTCCCTTTATCTCATCTGGTATGGTTCACTCCAATATAGTGCCCCGATTACGATTACGTGTAGATATGTTGATGGGTTCCAAAAGTGTGAAATTTGCTACTTAGGTTGGCTAAGCTACATGACCAAAAGGTTGAGCGAGGGAGAGGAGGGTAACATGTGCGGCCGCTGTGCTTAAACATGAGGAAGAATACGGCAATGCCAAGACTCGACTAATAAACCTCTGCCTGGACATCTCCTGCTGTGAGACCTGGCAAGGATGTAATAATGAGACGAGGATGGTCTGGTCAAGGAACTTCAGGTCTAGACTTTGGTAGATTACTCTGCCTCTGCATCTGCGCCACCTTCAGTAATGTACTAATGAACGAGTCTGTCCGGGATATCGTGGCTATCGTTCATGTGGGAAACCAGCTTATATCTGTTTGTGTAAACCCGTTGATGTGTGCAATGGGGGTATGAACACTGCTATGCGGGAATCACTTCCGAGTAGTACTTAAGTCCGGGATGGGATTCCAATTCCGCTTCTATTTTGAGGTATGACAACCTTTCTTCGTCTAGTACTTGATGGACTTTCGTGAGGTGCCTGTTATAAACCCGTCGAATGGAGAACGATTTAGGGTATTAACAGCCAACGAATCCACACTTTTGCTTGGGAATGTAGTATGGAAGTTTAGCCTTCCTCTTAAGCGTTTCGGGCTTGTAGGCGTCGTCGGCCTGTTTAGGATCCATCTTATGCGTACTAACGAGGTGGTTTCTAAGGCTTTCCTAGTGGAGGAAATCTTTACGAGAGCAATCTGTGAATGGACACGTGAGCTGTCCGACGCCCGAATATACTCCTTTGATGTGGCGGACTAGTGCAGCCGGACTCTAGAAAAGCTCCTCTGAGGTACAGCCCTCCTCTGAACATGGTTTGGGAACCCATTCATGAACCTTCTTCGTATGCAGGTTCAGTTCCTTGACACTCCTAAACGAGCTCGCGCACTTGGTGCATTGGTGAGGCCGAGCTGCCTAATGATCTTTCAAGGCAGTTGGGCCTGTTGCTATGCAGACTTTCAGATGGCCAGCCAGAGACGTAGGGAGCAGGGTCGTAAACTCGCAGTCGAACTTACGATTCGGGCAGTAGTGCTCGAAAGCAGTGGCCGCGTCGCGAGAGAACAAAGGTAGATCTACTTGCTGGTAGTGGATGAGTGAAGAGGGAGCTGCGAATCTCCGGATGTTAATGGTCGAGAGCAGGGAGACGAATCCATCTCGGCTGAGGTTCTCAAAGTCATGCGTAACAAGGGCAGACGCTGGAATCTCAAGAGCAAGCTGATTTAGTCCATCAGCTAGTGTTGCGGTGCCGAGACTCTCAAGCATGCCTTCAAGAGAAGACAGCATCGGATTCTGAGCTATGAGCGCAGAGACGTCACCTTCTGACAGCTCATCTGCATCGGGCTCCGAAGTGTCGCCGAATCCCTGGACATCGGCAGGTCCTTGTGGGCTGGCTGAGTCACGCAGGGCTGGGTCAAGCAGGACTGGGTCAAGCGCGGACGTGTCAATCAGCGCGACGTCCAGCTCTTGGTGGCTGGCTGAGTCGCGTAGGACTGGGTCAAGCGCGGACGTGTCAATCAGCGCGACGTCCAGCTCTTGGTGGCTGGCTGAGTCGCGTAGGGCTGGGTCAATCAGCGCGACGTCCAGCTCTTGGTGGCTGGCTGAGTCGCGTAGGGCTGGGTCAAGCAGGACTGGGTCAAGCGTGGACGTGTCAATATCCGGTCCGACAGGAACTGATTAGGTGGTAGTTTGAAGGCGAGTCCTATACCGTGCTTTTGATAGACGAGGTCGGGGGGTTTTCTTGGGTCGCGCCTAAGGTTGGAGTTCGGCTTGGTCCAGGGACTTCTCAGGGGGACTGACCGGAGCCGTCGTATCAGCATCGAGCTTTGCGAGCTCCCGCTCACGCTAGTGGGCAAGCTCGTCAACTTTGCGGTAAGTGGAAGCTAGGCGGCGTAAACCCGCATCTTTAGGATTGAGGTTGTACTTTTCATACGTAGTAGTGATTTCGTTTGGCTTCGCCCTCTTGTTGGGATACGGCGCACCGGCAAGGTCTAGTGTCAACGGATTACGATGCCGAAATACACCTGGGTTAACCAATCTAAGGCCCCAAGTAGCAGCTATGGAATAGCCGCTATATCCGTCAGTGGTACCGAGGTTATATGACTTTATGCCGTAGCTAAGAGCTCTCCGAGTCGCATTATTATTAGTCGAGATAGAGTCACGCGGTAGTGCGGAAATCTCTACGGCACCACCACGGCGTATATCGTGTGTTCTTAGGGCATGTAGGAGACCGATAAGCTTAGCCCCCTAGACTAAAGCACTCTATGTCAGCGTCGCCCTAGCGGTAGTGTCGTAAATGAAAAGTAGTCGAGCTCCGGATTCTTAAGCATAGAAGACGGGACGCTTAGGGTGAGCCTAGACAACCCTTCCGGATGGGCGAGTATAAAGGTAGTCGAGGAGCTGACCCTAACTGTTCTCTAGTACACCTCCTATACGTAGGGCCCAGACTAAAATGAGTAGGATGGGATCGACAGGGTGTAGGTCGCTCTATAGTAGCTCTTCGAACTCGAGTGTCAGATTCTGGGTCGGGTCTAGCTTGTTGCCTTTAGTATGCTTGAGGACGATTGTCATGAGGAGACGGGGCTCGCTGCCGGCCTGGACGTCACGGTCGAGCCGGATTATAACGTCTTCGTACTTTAGGCAGATGTCGTTGTCATAGAACTACGTGTGAAGTATGTCGCCGGCCCGAGAGATACATACGCTCTGGAGGACGAGAGCACAGATCCGTTCAATGTCATAGTCCCACCAACGAGTTCCTACACAAAAAAGCCTTTCAGTTAGACAGCTATTGGATATGGGTAAGGAGACAGGCAGCTATAATGGCATACCTATGTCGAAACACGATTTGAACATCTCAGTGACCATGTTGCGTATGATCATTGATATGATCCACAGCTTCTCGCGCGTAGGCTCTCGTGTAACCTTACCTTACTTTAGGAGCTCGTTAACTGTGGAGGCCAGCTTTGATCTTTCGTGAGCAGACAGCGTGAAATCTTTCCAGCGAAAAACACTCTCCCTGATCATCTGATTAATTACAAGCGTTATAGTCTGGACCTTTGGGGGTCTAGGCATGGCGGGATCTAGGGAACCACCCGTGTCAACACCCACACCAGAGTCCTAAGAGCCGACAGAGACTTAGTAATAAACATCAAACGCTCGGGAAGTTCAGATCAACATACCGGCTTGATTAGACGCGATGATGGACCGATGAACTCTAGTATCTTGCGGAGCCAGCGATCAATCTGGTCGAACGTCGGAGTAGAAGTAGCATCACCCTTAAGCGCTACAGTCCGAAACGTCTCGAATCTATTGTAGGCGAGGGCCCGGGTGTATTCGTCTCCGGGGGTGGAACCGTTAAAAGTCTGTGCTCCTCGGCGGCTCTCAATCTTTGAAGACACGCGGAAATCGAGTGCCTTTTCGATCATAACCGCGGCTAAGCGCTTGCCGGCATGATGCCATCGAGCTACAGGCTGCTACTCCTCGAGTTCTTCAATGTCCGAAGAGTTAAAGTATTACTCATCTATGATGGTAGTGAGAGGGGGTGGGGGGTGGTCATAACAGAGCTGTGTTCGCCAGAGGGCTGGAGTAGATATGGGGGCTTCCTAGGGGGCCGGACACTGGAGAAAACGGAAACCCGCTAGGGAGGAAGCAGACAAGTAGAGCGTAGCGAGGGGTCTGTAAACCTAGCGTTATATGGACTGGGGACACGAGGAGTGAGGACCAGGACGGAGAGAGTGGTGCTGGAGGTGCTTAGGTGCTGATCTAGTAGCCCAACCTGAATCATAAGGCTGCCTCTAGAGGAAGGAGCCGTAGAAAGCATCTCAATGGCAGGAGCGCTGTCTGGAAAGAGCCGTGGCGCGAGCACTTGCCGCTAAAGACAGGCTAGCCAGAGCCTCCGTTTCACTCGAGCCCAATTCGAGGATGTTCTTGCAATGCGATAGGCGTGTCGTCGAGGGGGATCCTCTAGAGTTGACCTTCCGGAGGGGCTTTAAGGGGATGGTCTTTCGCCCTCGGAGTATTCGGTAAGGACTTTCGCCGGCTGTGGCCTGTCGACGTGGATACTTAAGATCAACAGATATCCGGGTTTAGAGGACGCATATCCGGTATGGCGATATTAGCGACAGTGATCTCGACTTCCTCGCCCGCGTGGCGTTGTCTGGCTTCTGAGCGAGCTTAAGGTGCAGTTAGCTAGGCGTAGGAAGAAGAGATCCTGGAGGAGGAGATTGCGGAGGAGACAATCCGGAATGCGATTAAATGATTGAATGAGCCTGTATTCGACGACGCGGGCCGCCGTCGCGCGCGCGGCGTTGCGCCGCTTCGGAGCGGTGCGCGCGGCGGCGTGGACAATCCCACGATGCTGTTACCCCGCCTCGACGAGCTCTCGTCACAGTGGTGAGGCATCGGGTGGGGTGGGATTGCGCTTTGGCGTGTCAGCCGTTAGCACTGCCAGACCTGGTCGGGGCACCTGGCAGTGTCATCGAGCTGTAGCCTAGCGTCAAAGTCAGCCACGCCCACCGCCACAAAAGTCGATTGGATGCAGGGCTCTTCTACCCTAACGCCAAACAGCGACAGGGCTAACGGACAGCCCCTGTTCTATGGCTCCAACAGAAGATGACGATAGGGACGGTCGACGACGCATAAGATGCACTTGGCCGCAACACACTGCACATTTCCGTTGACCATGACCTGTTTTTTGATGCGAGTGCCGTCTTGGTTCTTCTTGATGTACTTGAATGAAGTCTATGAGGCTCACGGTAACTGGAGTCTCATTTGCTACGCGCAGCCAGTCTGTCGTCCTGCAGTCCCGGGTCAACTCGCTAGCCGTTTGTGCTTCCGGGATCAGACAGGCTTGCCGACCGTCCGCCTCGACTCAAGGACCAATACGTGTATGGACGTCCGGCAAGCACGCGGAGAATGGAGCGTGGGGCCTTGTCCGAAACCAGGATGCTAGGAATCTCAACCGTTACATACTTGAGTTTCCGGAATCCAAAATTCCAGGAATCTCAACCGTTACATACCTGTCACTATAGTTTATTCATCACCTACATCCTCACGGAATTACCTAGTAACCTCGTTATTAAGAAGTTCACCCCATCGCGGTGGCTGGCCTTCATCACCACGAGCTGGGGCCTTGTCGCGACTCTGACCGGTCTCGTGCAGAACTTCGCCGGGCTCGTGGCATGCCGCGTCATCCTCGGCGCTCTCGAGGGCGGGCTATTCCCCGGTCTGACAATCTACCTGACCATGTTCTATACCAAGCGCGAATACGGCCTGCGTATCGGGTACCTCTTTGTATCCGCCGCCATCGCGGGGTCTATGGGTGGGCTCCTAGCCTACGCGATCGGTTTCATGGAGGGGGTCGCGGGGATGAACGGCTGGCGCTGGATCATGATTATCGAGGGTATCCCCACCGTGATCCTAGGCATCGCGATATGGTGGTGACTAGCCGACGACCCAGAGTCCGCGCACTACCTCACTCCTGCAGAGCGGCTGCTCCTCGAGGCCCGGATGCGTCGACAGATCGGGCGCACGCGCAGCGGGGATATGATGCACAAGGCCGACGTCTACGCGGGACTCAAGGACGTCAAGATCTGGCTTTTCTGCGTAGGCCAGTTTGGCGGCGACGTCATCCTGTACGGATACTCGACCTTTCTGCCCACCATCATCCGCGGGCTCCAGAGCGGGTGGTCCAACGCGCAGGTCCAGGCCCTCACCATCCCTTGCTACGCGCTAGGCGCAGTGACGTACCTCGTCGTTGCTTGGCTCTCGGACCGCACGCAGCGCCGCGCGGTGTTTGTCGTAGCGGGAGGGATCGTGTGCACGGCGGGCTACGCCGTGCTCGTCAGCCCCGCACCGAGCAATGTCAAGTACTTTGGGTGCTTCCTCGCCGCGATGGGCCTGTATGTGGTCGTCGGGATCCCGCTGGCCTGGTTGCCGAGTAACAACCCGCGCTACGGCAAGAGGACCGTCGCCACGGGCCTGCAGCTTACCATAGGCAACGCCGCTGGCGTGCCTGCGCCATTCGTAAGTTCTTTTCTCCATCTCTTCCTAATTCAGTTCTATCTATCCCGGCCATCTTCTCGCGGCTGATCATGTCCCGAAACATTACAGCTCTACCAATCCTTCGACGCGCCGCAATACATCAAAGGCCACGCCGTATCTATGGCCTTTGTCGCAACCTCGACGCTCATCTACATTGCGTTCTGGTTGTGGTTCAGGCGGCAGAATGCGCGTCGCGACGCTGGCAAGGTCGACAAGAAACACGTCCCCGTGGGTTTGTCCGAGCCCGAGATCGAGGAACTGGGAGAGTACAACCCGCGGTTCCGATACACATATTGATGCAGTCCTTTTCCACATTTTGGTTGTCTATTTCCCATGTTGGGGGGTTGGTAACTGCGAGCGTGAGGGTTGAAAAGTCCATTGCACGTATTAGTGGACGCATGGAATGAGGATGACTTATACAAGTGCTTTGCTTCGCCTTGAGCATTTCTGATCCCCAGTGGGTAGCACGGAACGCAGCGCTCGTGAGCGTTAGTACAAACTGAACTTACAGCGTCCTTACTTGATGTACACAAGCGAGGCCTAGAAATGGACTCTCTTTTGAGTCGGAGCGTGACACTGAGCTGGCTGTCGACTTGGTGTCTGCACCGGGGTGATGGTCAAGCAATCCAAGTGATTTGGGTTTTGAGCAAGACCGCTCGTTGGGGCTTCAGCTGCCCATCGCCCAGCAAGTCCTGCCTCGAGTAGCCCACGGTACCACAGTCCATGAGTCGAAACTCGAACATCCCTATGATTTCTTCCTGCAGCCTCTCGTTGGTCAACGGACTAATCTATTACAACATCCACTTCAGGCATCTAAGCAAACAGAGAGGTGATAAATTGCGCACATTGACTGCAATGAGATCAGATACAAATTTCACGCCAGAACCACAGTTTAGAGTGAAGATTAAAACATTAATGTTCCGACAAGTATTGCCCATGGAGACAAACGCTTTGTTCCATCCTTAGCGTAGCCTTCCACTCGCAACCCCTTTCCAACCATCCCCAAATTGTCCCAAGCCCACTCAAAGCCGGGCTCTGCACGGCAAAGGTCTTGAATGTAGGATCCACAGCGCCGTTTTCACGAATCAGATGGTGGAGGATCGACCCAGCTCCCGCCGACTCACTTCAAGCGTTGACTTCAGACTTATCCCCGGAGACTTGGCTGATGTACTCTTGGACCCATCAGAATAGGAGAGCTGGTTGAGGTTATGTTAGTCAAGGATAGACTAAGGGAGAGATGATATTGAACCTACCTTGGTCATACAACCCGGCGTTCGGCTGAGCGTTCTTCTGCATGTAGTCGCCCGAAAGCCAGCCAAAAGCCCCTAGCCTGTAGTTTGCAGCAACGAAGATCGTCTTGTACTTGCTCGCGGAAATCACAGAACGGCCAGTGTACAACGGCCCAATTTGGTTCTTGCTTCCAAACGCAAAGGCACCGCCGTACCACCGCACAACCACCGGCAGGGGCTTCCCCCTTTTGCCTTCACCAAGGGCAGCCTTTGGGACGTAGAAGTCAAGGAAAAGGCAGTCCTCGCCCTGTTTTGTGAGCTGGTTCTCTGGGGTATCGACAGGGAGGTCACCACCGGGCGGGTTGCCGATCTTGCTGGGGGTCGACCTGGATACAATTACGGCCGTGGCTGACGGGCTGGACCGGTGGTTACATAAGAAACCTAGGGTGTCCGACTCACATGCTGAACCTGCCCTTGTCTCTGGCCCGATTCGGCGACTTGTTAGTTGGGTCGTTACAGAGAGATCTTAATAGAGGTGTTAATAACCTTAAATATCGATTTATATACTCCTATAAAGCGCTAGAAGCGCGAACTTAGCGTGTAAAGCACCTTGGTACGCACATATCCTACTCCACGTCACATATAGGTACAGGCTAGTTGACACAATTCCTCATTTTCCACCATAGTAATAGTGGCACTAGCCTGTAGACGTCACGTATCTATGAAAAGAGCATTAAACTCTAGGACGAAATTACACTGTTCAAACGATAGAGATATCCCTCCATCCAAAGCCTTTCTCCCGTGTAGCTTCTCCAGCCATGATTCCGTGCACGTAGCACTCCTCCACAAGTTTGACCACGCCCAGCCTCGACCCAGCTTGGCGCATGGCATATGGTACATGGCCATTCTGCAGTACGTAAACCTGGTCACCCTCCATGCAGTACTCCGAGAAGAGTCCCAAGTACCCGCGCTCAGTGATGCCCAGCCGGCGACTCTGCAGCGCGTTCTTCAGCGCCTTCTGCGTTCGCCGATACGTGACGCCCACGCTTCTCTCCTTGATGTTCTGTAGGGTGAGCCTGCCTCTGCCCTTGGGCCGAGACTGCCGAGCCGAGTACACCTGGCCGGCCAGGGCACTGCCGTCCAGCGCCGCATCGAGGATAACGCTGAATATCTCGGCAAATGAGTCGGGAGCCTCTCGCATGCTCGTGTCGTCCCTGTTAGCCACGAGCGTCTTCCAGAAGGCGTCGAAGACTGAGCACGATGGCTCTGGCGATGTCGTCCACGATCCAGGGTATCGGTCAAGGTTTGCGGTTAACCTTGCGCACATCTCAAAGTCTTTATTGGTCGTAGCTTGCTGTGTGGCGTCGCCGTCGTCGGTGCCAGCGACGAAATCGAGATCTGGGCTCCGCGCCACGCCAGACAAACTGCGGATCGTGTCGAAGAGATATCCCCTGACCTTGAGGGAGCCGTCGTCGCAGGGTCGAACGGGGCACGGCTTCTGGTCAATGGCCCCACTGGCACTGTAGAGGAAATCACTCGAGGTATGTTCTCCAAAGGACACGTTCTTGCGCGTCATTTTCCAGTCGGGACACCACGTAAACATGCTGTTCTCGGAAGCCGTCCCTCCAATCACGGCACACAGCACCACGTTGATCGGGAAGGAAAAGAACTTGTACTTTTTGGAGACACTATATCCTATTTGGGGGTTTGCGAGCTGTTGTACGGCCACGTCGTAGTACAACTTCGATGTCGGATATCCACTGTCGTAGTCGACGTCGATCCCCTCGACCTCGGTCGTGGCGCACAGCCCGAGCAGGCCATAGACTTTGTCCTTTGGGTCGAAGCACTGCGCGTAGCGGGTGCGCTTGAGTAGCCAGAAAAGCTCCCCTCGATTCTGCGAAACCAATGTGTCGAAATAGGACAAGTCCTCGATGACAGCGCACGTCGCCTCCACACTGCTCACGTCCGGCCCTGTGAGCTGATCTTGGGCGTGGGGAGGCAGTGCTGAGTCGAGCCAGCGAGAGATACCTGTGTCTGTGAGACTCAACCATGCCCGATTGACCGTGTCGAAGCTGATGAACCTGTTCCCTACAGCCAGCCAGAGATTGCGGGACAAGACCGCTTCCTGTATGATCCACTGCCTGCTCAACCATGGAGAACTCAGTATGGTCTTGAGGCACCTCCAGACGCCGGACGACTCTAGTGGGAGACGTAACCCTTTGAAATCCTCGGGACAGTTGATCTCCGCGTTGAAGTACAGCGGGGCGGCCATCTCGAGCAGTACCCCGAAGGCACCCTCCAGATCATCCTCGTATTGCTGAAAGCTGTTCCGGGAAATGCCAGCAGACAGCCACCCGACGGTGTTCCATGCCTGTTTGTAAATCCTCGACATGAGCGGGATCTGCCCGGCCTTCTCCTTGTCGTCGGACTGGTTGATGCATACCTGATCGACCCAGAGCACGATGGAGTGGTCCCGGCGACGCAGACTCTCGAGAATCGCGCTCAGGTTGCGAGTAATCTGCAGCGGGCGGCGCTTGATATCCCCGTCGCGTTCGCTGTCGCCATCTCCACAGTGTAGGACTGCATCGTTGGCCGAGTCGCCCCAGGCGTAGCTCAAGGCTGTGTAGAACATGGGCTTCGTTGCATTGCTCATAGACAAGACAAACTGGGGTTTGAGAAAGCCCCCGTTCTTTGTTGGCGGGCTGCGAGCATCAAACTCGATGGAGCAGTGGTGCAGCCGTCCGCATAGCGGATCTACACCCTCTCCGCGCTCCAGCTCAAGTAGGCGAATCTCGTAAGGGTCGAGCAGGGGTCGGTGCGGCGAGTCTAGGCTTGATAACTCGCTCCCTGATCGCTCTGGCCTTGATGGGCACGGCCGCGCCTGCGCGAGCTTGGCAGCTCTGTCGCAGAGAATATCGCTCCATGGACGGTAGGCATATTCTTGCCATCTGTCCGTCATATCAGGGGGATCGGAGTCGTGTTTGTTCAGGGTCGCCCTGTGGATAGTCGCGAGCTTAAACTCTGGTAGGGCGGCGTCGCGGCTGGATGGCTCGGGCCGGCCAGAAGTCGCGCTATGGTTGGTGTAGATGTGCATTCTTGGTGGCGTGTAACTATGGGGGTTACTGTTGTGCTTACTGCCGAGTCTTGTATGCATCAGAAGACTATGCTGTCAGTGAATGTCATAGACAGATCAGACTGACAGGCTTCATAGCAAGTTCTCTGACATGCGGGCGATGCGATGCGCAGCGTAGATCCCCTCCCCCACCCCACGTTGTAGAATCGTCCGTGCCCAGCCTCCGCGTCCTTCCCATTCTCAGCCTGGAGCATGTCATCCTCCCCTCTCCACCCGCCCCACTTTCCAGAATCGGTTTAACCTTATTTTCGCTCAATCCCTCGAATCCATAAATCTCCTATCCCACCCGCGACTAAGGAAAGTGCCCGTTGTTGTGCCGAACGTAATTGTTATTGCCATGTTAAGCGATATAGGCAGGGCTTCCATGTGTGGTGTCGAGAAAAGCACAAGCCGCCACCACACCAGGCAGCCCTGTGGCCATGACCTCCTCCTCACTCACTCTCCTGCCTCCAGCCCCCCACGTCCAGACCATCCCATCTTGGTCCCCAAAGGGTTTCAGCCTTCTTGTGCCTCTGTCTGCGAACCCTAGCTTCCGCAGCACCGCCCTCGAGGCCACGTTTGCGGGATCATGTAGGCCCAGCACCACATCGACGCCCGCCTCCCGAGACGCCCACTCGAGCACTCCGCGCGACGCCTCGACCGCGATGCCCTGGCGGCAGTACTCGGGCAGCACCGCGAACCCGAGGTCCGGCGCCGCATAGCACGTCTCGCTCACGACTCCCTCAAGAAGGGTTAGCGACACGGTGCCCACGAGTATGCCGCCCTCATGCTGCTGCTGCTGCTGCTCTCCTCCTCCTCCTTCTTCTAATCTTGTTGTTGTTGTTGTTGTTGTTGCTGCCGCTCCCGCGCCGTCGCCATCTGTGGTACTACTATCGCTACTACCATTGCCCTTGTCCTCGAGAGCAGCGTTGCTAGGCTTAAGCACTAGTAGGTACGTGCCGTACCCGTTGCGTTCGTGCTCGGCGTTGAAGCGCCGCCGGATGTACGCGGCCGCGGCGTCGCGATTGGTGATTGACGTGGGCTTGCCACCGTGCGAGGCGATGAAGAGAGGCGTGTTGTAGAGACGCACGATGAAATCGGCGTGTGCTGGGGACGACGCGTCCGGGCGCACCAGGAGCAGCCGCGGGGTGGTGGTTGCGCAGGAGCCGGGGGCTGTCATGGTGTAAAGAGGTGTGTCCTGTGATTATCCTGTCTGCTGATGGTGAGTTACCAAGTCGGAGCAAAGGCTAAGCGTAGTCTGTGGCGGGGATTATCATCATTATATATTGCGACAGTCTCATGCTACTCGCGGCCGGCTCTGTCATCAATCATTTGGTGATACTTTTAATTGCCCTAATCTTGACATTAAAAGGGCGATGATTCATAATGATAGGAACTTGCCTGGCCAGGGGGTTGAGCCAGGCTTTGCCGCTGGCCAGACTCCATGGTCGTCGTGCGAGTGCAACAGCAATTGTTAACCACACTCGTCAATCTTCATGGCTCGGAGTATGTGGTGATGATGCCGCCATTCTACCGCATTACCGCTTTTTCTCTTTTCTTTTGTGGTTGTGCTCGGTACGCGGAAGCTCAGAGGGGTTAGAGGCTGGGCGGCACCAGCCCCGTGCATGACGGGCTTGCATAATCTCTACTTCTACCATGATATTTCCCACTTTACGAGAAATCCTTACATAGTCATTGTTTGTGGGAGCATTGTGTGAGGAGCTAAATGTGAAATTAGGTTTGGACTCCACTGCGAACAATTAGACATTCGCTTCTACTATCTGCTCGTCTCATGTCCACCACTCCAGCGGGAATTTCTGGGACCGCGATAGTGGCTGTGCCTTTGCGAACAATACTGTGCTGCGAAACAGACGTAGAGGTGTCAATTGACCAGTGTCGTTGCGATGATATGCAGCATCCTGAATGATGAAGCATAATCCCTCAGCCACGCCATGAGGGCCTCACTGCTGGCGAAAAGCAAAACCAAAGTGTCACGCCACTTCCAGGCTTATTTTATTGGGTTGATATGAGTTTTGATTACTTTCACATCAATGTTTCCCTGTGGGCTTTGTGCTCAACCTGGATATACTCTCCTTGAGGTACTGCTTGAGCTCCTCATCACTCAACTTCTTGATCCCCAGAAGCTCATTGTCCTGGCCATACTTGCCATTGTTGTAGGATGGATAGAAACACGAACGCACCAAGAAGGGCAGCATGCCAAGAGATGCAAGCCCAACACCGGCCTTCAGATCCGCAAAGGCCTTGGTCGCAAACTCCTCAATGTCGTGGTGTTGAGCAAGCTCCGGCTTCCACGACTCCTTACCGGGGAGACCAAGCTCGCTGACTAGCTGGATGAGCTTGTTCTGCGTGACGACCCCGTTGCTGATATATACGGGGCGGTTAGCCGTCTGCTCTGGGTTCTTGAGTACGCCGACTACGGCGTCGCCGACACTGTCTACGATAACCCCGTTAAAGGGTAAGTCGCCCGAACCCCAGACCCGGGGTACGGTCTCGTTGATGTTCATGACGAGGCCTATGTCGAGACCCCAGTCGAGGAAGGCGCTGGTATAGATGTAGGTATAGGTGAATTTGCCCTGAAGGGCGGGCTCGGCGGAGCGGGCCTCGAGATAGTCCTCCGTCTCCACCTTCAGGCGGAGGGCGGGTATAGTCCGGGCGTTAGGGTTAGCCAAGTCGCCGCCGTACTCGGAGGGTAGGAAGCGCTTAACGCCGGCGGCGATAGCGGCGTCGACAAGGAGCTTCTGGCCAGCCAAGCCATCGTTACCCGCAGCCGAGACGACGGCGTCCTGGCCGGTTAGGGCGGCGGTAAGAGACTCGACAGACGAGAAGTCGACCTTCACGACGTCTGTGCCGGGGGGGAAACTAGATGTCGAACCGGAGTAAGAGAGGACACGGACGTTGAAGAGGCCCGAGGCTGTAAGTTTCTTGAAGATTACAGAGCCGACGTCGCCGGTTGCCGCTGTGACAGCGACGTTCTTGATTGTGCTGGACGCCATGATGATAGGTGGTACTTTGTGTAGGGAGGAAGAGGCTTTTGTTATCTCGAGTTGTTGTAAGGCAGCTGGTGATGAAGGAGACCTTCCATGTTGAACTCTGAGGCGATTCCGCTGCTTTTATCCTGTGTCGAGCCCCCATGATCCACCGCACAGTGGGTCACTATAACTGCGTCAGAAGGTCCAGTTATATGGGGGTATCATGTTTGTCAACACAATGAAAAGGTCAGAAGCAAAACGTTAAAACCATTTGTCGATTTGTCATGGCAGCTAGCGCACATACTACGCATATGCGGCGGTGACGGCGGCAAGGAAATACAGCGGACGTACATGCTGCGTGTGAAGTGCCGAAACTTAAGCCGTGGGCACAACCCCATCATTCCGTTCCCCATCATTCCGTACCCCATCATTCCCATACCCCATCATCCCGTACGCTATACACGACGGGCCACGTACGCACAAACAAAATTAGCCAGGTAGTGGTATGTAAAGTCGGTAGATAACACTCCAGAACTACTAAGCGTAATTCGGAACCTCGAGGAAACTGCTATGCTTTAGGAGGAAGCGCTTGTGCTAGTGCCATTGTTACGTAGTCTGTGCCCTGCAGCACCTTCCATATATCACCCATCCCATCACATCAGTCACTTTATGCAGCATCCCTGCCTCTACGTGATAACGTTTTTTCGAGCTTAATCACTGACTTAGAAAGTGGGTTCTGTAAGAGCAGGCCGCGGGCCCGTCCACGCCCGGTAACGCGATACCCGGGCGAGGTGAATCAAACAAAAAGTGTCGCATTTAAATACCTGTGCTGTGGCAGAGGCCTAGAAAATGTTGAAGTTCAACACCATGGCTGTATGACTAAGCCACTCTGCCATGTATATATAGACATCGTGACTCTCTGCAGCATCAGATAGATCCTTCTTTCTTCCTTAATCAATCAAGTCAATACATCATACTTCACCTTGTTTAACAGGTTATAAGCCCGGCTTCCACGCTAAAATTACTAATAATTTAACCCTACAAGAATAAGATAAGTAAAACCCACCTACCGGAGATTAACCGCTATAATACGCTTAAATAAAAGCTATAACGGAAAAACCTAGGTAAAACCTCCTCCTCTTTTCCCCCTACTTCACTAAGTACCGTAATAATTACATTACAAGAAAACAGACAGAATGGACCCGTCGCTACTAACTAACTAGCACGCGGAAGAGTCCCCGACGGGCACATCTATACGTAACACCTACTCGCTAACCCTACCACACGCTCTTATAGTCGAGGACTTCCTAGCCCTAGTTAGCACGATTAACGAGCTATAGGTAACAGGAGACCCCTAGACTAACAGTAACCACGTAGCCGACGAGACATTTAACCCCGGCATAACTCCGCTAGACGAGATCATTAACTCGCAAGTAACAGATTTCATCCTAACTCCACTATTAGAACAATTACTATATAGCTATAGAGTAATAACACCTAATCTCGAAAACCTCTTAGCACTAGTAAGACTCGTATACCCCTATAGACCGACGATAGCTCTAGGAACAAGATTTATACCGATAACTACGGAAGATATCACCTAGGAACTAGTACTAATAGTAGCACTTAAGAACGTTAGGATCGACCATTTTATGAAGCTAATAGGCCGGGACAACTACCTAGAGTAGAAACAGTAGGTTAACTTCATCTTCGAGATAGCTAACGCCTACCTCTATCTCCTAGGGTAGTTATATAATACATAGGAAAAGGTACTAGCTAGATAACTTACTAAATAGTAGTAGTAATAGCGAAGAGCTACACTATTAATCCGTACCTTAATGATAACCGGCTTAGCGAATAACACTAAGTACCTAACTACCGTTAAAGACATCCTAGACTAGGCTATATAGTAATTCGAAGCCTAGATAATAGCTACCTTACGGTAACTATACTAACGATAGAATAGAACTAGGATCGGCGAGGGAAAGATTAAGATAGTTAGAGAGCTAGCTAACGAGATCACGGACATCTAATAGCGCTTCGCACGACACGGGAAGGAGTACTAGATTAGTACGTTTCTCTAAATAATATACTTTTTCTACGGTCTAGACGAACGCTTTACTACCTTCACCGATAACATCTAGAACACGGCTATAAGCGTACTCCCTAACTTTAACACGATCGTAGCTAACGTAGAGATAAGGGAGGCGTCCTTTACTAACTCTAACGAACTAACTATAGTAGCACTATAGGTAGGTAAGGGAAAACGTAAGCGGGCCGCTACGGGCATACCGCCTTAGGGCGAGGAGTTCGAATACGTAGCACGATGTAACTACTATAACAAACGAGGCTACCTTAAGAAGGGATACTAGGACCTCCATCTAGAACTTAAAGAGGTATACATCGTAGTAAGATCTTCCTGGAAAAACTATAACTTACGCTCTAATAACTAAAGTACTACGGCCTACGTTACATTCTACGACCGCCTCCCTACCCGTTACCGTAACACTAATACGGACGACGATAACGTATTCGTCTAATATAATAGACTACATACTTAATAAAGTGTAGATCCTTAACTTAGGATGCGGATAGTACGTTATACACCGTCGAGCTAAATTCATCTAGTATAAGGAAACTACGGGTCGCACTATCACGGGAATAGGGGGAATCGAGATCCCCGTACTAGGATAGGGGTCTATACGTAAGAAATATGTAATCACCGGTAGTCCCCAAGCTCCCAAATTCATCATAATCCATAATATACTACATACCCTAGGGCTCGGTGTAAACCTACTTTTAGCTACCTAATTTATCGATAAAGGCTATAAGTTAACCTTCTACCTACACATAGTAGAAATACTAGTAGGAGAAGCGGTTATCTCCTTTATCCGCTTCGGAAACATCTATATTCTCTAAGGCGAACGACTAGCTACACTAGCACTTATAGCATACGCTATTAGCCCTAGGATGCGAGACTAGCACGACAAAATAGGTTACCTTAGCGAAGTATCACTAGTTAAACTAGAAAACATAGTTACGGGTATAAAAGAGGTATAGAGCTACTATACGTACGAACCCTACATCTAAGGTCGAATGAAGGAGGGCCCACATAAAGGGAAGCTCCCTTAGGGGGCGTACCTAGGGGCCGTGATCTTCCTTAACATCTACGGGCCGTTCTACATTATAGGGAAGTAAGGAGAACGCTACTAGCTCACATAGATCGACTCCTTTACCCGAGTGAGCGGTGTATAACCTATGAAAGATCGGAAGAACGTATAAGACTACGTCTAGAAGTTCCTTACGTTCCTCGAAGCTAGGGGAGATAGACGTAAATGCTAGATCATCTATACCGATAAAGGAGGCGAGTTCGTATCTAACGTAGCTAAGGAATAGTACGAGTAACGAGGTATCCACCTTTAAGTAGCACCTACGGAATAGCACTAGTCTAATGGCATAGTAGAGTCACTAAACGCTAAGATTAGGGATAAACTCCTCCCTACGATAATCGGAGGAAACATCCCGAGAGAGTAATAGCTAGAGATAATCCGCATAGTTAACTACCTCCGGAATAGAAGCCCTATATTAACATTAGACGTTACACTAATATAAATGCTTATAAAAGAAGAACCTAATATTAGTTACCTTAGAGGGATAGGTAGTCGAGTCTACTACCTACTACTATCTATAAAACGTAAGAAGCTAGATAATAAGTCGGTAGAAGGCGTACTTATCGGGTATAATAGGAACTCTATCTATCGAATCCTTACTCTAGAAGGTACCGTTATAGAGGTAGCCTATTAGAACATACACTTCCTAAACCTTCTACGTATAATAGTAGACATAAGTACGTAGATAGAGGAAGCACCATCCGAACCCCTCTCACCGCTAGCTAAGCGGATACACATAAGCACCCTAATATATAGGACACGGGTAGTAGACACTACACTACGTACAAGCTAGGGCACGGATACTCTACGATAGATAGGGGCCGACTACGAGGATAATAAAGAACTAGGACACCGTATAATAACTAGACTAACCCTACTAGATCTAACATAAACCCCTAATGAGGCTAACCACGAGGTTAGAGACTCTATCACCGTAGTAGGACTCCCTAGACACCCACACCTACGTACGAGATAAACACCCCGCACAGACGAGGACTATATCTACGTACTATTTACCTTACTATTAATAGCTACTATTACTAAGACATAGCTAGACTTATAGAACGTAGTAGAGCTAAGGACACTCCGATAAGTATAAGCTAACGTATTCTAGTTAAAGTAGGAAGAAGGTATAAAGGATAAACACTAATCCCTAATCGATAATAAGATATACATACTAGTTATACCACTACTAGGGGCTAATGTCCTAGGGGGACGATAGGTCTATAAGCTAAAAAGGGGCCCTAATAACGAGGTCACTCGATAGAAGGCCCGCTAGGTAGTCAAGGGATTTAACTAGATCGAAGGTGTCGACTTCTTCGAAATATACGTATTAGTCGTTAAGCTAATAAGTTATAAACTCCTATTCGTAGTCGTAGCCGCACTTAACCTCGAAATCGAGTAGATAGACGTTAAGATAGTATTCCTATACGGCGACGTTAGCGAGGAGATCTACGTCTAACAACTAAATCACTTTAACGATAACTCTAGCTAAGTCTACAAGCTAAAGAAGGCACTATACGGCCTTAAGTAAGCACTACGAGTCTAGTTTAAAACACTATCGACCTTCCTCCGCTAATAAGGCTTTACACCGCTAGTTTCGGATAACGGTGTCTTCGTTAGCCTACATAATACGTACATCGCCGTATACGTTAATAACCTCCTCATTATTAGGAAGGACAAGATAGCAATCTAATAACTTAAGCGTACCCTATCTTAACGATTTCATATAACCGACCTCGGACTATACTAATTCTACCTCGGTATCCGCATCTAACGTTATAGATCCTCACGTACACTCCTCCTCGACTAGCGAGGCTATATTAATAAGATCCTAGCCGACTTCGATATAACTAACTATAAGTACGTCGACACTCTAATAACACTCGATAAACTATAGAAAGTACTAGATAATTACACTTATCCACCCGAGGACCGCATCTAGTTTATACGCCTAGTCGGCTCACTAATGTACCTCATACTAGGCACTAGGCCCGACATTACTTTCGCTATCTCCGTCCTAAGTCGATATTCGGTAAATCTAACCCCTACATACCGGTAAGCTATAAAACGAGTCCTCCGCTACCTATAAGGAACGAAGGAACTTTACCTCTAATACACTAGGAGCCTAAGCTACCTCGTAGGATACGTAGATATAGACTAGGTAGGAGACCCGGACATAAGACGATCGACTAGAGGATACGTCTTTAATATTAGTAGTGGAGCACTAAGCTAGTACTCTAAAAGACAATCCGTACTAGTAATCTCGTCATACGAAGTAGAATACATAAGCGAGACATAAGGTACCAAGGAAGCCATCTAGTTATAAGCCCTATTTATAGAACTATAGGTCCTAGGCTACTCGACACTAGAACCCCGAGTAGTCGTGCTTATATACGATAACTAAGGAGTAATCGCACTAGCTAGAAACCTAGGTAACTTCAGTAACATAAAATATATCGCTATATAATAACACTTTATTAGATACATAGTCGAAGAAGGCAAGGTTAAGCTAGAATTCGTACGTACCTAGGACTAAGTAGTAGACGGCCTAACAAAGGCACTAGGTCCCTAAAAGTTCGAAAAGTTTAGAGACGCACTCGGACTCGTCCTCATCCTAGGAGACAAAGCCTAACTACTTCCCGACTTAGCAGCAAGGGGGAATACGGGAGCTAGAGAATACTATCTTACGAACGACATAAGGAATACGGGAGAGAAACATCTTCTCTACTCATAGCTACTATAGAGCCGTAAGCTATCTAGCATAGGTTAAAGCGGGAGTGTTAAAGTTCAACACCATAGCTATATAACTAAGCTACTCTACTATGTATATATAGACATCGTGACTCTCTACAGCATCAGATAGATCCTTCTTTCTTCCTTAATCAATCAAGTCAATGCATCATACTTCACCTTGTTCAACAGAAAATGCGTCACTTTTTGTTTGGTCCACCTCGCCGGGGAACCCTAGGCGCTATCCCATACCTATCGGGCTGACATGGGCTGCCCAAGGCCGATGTGTTTTACCCCTGATTACAGCATCGGCCTTTCGTAAATGCCGATGCCGTGATGCCCGGCGTTCGGTCGCCCAGGCGCCCGACACTACACCGCTAGGGCATGCTCTGTGATTAAGTGCCTCGATGTTGTCGTAACCACCATCGCTTCGTATGTAGTACCAGTCTCCGGTGATACAGTTGGTTGCAGCTTCTCTGCTGCCCAGGAGGATACTTGGCACAGGCCAGATGAAGTGGACGGCCGCTGTATGAGGGCAGTCTCTATCTGTTGGTAGCCATGCCGGCAGCGGAGGCGCGTCGTTGACGAGTGTAAGTCAAATGGTTCATCTGCTTCCCACTTGAGTGTCGCGTCTAATTAGACAGACGTGGTGATTGACAGCAAGCCACCAGGCGACATGTCGCAGTGGTGTCAGAGTGGGTTTTGGGGAGAAGGGAACTGATCAGAGGGGGGTATAGCGAGCTGAATTATCCGCCATCTCCCTTCTTATCGACGAAGGCCTGGTAGTGGACATCCGTGGCCCACGTGGAAAAAGGCATCATGTGCGTCAGGTTGAGAATGTTCTGGTCGGCTCTGACAATCGCTGCTGCGGTAGGCGAGGCGGACCCCGAGCCAGGACAACCAGCCATTGCCGCGGTTGGGCGTGGTGTTCTCCAGTATGTTGGTTGCCGAAGCGTAGGACCATTTTCGAGTGACTCGAGGTGTACAGAAGTGCCGCGGCTAAATAATGTGAAAGGACTCGGCGCACAAATTGCGACAGCCCACGCGGGCGGCCTACCATTAGATGGCCATAACATAGTAACCTGCCGAAGATTAAGCCTGTGTAAGCCAGGATATCCGTAATATATGGTAGTGCAAATTCCGATGTGACTTGCAGACAGGCAGGGATATGAAGCCCGACGTCATGCAGTTGGATCCCAAAATGTCGGCCAATGAGGGCAACAGATCCCGCAAATAGCCACAACCAGCATGATGCAACCTGGGGCAGTCATCGCTTCCTTGGCCCTCCCCGTTGGGATTATAGAAATCCCCTACTAAACATGAGCACTGCTTGCTGATCCTGGTCCAACCTTCGTGGCAGAGTCCCCTCGTTCGATACTGTAATTCATATCCGATGATCCGTCATTATGAAGCTCAGCGTGCTCCTGCGACAATATAGCGGAAGTCTTCGCGGCCTCCCAGTTCCAGATCTTATCCGAGGAGAAGAGGATATCGATCTGTGACGCAAAAGCGGAACCGCTAATGCCGACAGCATTAACGCATATTATTGCTACACGATCTCTTCAAGCGGTCGCTGCAGCCGCCGACTCCTGCCTGCTTCCCTTGTTGTGCAAAAGGCGACAGCAATGTCATTGGGTCGTGTTGAGGTACGAATTGTAGGGACAAGACTATAGACCACCTCGAAGCACACATACTGTAGCCACGGCGATACCTGAGATTTTTTTCCATCGTTTACTGAAAATGAGATGATATATGTGTTTTAGCTGCCACCAAGTCAACTCATCGCGAAATACCGCGTCTTGCAAGCCCGTGCAGGCTGGCGACATCTTGTCAAAAATTTCAAACGAACCCTCGACGCATTATTCCTGCTCAGCAATGACGGCATGTTGAGATATTATTATCTTACACAGTGTCTACCACAATAGCATGCGTTGTCGAAATACTGAACAATATTACTACTCATCTCACTTGGGCTCGATGACGAACTCATTAGGCCAAACTTGCAGTTGCAGACTGGTGCCAGACGCAGCAACCACGTCGTGCAGATTTGCAAGCCTCCCGCCGCCTCCCTCTCCGGCCCCCTTCTCGAGTATCAGAATCTTATCGTCGTCCCCGCCCCGTGCCTGCTTACGCAACCATGCCTTGAATCCGTCAAAGTCGGTGTTGCCTTCTTTCAGGTACGCAACGGTCCGGCGGAACAGCTTTGGCCAGATGACGAGACCTTGAATTGTCTGCCTGCTCAACCCCTCTGCCGGGCTATCCGGGTCGGCCGTCGACCGCGGCCACAGCCCAAGCTTGTTATGTCGCGCCGCCCGCGACCGCGCTGCCAGGTGCGTCCGCAGCGGCGGGGGTAGTGTGCCGTAAAAGGCAGGGTATACGAGCCCGTCGGCGAGAAGGCTGCCATTGACCGAGCGGTCCGTGAGCTCCTCGTCGAGCATGACGCTGTCCCCATGTCCTCCGGGCGGCGCGAAGTCGGCGTCGTCGAGAACCGCACCACCCGCAAAGATGAATCCGATGACGCGCCCGTTAGGATCGATGCTGTTGGCGAGTACGTACCCAGGTAGATCGTCATGATTGGCAGAGCTAACCTTGTGGCCTCGGAACACGACATCGCGGAAGCCGAGGCGGTGCAGAAGCTCGTCGCGCGCCTTTCCGCCGCCTTCTTTCTCCTGATGCCACATGGGGCCCTTTGGAAAGTGCGTCTCGAGCGCGTCGATAGCCTCGAGGCGGATCCCGATGTTGCCGCGGCCGCTGAACTTGGGCGGGCGACCGCCGGCATGGGGCAGGGCTCTGAGGGCGTCCTGGTCGTCCGGCTTGAAGGTGATTGTGTCCCCGTCGGGCTCCGGGCCTTGGTTAGGCAGGTCGGCGTAGCGGATGACAAAGCGTCCGAGGAGGAGTGTGTAGGCCATGGTGCTAGTAAAATGGATCGGAGTTCAAGGGCTCAGGTGCAGACTGTTGACTAGTTTAAGGAAACGGACAGAAAACAACTCCAGAATTGGATTGGGGAGTTGACTAAGAGCCAAGTGCAGAGTTGCAGAAGTTTCAGTGAAAGGAGTTTGACTCAATAAATACGTGAGGGCACATGCACATGGAGGTTGAGCGAGCGAGCTATCACATCAACACTCGTGTGCGACTGTCTCACACCGGGTGCGATGTGGCGGGTCTCTTCCGCTTCAGCTGGTCGATTCGAGTATCGCCCGACGGCTGACGCGCAAATGGTGACCAAAGATGCCGCCCATACCCCGAGACATTTGCCGTTTTCGGAAACAAGCAACCCTTACAACGACCTCACTCCACACCCAGGACCTGTCCAGAGTCGGAGCATATGGTCCCTTCTCTGAAAATCATTAGCTCATACTTCAATGAACTTGAACCTTCTTCCTCAGCCCCCAGTGTAGCGCACGACGTTATTAGACGGGTCTAACATATTCACGGTCGCAGGTGGTGCTCCGATATCCATGCTCATTAGCAGAGCAGGCAGCGGTAAGACTATCTTTCGCATTGCTTTTACTCTTCAAAATTCAGCTTTCAGTCCTCGTGGGACTAGACTCAGATCCTGTGGAAATCTGGAGTTGTTAGGATGGCGAATTCTCTTCTCATCCCACTCACAGGTTTACTTCCGCTATCTGTGCTCCGAAGCCACGGCCTTCAGTTTCTAAGAATGGCGCTCGGGAGTGCGAAATTTGGACACAACCGTGAGATGCCGTTCCGGCCAGGAAGGGCCTGCACTTTTCCATTTAAACATATCCGTCGTTCAGCTGCCAAGGCCAGCCTTCAGCATCAAACTCAGGGGAGGGGGGGCTTATGGTGCAGCCGTATCTCGAGAGACCTGCTTTCCAAAAGAGATTGTTCAAGGATTCCCAACAACTCCACAATTCCAAAAGAAAGACAAGTGTCCAAAGTTCCAAAGCATGAGGACCAGGTTAGAGAGTTGATTGGCATGCTTAGGGGGCTGCGATGTAGGCAGCGCCACCGTCAATGTAGGTTCGCTTGGCGGCGGGCTGGGCTGCATTGAGACGAGTGCAGACGGCCTCGGTCTTGGAGGTGTCGAGGTTGGTGACGCAGCCGTGCGCGGGGCCCTTCCGGTGGGTGCCCGCGAACGAGCGTTGATACTTTCGCTTAGATTTGAGATGACCATTCCTTATGTGATGAATTATTTGAATACCTTAAAAGCCATCGTGTCAACAAAAATAAAAAAACTCTCTCAATTTATTTGAATTTCTAAGAAGTCCACCGGAAACAGATTTAAAAAAAAAAAAAAATTAAATACTGACTAATGCTCAGATTTGAAGGCCGGACGCGCTATAAAAGATGACTACGACCACTATGAGATAGGAACATAAGCTGCTGGGGGTCCATTGGTACTACCAAGAGGTTTCAGTGCTATGCACGTGACATCCAGCGTGACTGTCCTCGGCGCCAATTTACTCTATCTCCTCTATCTGGCGGTGCCAATTCTCTTTGTCCTCGCAGTCCATCCAAGGCACAGGCTCGATAACATCAGGAGTCTCATCGCATTCCAGCGTTGTCCACATCACGCCAAGCTTCTTGGCCCTACCGAGGTCTTCCTCACTCGTAGTCTGGGGATGCAGTTCTGCGAGAGCTTCCTCGGCCCTTCGTTTCCACGTGTTCAGCAACAATTCCCACAGCGGGTCTCTGACTCTCTCCGGGGCTAGAATGTTGTGCCTGACTGGGTGGCACGTTGGGGGTCGCTGACTGTGCAGACTGCAACTCGTCTCCAGTCTCTGCTCTGAACCACGAGTCGATGAGCGCGTGGAGCTCAGAGACAATGACCTCGAACAAGTGTCCTGCCTCGCAGCCCAAACAATCCCCTGGTAGTATCTTGCCCTGAAGCACCACCCAGGCCAGGACAACGACGACAACGCCGTCAGCCAGAAGTCTGGCGGTGTGCCTCTTCTGACCCTAGCGTACAACATACAGGGCCTCGCCGACGGACCGGCGTTTCAGAAGAAGGATCTGCTGCCCTGGTTCCGCATCGTGTGGCGCTGGGTCGTCCGCCCTTGGCTAGGGTGGCTAGAACTCAGGCAGCCCGAGGTCTGCAGGGCCAACACCCTCAGTATCGCCGATGGATCGAGATTTCCTACAGCCGGTGCTGCTGCTGGCTCCAAATGCAGTAGAAATGTGGTCAAGGGCAACACGGGGTAACGGGCGGTGGAACGTGTGCGCTGGCGCGTCCATGGAAAACGTGTTGAAGCAGGCCAGTTATGAAGGCATGGACAGTGTAGCGATGAGGGAGAAGGTCTGGAAGCACACAATCGGTGCGTCGGAGTTTATGGCTTCGGGGCGGATATATTCCGGAGCAGATACATAGGGAATATTTAAAAAACGGTTCCAGAGCTAATCTGATGCAAGTCAGACGTCTCGCAGTGACTCACCTGGTGCAGGTTGGCGGGCATGTATAATATGGGTTTTGGAACTGCCTGCGGGCCGCATCTTAGAGAAGATCGATTTGTATTGCGAATTTAACATATGCAAGACATGATTTCTCAAGCAAGTTGCTTGCATTGCATAGGGGTGAACTATCAATCCGTAGTCAGTTCGCTCAGCAAGACTTCCACATCGGCTAAAACGCATGCATCTAACCCTGTCCCTTTTCAGCTACGCCACATAGTCGCCTCGATGCGTGACTCTCAGCTGGACAGGGTTTCCCGACGCCGGCTCCCCACCCACGCGGCGGCCTTCTGCCCGCCACGGGAGCGCCCGTGTAGGTGCCCTCCGCCCACTAGGTGAAACAATGCCGCTTCCGGAACTTCAGCTCATGCGGGCGAGTGACAAAGCCGCCACTTCACATGCCTTGTAGAGGAAGGTAGGAGGGCCGTGAGACAGCTGAAGACTTCGCCGAAGCCTACTGCAAGCCAACGAGACCCCGGCCCCTACTAGGCAGTGCAATTTTTGGCGAGAAGAGGTATGAATCAGCTCATTCTGACTTTGCCATGTCTAACACCGCGCGCAAAAGGTGAGTCTAGGCGGGGGATACCACCGTTATTTAAAGGTCAAGTCCGCGCGTTCAATCATTACCTGGCTGCAATCATCTGTGCACATTTCCTCTCTTCGTTCACACCTCAAACCTTCTCACACAACATACATAATGGGTAGCCAAGGGCCAAATGTCGCCGCCGCTCCGATCTTTGAGTCCGGCTATCTCAGACATGAGATCCACTCGGAGAGCACTCTCCCTCTCTTGAGCTTCCTGCTCCGGGAGAGACCAGACACTGCGAAGAGGGCCACGCAGCTCTTCCACGAGGTGATCCGGGGGATCGGGGAAGACAAAAGGCCCATTCCCGACGAGAGCGAGCAGGTCGAGCCCGCGATGATCGATCTGATTGAAAATGGGCCGAGCGGCAACAACACTAAAATCCCAGGCGAGCCAACTGTAAGCAAATATCCCTTCTCGTCGCGCTCGACCGCCCGCTTTCGAGTCTGCTAACAAAAGTGAAAACTCAAGGTCACCATCGTCGGCGCAGGCACCTCTGGCCTATGCGCTGGGTACGAGCTGAAAAAGGCTGGTTTCAAGGTCACCATTCTCGAAGCCTCATCGCGCGTCGGCGGCCGCGTCAAGACCTTCCGCGAGCCCTATTTTGCGCCGGGCCTCCACGGCGAGGGCGGCGCAATGAGGATCCCCAGCGCGCATCAGCTTCTACTCAAGTACATCCAGGACTTTGGGATAGACGATCAGTTCAAGTTTGAGATGGAGAATAAGTTCATATACATCTCGGGTCTTGGCCAGACTGTGCCTTACGGCGACGAGGATGACCCGAAGGAGGGTACCTTCAACTACATGCTGAAAAATGAGGACAAGAAGCTCATGGCTCTGTTCCCGGGCCTCACGAAGAATGAAAGGGGCAAGACGTGTGATCGCCTGTTCAACAAGGCGGTCGAACCTGTGGTCCGCCACTTCTGGCATGCATATGGCCCCACGATCAAGGAGATGGAAGTGGGGGGCAAGAAGGTCACCGACAAGGAAAAGATTGCCAAGGTCAAAGCTGGCTACGCGGCAATTACCCACAAGTACGACAAGTATTCCCTGCGCTCGTATCTCAAGGAGGTGGCCCACTGGTCCGAGGCCGCCATCAACCTGTATGATCTGGGCAGCGCCCATGTCGTCTTTGAAAACGGCTTCATCGAGTCGTGGAAGGACGCGTTCCTGTCTAGCAACTCTGGCGGTGCGGCGGCTGGCATGACGCAGCTCCAGCAAGGCATGGACGCGGTGCCTAATGCGTTCATCTCCCATGAGCGAGGCAAGGGTACGTACTGTATCTGACGAACGGAACGCATGTCAACAGGCGAGCTAACAGATTGTCTGCCCAGACTCCTTGATCAACGACATCAAGTACGGCGCCCGCGTGACTGGCCTCAGTATCCGCGATGTTGGCGACGTCGGTCCTGGCGGCTCTCCGGCGCAGGTGGTGACCGCAACCTACGAGACGAACGCGGGCCAGATCAAATCCATCGACTCGGACTACCTCATCCTCGCCATCCCGTACACGGCGCAGCGGTCCATCTCCAAGTCCAAGCCCTTTGTGCCGGCGCAAGAGATGGCCATCCGCGACGTCCGCTACGTCGAGGTGACAAAGGTGCTGCTCCAGTACAAGACGCGCTGGTGGGAAAAGGTTTTCAGCGACAAGGACCAGGGTACCGACGGCGGGCTCGTGAGCGACCTGCCGATCAGGTACACCATGTTCCCCCGGACCAAGGGTAACCGGCAGTTCACCGGCTCGGACCGCGGCGTCATCATGGCCGCCTACACGTTTGAGCAGGACGCCACCATCCTCGGCTCGCTCTCGCCCGAGCGCCGCATCCGCCAGGCCGCCGAGAACCTCGACCGCATCTTCCCCGACGCCGGCTCGCTCGACCTGCTCGAGGTCGGCGCCTCGCAGGTCTTCCCCAGCGACGAGCTTGCGGGCGGCAGCGCGTTCTGCTACTTTGGCCCGGAGCAGAAGACCAACTTTCTGCCCGTCATGACGCAGCCCGACTGGGACTGGAAGGGCAACAAGGACTACCGCGTCTTCTTTGCCGGCGAGCAGGCTAGCTTCACACACGGCTGGATCCAGGGCGCGTTCGAGGCCGGGCTGCGATGCGTGCAGCAGATTTGGGATGTGGCTAGTGAGGCGAACAAGGTCCAGTAGGCGGTGTTGCTTATCTCATAAGTCTCATCATTACGCAGAACATTACCGCCTCGCGTTGTCGATTATGCTGACAGGGGATTTCGCAAAATTTACAAGTACTTGGGCTTATTTTTCAGATTCAATAATGGAGGGAAGCATCAGGAACCAAGAGGTACCTTGATGGATTATAATTTAAAGGTTACAATCTAGCGATGTGTCTGACACGTGTGTTTCCCGACTTGTTCCAACATGTGTTAATGAAATACTGTTTACTACGTAAAGATAAGTCAACGTAATCCACAAGTGACCCGCCGGCTTCCTTATTACAGCATTAAGCCTACTTTTATACACCCTTATAACTCTCTTACTTAAAGAGCTATTAACTTAGAAGCTTCTATATTATTAAACGATCCCGGCTGTGGCCAGTCGGTACCACTTGCCATGTTTGACCAATCAGCATAGCACATAGCACACACCTAACCCACAGCTGCAGATTAACGCACGGTTCCTATTCATCCTATCGATAAGAGCTGCACCGCGTCAGACATCTTGTTGCTGCCCGACGGCCCACGTCGAAGGACAGCAGAACACACTCAATAGGTAGTGTCTCGATAAGCCATGTCTGGAAACCACGAATCTCCGAAAGTTGGAGTGGTACGCTGCGCCGCCATCATGCCTTCCTACCATCACTCACCTTTGCCCGAAGGTAGCGTACGCTTGCTCCGGCTTCTGCCGCATCGAGACGAGTCCTCCCGTATCGAATGCCGCCTCTTTGTCTGTCACCTGTTGGACTCGGGAACCGCCCATCACTTTGACGCCTTATCCTATGCATGGGGTTTCGGAGATAGCTCGAAGTCTATCTTGATCGACAACTGTGAATACGGTATTGGGGCGAACCTGCATGCCGCGCTGTCGCATCTTCGAGATGGCTTCGTGGATCGGATCGTGTGGATAGATGCTATCTGCATTGACCAAACAAACACGAAGGAAAAGAGCCGACAAGTTCAGTCTATGGCAAAGATCTATGCCAAAGCAAGTCGTGTAATTGTTTGGCTCGGAGAGGCGGCCGCGACCAGCGGCCAAGCGCTTGAGCATATCCGGATGAGTTCGAACCGGGGATCCCCGCCTCTCGACGAAACAAACAAGCAAGCAATCCTTGACCTCCTTGAGCGGCCATGGTTCCAACGTATCTGGGTAAGGAGGCAAGCCCGCTCTACACTAAAAATAAAGTGCTAATAAAATTCATATAATTTAGGTCCTCCAGGAGGTTTCCGCAGCTCGGCATGTCCTGGTCAAGTGCGGGCCCGCCGAGATTGACGGATATGCGTTCGGCGCAGGCCTCGATGCACTCAAGACGCTCTACGACGACCACCCAAACCTGCGCGGCCTAATCCGTCCAATATCCTACCTTATCAGAAACGCCATCTTCAGGCCTAGTTACAACTCAATTCAGCAGAACAGATTCTCTCTATCTATCCGTCCTTTGGCCGAACTAGTAGACATGTTCCATACCCGAAAGGCTACGGTGGCTATTGACAAAGTTTACGCCCTACTTGGTATGAGCTCTGACGATCCCACTGCGGCAAGCTTATCAGCCGATTACGGTGCTTCGTGGGAAACAGTCTTTAGGAAGCTTGTTACCTTCTCTCTCTCAAACCGGATGTCTGTCGAGACTTGGGACGGGAAGGAAGTAGCCGTGATCAGCGGCAAGGGCTCTGTTTTGGGTGAAGTATCTGTGGTTGAAGGAGATAAGATCACTTGGAAGAACATGTCCGAAGGTCGAAGCCAGTCCTTCGCCCCCGCGGCATCAGCAAAACCCATCCAACCACGGGATATCATCTGCCTCCTCCAAGGGGCATCACGGCCTACAATCATTAGGCTGCACAGCGATTACTCGGCCGTTATCAGGATTGCGATTCCACTTACAGACGATTCAGATGCTCCACATACCAAGTGGTCAGAACATCTAGAGTCAATAACAACCTTTCCAGACAACTTCCTACTTATTTGGGACTGGCATGCATCTCAGGAACATACTCAGGAGTACGAAGACTTCAGAAGTGGCCAAGGGCTCTCTGATCAAAGGATGCAGTCACAAAAGGACCCAGACAGAGCAACCAGATTGTTGACGATGGGACGGGTATTGGAGTATGCTAAAAGAAGCGAAGACGCAGTAGAGAATTTCCACAAGTCAGTGGCAATTGCTGATATGGTCCTGAGAGATGCGGAAAACTGGGAATCGGCTCACGCAAGTTTGGGGGCCTGGGGAGATCTCCTGGTTGAAAACAGGGGCGGATGGGTGCCGCTACCATATGCGGCGGAGAAGGGGTATGAGAGAATTGTGCGGCAGCTCCTACAGAAGGGCGCTACGGCTGACGCGGCGGACGGAGATGGCCGGACACCGCTATCGTGGGCCGCCGAGAACGGGCATGAGGCCGTTATGCGGCAGCTCCTCGATAAGGGCGCGGCCGTTGATATAGTGGATGGATATGGCCAGACACCGCTATCGTGGGCCGCCGAGAACGGGCATGAGGCCGTTATGCGGCAGCTCCTCGATAAGGGTGCGGCCGTTGATGTAGCGGATGGATATAGCCGGACACCGCTATCGTGGGCCGCTAGGAACGGGCATGAGATAGTCGTGCGGCAGCTCCTCGATAAGGGTGCGGCCGTTGATGTAGCGGATGGAGATGGCCGGACACCGCTATCGTGGGCCGCTAGAGACGGGCATGAGATAGTCGTGCGGCAGCTCCTCGATAAGGGCGCGGCCGTTGACGTGGCGGATGGAGATGGCCGGACACCGCTATCGCGGGCTGCCGAGAACGGGCATGAGGCAGTCGTGCGGCTCATGATATCGCTCGGTGCTCGACCATGATTATACTTGTTATATAATTATATCTTTGTTTTATAAGAGGGGTGTAGGAGGAAACATTTCTTTATTTCCTCCATTTTCGCCACGAGTATAAAACCAACTGACGTAATTCGACGATTCCCTATGTCGACTACGTACATGTGACTAAGGGGCATTCCAGAGGCCACTTTTCCGGTACGGTCCGTTGGCAGGCATAAGCGTGAATCTAATTGGCCGGGGCGGAATCAGAATGCTCCGTGTGGTGGCAAAACCGTATGAATCGAGCCGGCGGCTCTTTGGCTACGACCTACCCGTCGGGCGCCGCCTCTCTATTGCGATATCGGATTATTCTCGTACGAAAGCTAACGGAAAGATGCAGAGAAATTTCAGTTGAGACTGCATAGGCAACGGCCCTGCGAAGAGAAATATAAGGAGATGTCACGTTTTACCACTGAGGCAAAAGCGAAGGTACCCTCTACTAATGTAGTGGGCTAACGTAGTAATTAGGTGCGCGACAGGAGAGAAGCACTTCTCGATGCTATTAAGGTCACCAACGCGGCGTCGACGCACTGGAACCAAGGCCAATGTAAGAAGCCCTCGAGGACCTTTTCGCATCGGGCGCTGTCTTTGAAGATGATCACTTCGCTCTAGATATCAAGGCGTCTAGTAAAGCCTTGGAGATTGTGAACCGCTTCAACCAGCTGGGTGTTTAATGACGATGATGCTGGTCCCTGGTCTCGCCAGAAAGGGCTGAGCGAGCCTTCATCCAAAACTACCAAAATTACAACAGCAACACTGGCTGGAATGACGAGGCGCGGCCGTGGGCACGAGCGATGCAAGTCTTGAGTCGTAAATACACCATCTTCCTCTCAGCTCGAGAAAGGTCGTATACCCCGGAACTCACATTTATGTGTTTCTTTTGCTGGTCTTGAACTTCAGCTACTACATCTCCGGTGGCAACTACGTCCTCTGTGACCTGCAGGGCGGCATTTACCAGCAAGAGCTCGTTCTGTCCGACCTCGGCCCGAATGGCATCAGCTCCTTCTTCAGCCAGCATTCTTGCAACAGCTATTACCGCCCTAACTGGACCAAGCCGGCAAGTCCGTGGGCCTACATCAACCCGGTCCCGGGTTCGACTATGATCCGTCGCTCGGTGCCTCTGACAATGTCCAAGCCCAAGAGCACCCGCTATTTTGGCTGATATTGAGGGGCTCACGAGCACGACCATTAAGACTCGAACTTGTGTTTTTAACCTCCCTACCTCCAGAGCTTGCCTGTAGCGAACCTGGCAATGGAGGACTTATTTTAGGGCATGCCTCTTACCACGTCACGTTCTTTCGGTTTACTTTTACGGAGAGATAGATTCCTTCAATCGTGTAATGTCTCATGTATTTTAATATCTCTGCTCAAGCGAAGGGCTTAGGAGTCATGTCTACTTTATATCATATACTTTTTCGCCGCTATCGCAGTTCTTATTAACATCACTTACCACATATCTGAGCTTAGCCACCAGTCCCTAGAGGTCGCGCTAACGCTTGACGCCGACTTGGCTGGCAGGGAGCTGTACCTCTTGTGCTCGTGGCGGCGCGACAGAGCTACCTCTACGCTGCTGTCCCTGGTCTTCTGGAACATCTGAAGGACACTAGCTTCGGCGAGGCTTTGGGTGCTGGGTTGTTCACCTTTGAGCCTGACCTGTGCGATGTAGGCGGGTCTGCGGCTCGGGTGTTATTCGGCAGGTGGTGGGTGATGAAGTGCGTATCCCGCGGCGTTTGCACGGTGGCTGGGCAATATCGTCATCCTGGCTGTGCTCTGCGACGCTGTCTGCAACGGGACTGCAGTCCCCTCCACCACTGGCACCGCAATGTCGGCGACGACCGATATCGTGCCGAAGGTTGGCCTGGTCTGGGCTGGTGGGTGGCTTCATGGATAGCTCAGGTGCGTTGCTGCCCTCGACCGGCGACCTCGGCATGCTTGCCCGACTCTCCTGTGCCTGTGGCGGCGCGACAAAACCCTCGTTCTGCTCCCTTCTGTTACCTTGGACCGAAGGATTGGACCACTGCTGCGTTTCAACCCTGGGACTAGAGGCAGTGCTGCGTGGACTCTGGGACCGACGGTGCGGGTCCGTGGCAGGCTTCGGCCAGTCTGATTCTGCAGCCTTACGTTCGCTGCCGTCACGATGACCACGATGCTAAGAGAGATAGCAGCTGCCGGACCTCTATTGCGGATCAACCTCGCGACTGGAGGCGGTGCTACATAGACTCTGGGGCTGAATGCGTGGCTCGGCATTCGCCGGCTCGAGTTCTCTGATGCTCTCGCCGTCCGATAGTGCAGGTGTACATGCACGGCTTTCCACCACCTACGGCGGCACGGTAGGACGAGTAGGGCGGTGGTCTACTTCGAGATCGGTATTGTACTGCCTACTTAATATCGCACCGAAAGTTGATTGGTCTTGGCTAAAGGGCGGCTGCAGGGGCAGTCCAGCATCGGCTGGCTCGGCCTTGTCACCCTCGTTGCCCTCGTTGCCCGCCTTGGCATTGGACAACGTGGCATTTCGTCGCTGACGGAAAAATGCAGACAGGTTCGGATGCTTAATTACAATTGTAACCCTCCTTCATCTTCCATTCTTCGTTCCATCAAGAATGTCATCCGCCGCGTGCTCCATCAAGGACCATGATAAAATGAAAATCAAAACAGAGCAAATCCCCAAAGCTGCCTGTTGATAAGCCGTGCCAGTCCCGACTCCAAATTTGACTTCCTCTTTCACCACACATTGAAGGGTTGTGGAGCTCGAGCACTCAAAAGGTTGGGAGCCATGTAAGAGGTCGCCTTGCCAGAGCTGACCTTGTAACATTTGGCGCACTGCCCTTCGCGGCGCAGCAGTCTGTAAAGTCCTCCTTACTGAAAGGGTCGTTGCCGCAGGTCGAATATGACGTGGGGCCGCTTTAGCACACGGGCATGTAAACCCTATTGTACTGGTAATATTTGATGTTGTTGTTATTGTTGCCGTTGCCACCACCGCCGCTGTTGCCATTCTTAAAATTGTTGTTGAAGGTGCCGTTGTTGCCGTTGCCATTGAAAAGGCCGTTGGCGATACCGATGTTGGCAAAGCCATTATTGTTGCTGTTACCACCGCCGCCGTAGTCTGCTCACTGGCCGTAAGACCCCGTGCGAGCCGTGCTGCTTTTCGAAGCGCTTTGCATGAATAACTGAGAAGAAATTTGGGTAAGGCTTGGTAATGAAATATATGCTATAACGTCACGGGGTCTTTTGAGGCACCATTGTCCGACCATCATCTGACATAGTTGGCGGGGAGGTTGAGGACGGCTTAGCGTCCATCTTTTCCCCACGGGGATGGATGATTGATGGGTAATGGAATGATTTTAGGAGGGTGTGTGCCTAAATAAAACTCGACCAAAACCTGGGACGCTTCTAACTAGAATTGTCACTGAAAGGCACACAAAGAAATGCCTAGACCGAGTACGTCAAACAGGAATGGCGCACGACGTGCTGTACTCAAGCAAAGCTGTGGACAAGTTAGATGATATGGAAAACGACCGCGTCGGCGCCCAGCTTCTGCCGGCGGATTTGTCACAGCTTCATTTCGTGTCTGTTGCCTTCTCAAAATGTCAGTAGACTGGCGTAGATGTTAGCTAGCGGCTGTTGGGTGAATCGGTGATGCGGGACGAAAATTGGTGATCGATTGCGGTGCGGCGCTGCACATGCAAGAGGATCAATTGTCTTTTATTCCATAGTTTCCTTATCTTTTCAAAACTCCGCCATGTGATTCAAATATCAAGCACTGAAAAGGACGCCACAATACTTTATTCCTACACTTGAGCCACTTTGCCACCACTGTGCAATGGAGCCTCCAGCTCAAAAGACATGACGCGGCCCCTGTCCGGACGGACTGTCCTCTCAAAGCCGTCTACTTGCTGATTGTTCTGTTCGCTCGCCACCCTCGCAGCAGGCCACCCCTCCAGCTCTCCCGGTTGAGCAGTCGTAGTTACGGCCACAGGGTTGCCCTGAAGCTCTGCTTTCTCAAATCGCGAAGTGTCAGGAGCAACTGCTGCGCCGTCGGCATCCTCCGTCACGCGGCGTCTGAAAAGTCCCATGGCGTTCCCCTGGCTTTTCCGACGCCGCCACCAAACCCATCCGGCCAACACCAAGCCGACGGCAAGTATGGGCATCACAATCTTCAAGGCGAGGGCAGCGTCAGCGCCGATGCCGGAGTCCTGCGATGTTGGTCCCTCCGTGGTGGCCCCTGCCCCCGAGCTCGCGCTTGCACTTCCAGACTCGGCTTTTCCGGTCGGCGTTGTACCGGTCGTGTCGCTCGAGGAGGGCGTCGGCAATGCAGCAGTGTTCGGATTCGAGGAAGCTGACGGCGGCGGCGGCGGGGCTTCTGGCTTGAGCACAATAAACGTACTGCTCCACAACTGGTTCGGTCCCGACGTCGGTGGCCCGTTATCGCTCTGTAGGTGGTAGTACCAGTCTGCCACGATATAGTTGCTTGCAGCTACTCTGCCCACCGTGATTATTTCTGGTACTGGCCAGATATGGTAGATGGCCGTCGTTCTAGGGCAGCCCCCGCCTAGCGGCAGCCATGCCGGCAGCGCAGACACGTCGGGGGGTGAGAGCACACTGAACGGACCCTTTGCATCCCACTCCAGTGTATTGTCTATTGAGACGCGTCGAGTGTCAGCAAGCCGTCGGGCAACATCATCATTTTTGTGTGGTGCCAGGAGTCGGTTCGAAGGAAACACGCACTGATCATAGGGGGATGCAACGAGGTGAAATCTCCATCATCCCCCATCTGGTTGACAAAGGCTTGGTAGTGGACGTGCGTGGCCGATTCGGGCATAGGTATTATGTGCGTCAGATTGAGCATGTCCCGACCGGCTACCACAATCGTGGCGACGGTCGGCGAAGCAAACCCCAAGGGAGGGCAACCACTCATTGCCGCGGTTGATGGTGATGATCGCCTCTGGTGTGTTGGTCGGTGAGGGCTGCTGCGGAAGAACGGAAAGTTCGCGGCGCACGAGCTGTCGCCCGCATGGTTGTAGAAAGAATGGTCACGGTATGGCAATTCAACGGGAATTGAGCCTACATAGGAAGAGTTATGCGGAATTGAACCGCGGATAAGGGGGGCACAATGTCCAGCGTGACTTGCAGAAGGGCCGGGGCTGTGAAACCCAGCTTCATGCAGTTGGTTCCCGGGATGTCTGCCAAGTCTCACCACAACCTGCAGAACAAGATTGGGTCCAGTCACCAGTTCGGCAAGTCTTATCCACCTCTATGCCGGGGATCCCGGGGAGGGCGGGTGCGTCGATGATTTTTTGCTATGCTGACCTATTTCTGTGTGATTCGGAGCCAGACAACCAGTTGCTCGCGGCGGCGGATGAGGAGCTTGCCCGGCTGATACTAATTAGCATTTGGAATTGCGTTGCTTGGTCAGGTCGGCTTGCTCTAGCTTGCAGGACGACACAATAACTACCCTGGAACTTGATTTTGACACTATTACACTCCTCCTTTGTTTCGCCTCGGAGTCGTCCCAGTACACACAAAACCTCTTCCCTCCTTACCACCTATCGAGGGGGGTTTAGAGAGAATATCACGATGCAAATTATCTCGATAAACATAAAGATCTAGACCGCGGTTGGGAATTGGCAAGCGAAGGACGAGGTGCCGTCGCTGTAGAAAGAGCATTCACACTCATACGAATGGGCGATGTGCGCGCCAAAAATGTTGAGAGCAATTCGATAACGATGAACCCCCAACAGGTCTTGTGCTCGGAGATTCCAGTTGACCAAACAGTGAGAATGGCGTTGAGGATGCGCGTGCCGAAGCCGTTCATCCCCTCTTCTTTAGTCAATGAGGGACACTCTACGAGTGTACCTTTTCCATTTTTCTAAACGGAAGATATAAAATAAAAATAACTGGCGCATCACGTGTCGTTCATTATCTATTAACACCGCGGCGCTACTTCTTTGAAAAACCGTCTTAAATTTGTATGCTCTGTAGCAAATATGTCGCTAGGTTTATCAAAATGCTAGTTATGCCACTATTGTTTTTGCAGAGCTATCAAGCGGATACCTCGTTCCCCGTAATACGATCGGCAGAATTTGCGGTTTCTATTGTTGAGCGTGTAATATTCGATGCCACGGGCAAATTTCACGTCGCCGCGACCTTGTCCGGTATTCCCCAGTCCTTCTGATGGTCCATGGCGGCACTGTCTTGGCCTCGCGAGCGCATGTCCGTGGCCCAACTACATAGTACTTTCATACCCGACAACAACTCCGCTGCCGAGCCACTTGGCAGCTTACTTGCCTAGGGATAGCAGCCCTTCCCCGCCATGCCAATACAACACATCAGCTATATAGGACCTTGCGAGAAGCTCTTGGCGTGACGTGGTTTTGTGGGACCGGCCTGATACAATGAGATGTACTCAGCAAGACGTCTCGAGGAGCGGGACTTGACCTGAGCGCGTCATCCATCAGCAGGGGGGTGTTGTGCCTGGCATGGATTGCTAGACTAGACGACCGGATAATAGGCCCTTGCACATAGGTCACTTGTCTGTGTCACCCCTGCATTTTGCCTGGCTTCGTGCATGATCTACCCTAGACCCGGGGGAATGGGAGATTGCGGGTTCAAGGCCACCCGTGGCCGTGGTAATAGCTGTACCGCCGAGCCGCGGATGTAACATGGCAGGCATGGATCTTTCCGGCCTTGGCGGGTATCGAGATGAGTACCAGAACCCTGGGTTGAATACAGGCCGCGTTGACATGGCGCGAACATTGACCGTGGCTTTGGAAAGCGATCATGGGGCGCACGCGAGGAACCCGGCGTCTTACTCTGTTCCGTTATGTTCCGCGTTTTATCTGCCCTATCCCAGCGGCCTTGTCAGTCTCACGATAGCTGACTCCCGAGCGGCCCTGCCTGCTCCGCAACCTGGCCCAGCCACCGCTCCATGTCCCGGACGACCTTCTGTGCCAGCTCATCATCGACCGCGCCGTCATGCCAGTTGGCGCCCACAACCAACCCGCCTCCAGCGACACTGACGGGGGAGAACTCGATGGCCGCAGCGGGCGTTTCGGCGCTGAGACCGAACTGCGCTCTCGTGATGGCCCACGGCCTATCCCCATCCCCATCGCCGGCACCGCCTCTACCGCCACCGTCGAGCACGCCGATGTTGGTCACCAGCCACGTAAACTGCCGCGGCCGGCGCGCCATGTCCCGCATCGTGGCCTGCCAGTCGCGGACGTACCCGAACACGCCCACCGTGTCGTTGCGCAGCCCGAGCTCGAGCTGGCGCTTGATCTCGCGGCGGGACTGGGCGGCGGCGAGCCACAGCTCCGTTAGTAGTTCCGTGGAGAGCGGCGAATCCTGGCCATCTTCTCCCGCCACCCTGCCTGCCGTTTTTTTGATCTGCTGCCATCGTTTTATCCTGGAGCGGATCCGCGCCACGAGGACCGCGTCGTATCGATGCGGCAGCTGCGTCACGTAGTTGGCGACCGCCCTGTCTGGCCATCCCCACGGCGGCGGCTGCGGCGCGTGAGTTTTCTCCCCCGATGGCGGTGGCGGCAAGTTTCTACGGTGGTCCATGACGGTGGAGCTCTGGAACGCCGGCGCCGTCTTGGCGTCCAGGTGTCGCGAGAAGGACAGCAGCGCGAGCGCGTTGAGCAGGCCCGTGAGCGTGGTCTCGTGATGTCGACACCGCGCGAGGATCGAGGCAAGCGCGGAGGGGCTGATATCAAAGGACCGGAACTGCGTCTTGTACGGGACGCTGGCGCTGTTGCTTTTGATGGGGCACCAGCGTGCGAGGGACGGGTCGCGGTTGAGCGACGCGGGGCGCAGCTCGGACCAGAGCGTGCGGGCGAGGAATGTCAGGTCAACAGGGAGTTTAGCGAGCTTCTCGATCGGGATGGGGAGGATCGGTGAGGGGTGGTCGGGGAGGGTGAGGATGTCACCGTCCAGGCCTGGCATTGCGTGGGACGTGTTGTCGAGGTTGTCGCCGTGGTCGTCATTGTGGGGAGTCGTAGTGATGATGTTGAGGGCGGTGACGAGATCCTCGTGGATCACCCGTGCCCCGGCACCGTCAAACTGTGGGTGGTTCCACGTGAGCAATACTTCCATTTCGGCACCGTCGCTCGAGTGGACCACCGTCATGGTCCAGTTCGGCCGCGCATCGACAGCCGGGTCGGGGAACTTGTCGTCGAGCTGGGTGCGGAAGATTTGCTGTACAGTCTGGGCAAAGTCGTTGTCGGCAGCACCGAGATGGTGCCACCGGATGTGCTGCGCCAGGTCGAGACGAGGTAGTTGCACCCACGACGGGGTCTTCGAGGCGCAGTCCGCCATGCCGACTTGCAACATTGGATGTCTCGCAATGATGTCGACGACGGCGGCCTTGAAAATTTTCTCGAGCTCCGGCCGCGCTGCTTCGGATCGGAGGCGTGGCGGGATGGCATAACGGCACGAGAGACAAGTGCCCCGGTACTGGTCGAGGAGGTACATGGCCAGCTGGTACGTCTCGCTGGGGTTGATAACCAAGGGCCCGAGGTCAGTTACACAGGTCGGGCATACGAGATAGGGGCGTGTAGCGGTACGCGCTTACTTGATGCCAAACTTGCGCACCACCCTCATGGTCGAGGGTAGTGAATGTGTTGTCGTTGCGGTCATGGCTACTGGCGACGCAACGTCCAGAAGTTGAGGTTGAGGAGAGAAACGGCACTCGATCCTTACGAGCTCGGCAAGTCGTAGAGATGGACGCGACGAGCTAGCTTAGTAATCTGACGTGAGACTGATCCTCAGCCCCTTGCCGGGCGCGGATTCAGCTCTAGGACCATGGCGTTGGAACCGATCAAGCCTCTCGAGTCTCGCCCATCTTGGCATTCTTTCCCCACGGGAAAACACGGCAGTCTCTTTTTAATCTGACTGCAGGGTCGGCTTGATAGACACGCTATATTTCTCCCTCGTCTCCCTCTTCTACGACACAATCGTTATTCAGCAGCGCAAACAATTACTACCGACACACAGACTACAATGGCTTCACTCAGCAGACAGCCGACTTACACCCCGTCCGAGTGCTGGACCGATCCGAAGCGCAACTTTTGCTCCTCGGCCCGGGTGCACCTGATGCACGTCCTTTTCCAGAAGACGCTTGGCAACCAACTCAGGCCTGCACCATGGAGCCCCATCCCGTCGGGATGAAAAGAGGGGAACAGTGACAGCCCATCGCGGAGCTCCGGCGGCGGAATTGCGCACGTGGAGAGCGTGGAGACGGCTACTCCGTAAGCAGAAGGCGACCATGGAAAAGCGGAACACGCCCGATCGAGGCTCTCGCCATGTCGAATAGGCGGTCGAGCCGAGGCCGCTCGACCCGCTTGCATCTTCTCCACCCCTCCCGATACTGACGGTGTCCGCGGCCCGCCTTGGTGCAGCACTCACCGGCGATACATGCCCCTGGGTGGTGGAGGGTGGGGAGCTTTTTTTCTTCTTCTCTTGCCCGGTGACTCCCTCCCGGGCTGTAGCCCACCATACGTGTTAGAGCCTTCGACAACAACATATCATCACCACCACCGCCCCGGACCCTGAAGGCGCCGGCACGCGTCAACACCCAAGCCAACAGTCGCCAATCCTTCACCGCATACTCTCTTCCCGTCTCATTGACGACGACAACCTCCTCGAGTCTCCACCATGGCCTCTGAAATGTCAGCGCCGGTGAACCTCGGCGACGCCACGCCCGCACCTCCCTACGGCGCCATCCAGGAGAAGTCTTCCGATGCCGCCACCAGAGTCGATAGTCGGCCACATTTGCGCCAAGGCCAGCAAGACCCGGAAGCCGCCCGCATGACAACCTCGACCACGCCAGGCAACACGAGCGGCAGCGACGACAGCGGGCACAACAGCGCCGACTGGCGCAACGACAGCGACGTCAACGATGACACGCCCCCGGACGGGGGGGCGGCGGCGTGGCTGTGCGTGCTGGGGGCGTGGTGCGCGTCCTTTGTCAGCTACGGCTGGATCAACTCGATCGGCACGTGGCAGGAGTACTACCAGAACGGCCCGCTGGCGGCCTACTCGCCCAGCCAGATCTCGTGGATCACGTCGCTGCAGATCTTCTTCGTGGCCTTCCTCGGCCCCGTCATCGGCCAGGTCTTTGACCGCGGCGGCATGCGCTGGATGATCCTCGCGGGGTCCTTCCTGCACGTGTTCGGGCTTATGATGGCCTCGCTGTCGACAGAGTACTACCAGTTCCTCCTGTCACAGGGCGTCTGCAGCGCCATCGGCGTCGCCATGGTCTTTGTCTCGTCGTTCAGCACAATCGGTGACTGGTTCCTGCGCCGCCGCGGACTCGCATTCGGCGTGCTCGCCACGGGCTCCAGCCTGGGAGGCGTCATCTTCCCCATCATGACGACGCGGCTGATCGCCGCCGTCGGCTACGGCTGGGCCATGCGCGTCGACGCTTTTCTCATCCTCGCCCTGCTCGTCGTCACCAACCTCACCGTGCGCACCCGCCGCGCCCCGCGGCCCGTCAAGCTCAGCCGCGAGTCCATCGCCCGCCCACTCACCGAGCTCACGTTCAACCTGCTCGTCGTCGGGCTCTTCCTGATGCCGTTTGGCATGTACGTGCCCATCACGTACCTGCCCGTCGCGGCGCAGGGCGAAGGGTTCGTGTCGACGGCCATGGCCATCAACCTCGTCGCCTTCTACAACGCGGCCAGCCTCTTTGGCCGCCTCGGGTCCGGCTGGCTGTCGGACCGCTGGGGCCGGTTCAACATCTACATCATCTGCGGGTACCTGTCGGGCGCGCTGGTGCTGGCGCTCTGGATCCCCGCGCGCTCCGAGGCCGCCGTCGTCACCTTTTCGGTGCTCTTCGGGCTCGCGTCGGGCGCGTACATCTCGCTCATGGGCGCGCTGGTGCCCGCCATCAGCCCCATGGAGGAGATTGGGTACCGCAACGGCATCACGTTCCTGGCGTCGTCGGTCGGCGGGCTGATTACGAGCCCCGTGGCTGGCTTGATCCTCGAGACCCCCGCGGGGTGGACGGGGCTCAAGCTGTTTGCGGGCGTGTTCCTGCTGGCGGGGACAACGGGGGTGGTGTTTGCGCGGGTGTCGAGGACGGGGTGCAAGGTGAATGCGATATTCTGATGGGGAAGGGGTGAGAGGATGTGGTTTGGAAAAAGGTGGTGAGGATGATGCTGGCGATGCCGGCGATGAGTCGTCTTGCTCGAAGTGGTGGAAACAAGTGCATACATGATGGAGTACATAATGGAGTGCATAATGGGGTGCATAATGGGGTGCATAATGGGGTGCATAATGGGGTGCACAAGTGGCAGCCGGCCTCAGCTGGATGCTTCCTTGGCACCTGGCAGAGGCTGCAGGTGCTTCATAGACAGACACAACAATCGACCAGAGCACCATTTGCAACGCGCCTTTAAGGGCCGGTGATGGGGAGTGACGCTGGCTGGCGGCGAGCACGACTAAGCAATGTGTGCAGCCGTGCGCGGCGATCAGGGACCCGGCAGGGTCGACATCCTCGTCGAGGTCGTGCCCGGTGATGCCGGCTATGTTTGCTGCCCCACTGCCCGAGAGGTGGTGATGCTGCTGCGAGTTGACCTTACTCGAGCGGGCGGCTGAGACAGCGCTGGCAGGGGCTTGCATCCGACGCAGCACCGGGCAAGGGCGGCAGGGATGTTGACGGGCAGGGTGTGTGGAGGCAGCTCCGACTAGGGGAGATGCTGGTGATTCTGTCGATGCGGTCGATGCCGTGATGAGTCGTGTTCGAGGGTCGGGGACGGGGAGGGAAGGGCCCAGCCAAGGCAGCCAAGGGGGTGTAGGCGGCCGGGAGATTGACTAGCAGGGGGTTCATGCGAGTGACACGGGCGACGAAGGCAACTAGTCGCCTTTCAGGGCCGTGGATGGGGAGTGCAGGAGAGGATGACACTGGCTGGCGGCGAGGACAACTGAGCATGTGCACAGCGGTGCGTGGCGGGACCCAACCCAAGAGTAGGCACCGGGCATGGGCGCGTGGAGGTGGGCGAGGGCGGCAGGGAGTGCGGAGGCAGCGCCGGTCGGGGAGAAACTGGCGATGAAGGCGATGCGGGCGATGCGGGCGACGAGTTGTCTTTCAGGGCCGGGGACGGGGAGGGCAGGTGGAGGGGAGGATGACGCTGGCGGGCGCGAGCACGACCGTGTGCAGGCACGACTGTGTGCAGGCCCAGCCAAGGCAGGACCAGCCCTGGCACTTGCCTGCAGGTACTTGGGATAGCCGGGAGCCTTCGTAGGCATTCCACCCATCTTGATTCTGCTTCGAGGCTACCACATCGCCGGGTCGTCATATGCGAGTTCATTCTGGCGGTGGCAGCTGGTTACTTACCAGCGCCTTATGCTAGCATCTTCAACACTCACTTTAACAATTAACTACTCGATAGTAGCGATGCAATGGAAGACTATTTATATCGCTAAAAGTAAATCTACAAACCCTCATATCGCTGTCGTTGTTGATGCCTTTTACCTGATTGTGCCAAGGGTGTTGCCAGCTGCTGTCAGCTGTGTATACCCCTGCACTAGCTGCGTGCCAAGGCGCTAGCCTCGACAACTTTCGCAAAGCACCTACGTAGGCATCGGCGGGCCCACTAGCATGAGGCTAAATACTGTCTTTTATGGCGCCACCAAAGTCGTCACCTCGTCGACAATCCCAATCATTTCTAACCCATCTTAATCCTGATTCGGGGCTACCATTACTTCAGGTCATTACATACTATCTCATTTCATCCTATCAACTAATTTCCTCCGAGGGATAACAGAGAGGGCGATGTTAATGTCAACAAAAAGAACAAACTCGTGCTGCTGATGCTGCATTTCAGGGCCGTGATACAAAGCATTTTCTAACATCATAATAAAGCATCAAAGTGTGTCCCTAGCCCATACACGTAGGCCGGCTACCTCATCTCACATGGCCACCCATCCATGTACAATCGTATGCGTCACTCCTGACCAGGTGCCGCGTTGTTCCAGGTCTCGTCCCAGGTGTTGAGGTATTCGGCCATGTCTGGGCGGGTCGTGGAGTGAATCCCCTGGGCGACTCGCTCGTCTCGCTGGTCGGTGGCAACGTAGGTTCGTAGCTGGGTGCTTCGGTCAAGGGCCGAGACGTTGGGCTCGGCGGCAGTCTGGGACGTGGTAGAGGCGGAGCTGGTAGGTAGAAGTATGAGTGATGCAAAGCAAGATCCACGCCATGACAGTGTCCCTTACCTCTGGTGGGCTTGGCTGGGACGAGACATGATGCAGAGGGGATTACTGTCCCGTGGCGTCGGGTTGCGATTTGGTTTCTAGGTGTGTAGATGCTTGACGGTGCAAGAGGAAACCAAGAAAGGCTGGTCGTGTACTGAAATGCTGAAAGTGTTTGAGAAGGAAGCTTGGGAAGAGACTCGAGGGGGAAAAGCTGCATCGGAAAGTTGGTCATGAAGACAAAGGAGTTGTAACGGGACATTTTTATATGGCTTTACTGCCGAGTAAAAAGTCATGTATTCGTTGGACTTTACTGTCACCCAGACCAGATAAATTCGGGATCGCTACCCGTGGACATGGGGACGTGCACGACTTGATTTCCGCAAGGGGTATAAGGATCCACTTTAGATATCTGTTTTGCGTGCATCGTGCTCAAAAAAAGCTTAAGAGCTTTGAAATTTCCAGAACTGGCTTTTTCAAGTCTACTTTACGATATTTACAATTTTGATGAAGATTGGTAAAGAAATGGTGATTTTCCTATATACGTGGAAGCATGTTTAGGGTGATATACTGGCGGATCCTTGTCCAGCAACGAATTATCCCTACTAGACTGGTTGCCTTGTTTGCCCTTTTCTTTCCAGATTTCCAGCCGGTGGCTCCCTCCTCGCCTGCAATCGGAGTGCGCGGCCCGCTTTCTGCACAGAAAACACCGGGAAAAAAGCGTCGTTCTTTGGGACTTTAATTATCAATAACTCTTTATACCAGGTAGATAGTATTAAATAAATATGATTTTCAGAATCCTTAGAAATAGGCCTTAAGGCTGGTCGTGCACGCTTGAACTGTGGAAAGTGTCGGAGAGGGAGGCTCAGGTAGAGACTCGGAGGCAAAGCTGCCTCTGATAATCTGCCATAAAAACAAGAGCTGCGACGGAACTCGACCTTTGTTTTTATAGCTTACTGAGAAGAAGAAAGCCACATGCCGTCTTGTGCGTTGGCTGTCAGAAAGGATGGAATATGACGGTTGACACGGAGGATCAGCCAAACCCCTGCCAGCTTGCGCTCTGGTCGGGTACAGACTCAGTACTTATGAGAATGCTTCTCACGCGTCTCGTAACCAGACCACCAAAGACCGCCCTTGGTACCTTGAAGTACACAAGGCTAGGGCTTTCGGTGGACGCACTCCTATCTATACTAGCGTGCTACGGAGGTGCTTTGCGAGAGATGCACTGGATTGGTACCCGATTGGTCGCACCAATGAATGTCCACCATTAGGGATACGACCCACCCAACGCCCACGATTAGAGTTTGCGGGCTTCGCGAACGGGTCCCACTGTGCCAGGCACATGCACGGAGCCAAAACCTCGGGTTCTGCGCTATCATTGACATTTGCGCGAGGCAGGTCGGACGAGGCGACCTCGTGACTTTGAGGTGGGATGACGATGGCTGGCGCCCGTCAGCCGGGGCCGGGTACTTCGAGGGCACATGCGGGCGTGCTCTGCGGTGCAACAGGGTAGTTCCCGTGGCGGTGGCAGCATGACTAGGGCGTTGCTCTGCTCGGCAGCATGCAAGGACACACCAGTTCCATTAGACTAGGGGGTCATGATGTATAACCCTTGAGCGAGCTGTGCACTCCGTACTTTTTGCCTCCATTATCGCGTCCCTGCGCGGATCCGCAGGCTTGTAAAGGGTGGGGCGCGAGTGGTGAGAAAAACAGACCTGACAGTATTCGTGGAGCAGTGGTGGTGAGATATCCGCTTTATTTTGCTCGCCGCCTCACGGCTCTGCAGGGCTCGCAGGGCTCTAAGTCGATTCCTGCCCCTCGCCGACGCTGTCCACATCCACACGCCGCATGCACGGCTCTGTGGCCTTTGCATGTCGAGTGGGTGGGTGCCTGGGAAACCACTTCCTTTACTCCGCAGTTGTCATGTGGTTGGGTGGTTGCACTCGACCATTGTCCACTCGCGTGCGCCGCCCATACTGCATGCACGACTCTGCAGGGCGACGGGCGTTGCCGGTCGAGTGGGATGGTACCTGGAAACCCCTTGCTGCACTCTGCCGTTGTCGTGCCCATGCGGCCCAGCCATTCGTGTGACATGGCCAATGCGATCTTTGGACGATGATGCACAGAACAAAGGTGAGACAGAAAGCCATTGATGGATGCATGATAGATAGATGCATGGAAGTGGGACTTACTCGGCACGTGCATCGTATCCAACAGTAGACGTTCATTGGCGTGGCGGATAAGTCATGTGGCGGGGTGGTTGCACTCACCGAGCTGCTACCACACCTTCTAGAATTTCAATCCCTGCAGAAAGCTCCACTGGATTGGCGGCTGCACCCAATCCCCATACAAGTCTAAGCCTACGGAGTAAGAGGGAGGAAAAAATAGTGGGGGGGGAGACAAGGCAACCAGGAACCTCCCGCTCGCTTAGCATTTTTAGATACATTGTCACATGGGGAAACCCCCCTCCCCACCCAATTGCCGTGCGGCTAGGTTTGGACCCTGGACCTTGGACAATGCAGCAGGGACGCCGGGGGCCACGGGATCTCATGTGCGGAGTCTTGAGAAGGTCAGCAGCTGCGGCGCTTTGGTGACCCAGCCACGCAGGTGAGGCGGCCTAAGCAAGACAATGGAAGTGGTCGGGGGTTGAATTAGCGGGCGGCGTGATGACGATGTTGGCGCGTGGACGAGGGTGGAGATAGCTAGGACAATTGATGCAAGAGCTCCAGCTCGCATGTGAGATATCTCGTCACTCCCACCTTGCATCATGCAGCACCACCACCACCACCGCCGCCGGCCGGCTCAACTCCTCCGTCTTCCGGCAGACCCCACGCCGCGCCGGGTGTAACTCGCTCGGCCCGCTGATTGACAGCCGCTCGGGCTCAAGACTGAGATTCTAGACAAGTCCTATGAGAAATAATATTAGCTAGGAAGTGACAGGATGACAATATTATAACGATAAGAGATTAGGTTTTCTCCGCATCAAGGGTGATGGGACATGTAAAACTAGTCAATAGTGTAACATCACCCCAACATGATCTTCAGTCAGGGTGAGCATTTTGTCGTCGGTTGTCGTGTCCGAGTTATGTGGTTGTCTTGCCCCGAATTATGTGGTTGGGTGATTGCTCCTCACCGAGCTTATCGGGTGGTTGTACTTAGCGGGCTGCCACTTCTAGAACTCCACTCCAAGCATAAACCCGGCTCTACAGTGCTCGTCATGACTATCAGTCTGGTATCACATCATACCTCTTGTGCGCTCTTCAGGCATTACTTACAGCTCCTTAACAAAAATAAAATTCTGCGCTGAAGGCTACGCTGCCGTCTCTTCTCAGCTAAACCACGCACGGGTCAGAAACCTGCAGCTAATCTGCGATAACAACTTCATCTTCTGAGGTCCAACATTTCGGCAGCGAGGCAGCCTACGCTCTTGCTTTCCCCCTGTGAAACACTAGCTCGCGATTCATTCGGACTAGCCTTCTATTACTGCACTTTGCTCGAGTCAATACTGTGCAGCATGTTTATGTTTGACAACGTGTTCTTTTCTGCCACTCGCACCGAGTTGACTAATAAATAGAGCCCCGCACGATCTCTATGCACGTACAGCTCAGCAGGCGAGCTAGCTTATGCATGTCCGCTTCTCTTTCATAATAGTCCTCGAGGCCAATCTCGATACATTGGATAGTCGCTTTTGCTCAGTGCATGATAGGTACAGAGCCGGTTCTACAAGACTACATTGTTGTTTTTAAATACTAGTCGAAATGCTACAAAACTGTGATGGAAACCGGAAATTATTTTGCGATGTTAATATCCAGCGAGTGTTCCAGTGCTAGTTGTTAACGCCGACCTTGCACGATGAACTCACCAATTTTACCAAGGTTGTCAGATAGTTCAAGACTGATGCAAAAATTATTTGGCGCTCAACAAATTCCTCTTCAAACTGTTTCTCTCGGCTCTTGTTCATGAGGTCGCCCCTGCCAATTGCTCTCGCCTACATTCAGCGCAAACTCGAGAACTCGCCCCTTGGGCTGGCTAGGTTGCACTACTTGCTGCTAGCTGCAAGTACTTCCCATGTCTTCTGCCAGTCAACTAGGTATTCCTTCATATCCGCACGCTCGGCCGAGAAGTCGCCCTGGGCAATGCGCTCCGACTGCTGGTCGGCAGCCTGGTATGCTCGAAGCTGGCTTGTCGTGCCGGATGCCGTGAGGTTGTCCTGTGTTGGGGTACTAATTGAAGGTGATTGCGGACTGTGCTTTACGTCAGCAAGGCCAGGCCTGGACATGAGGAACTCGACAGTCTGCCGTAACATCATACCCCTGGTGCACATGAACGAAGGAGGGCATGTTGATACTGGTCGGCGGGACGGAGTCGGGTTGATCTCTGTGAAAGTCGAGATTCTCCTTAGTGGATTTCGGATGACGGAGTGTTAGAGCGAAGACTGTGAAAGCTTGGGAAGAAAGGATGCTATCGGATCAAATGGTGACAAGAAAGGATAAACTAGCGACTTTTGTGCTACTGGAAATGGATCTCTGGAAAATTTTCTTGGATGGAGAAGACTATGAGAGCAAAGGCCCAGGAATATATAAACAGCACGGCCGTGTGGTTTGAACCGGTGTCAAACTGCTGGTCTTGAAGTTAATGAGAATATTAACTTAACCTTGGAGGCCCAATTGTCTCTAGCGGCGGCCTGGCCGATTGGCGTATTAACCGCACTAGCACGAGGCAGTATCTGGTATAAAGACCTCATTGGCTTGTTCGGCTTTAATCTGGGGATTCGAACCCATTAGTGCAGTCGCGAGACCTTGCCCCTGTCGCCCACCATGCCGTGTGACAATGGAAAGTTGGACGACATATGCGGGTACTGTTCCCAGGCGGGGAGCGCATTGCTTACTGATTGGCGGAGCTGCTAATAGTTTCCGTTTTTGTGTGCGATTTGTATGGCTCAAAAAAAGAATCATTAGTACCCCTGATCTCAGAGGGGGTGGCTAGTGCAAGAGAGTGTTTGCCGCATAATTACAAGTAGTTATGCGTTTTTTCCACCAAATATTGGGGGAAGCTGTCCGGCTTATTTTGCGCACCGCCTCACCAGGACGAGGCGACAAACAAGGCAACTCGACTAGGCCGAATCTGACGTTTAGCAGTAATCTTCATCGTCCGGAGCCGCTGCCTTCAGGCCTAGTGGCGGTCTGTGATGCTGACACATCCTCTGGAATTACATTCCGAGCACAACGCCCGCTCGATAGTTTAGTTCCCGATATATAGAAACGAGATGTACGCTTAAAGCTACGCTTCCGTCACCTCTCAGCTACCCCAGGTATGAGTTAGAAACCTGCGGCTAGTCAATGACAGCAACGCCATTTTCTAGGATTCGGCGTCTCGGCGGCAACGGAGCCGACTTACGCGCCTGCCTTCTCCTTTGAGACGATAGCTCAAGTTTCAATCAAACGTATCAAAATCTGCTCTCACCACAACAAGATTCCATGTACTTATCTTGCTGCCCCTAAAATACATGGTCTTTCTTGGCATGTTGCTCTTGTCAAGTAGTTCTCGGCAGATTCCACGGCTGATAGCTGGCCAGCGAGACAAGTATTTGAATCTGTACTGAATGTAAGAGAAAGTCTCGTGTAGCTTGCTCGGCCTGCTAATTGGCAGCCGCTCGTGCTCGAGGCTGGGATTTACACTAATTCTGGGAGAAGTGACGTTGCTCAGGGATTGACAGGATGCCAATATTAAAATGGTAGAAAAGTTCGGTTCTCTCGGCATCAAGAGTAATGGGACATATAGGACCAATCAATATTGCAGCGTCGCACAAGCATGATCTTCAATCGAATTGGGCATTTTATATCAGGAGCAAAGCCTTCAAGATATCTAATTGGAAAGTGGGGTCTCAAGAAGCAGTCTGCGTGTAATACTTTAGCTAGGCAAGTGTCAGAGATTACGCAACGATGCAGACGTAGACAGCAGGCTTGAACCAAACAAGTCTCAATGATGAACCAGAATATTGACCATAGCACGATAAAACGGACGGCAGGGTTGTACAAGGAGATGGTAGAATGTACGCCCTAGATAATGACCACGACATTCGCGCTGTCACGTAGCCATAATAGAACATCTCGTGAACAGAATCAGCACGACACGCAGGCCAAGTCTTTGCAAGATAAAATTGTGTATTGAATATATAGTTTTAACACCTCTTAAAGCAGTGACGTACTCTCGTGGGTTTTCCTAGTCGCACAATTGTCCTACTTACGAACAGCACTCAAACATTGTGTTTTTACTCAAGCCAATGAATCGCTGCTCCATAAGCTACGAGACTTGTTACCTCAAGTATGAAAGAACATCAAAGATATCATAGCAGTTTTTGCCTCCTTTCAATGAACGGCCGCTTGTTGCGAATCATTCGAGTTAATATACCTTTGAGCCTAGGCTCGTTACAGGCCAAGAAAGCCCAACGGAATGTGAGCAACAACAATAATTATTGATTAGACCGCAGAAACAAAGCCGTCATTTGCGAAATGTTTGTGGGGATCCTAGATTTACTATTTCATACAAACGATCAAATATGCCTCGCACACAACCCCCGTCATGACCCGTCTCTGACGTCGCTGCCCCCCCTGCCCACCACGGACTGGCCCATGGTCATCGTCGCAAGAACGCTGTCGCCCTGGAACATGCCCGGGCCCGACCGGTGCTCGTACAGACTCGAGGACAGCTCCAACAACAGGGCCGTGCCCCAGCTGTTGTTGGGGCTGTCCTCGAGTCTGTACGAGTACCGGTCGGGCCCGCCGCCGCCGCCGCCTTTCCTGCCCGACGAGTCGCTCGAGATGGTGAACATGCCGTAGCGCGCGAGTAGCGGCCGCAGGCTGGTCAGGGACCCCGCGACCATGCCGAGGTTGTACTCGATGGCCATCCAGTAGAGGGACGATGCGGCGTCGACTTTTTTTCGGCAGGTGTTAGTAGACCGGCAAACGTCAGAGGAAGGCGGGTAAGGACTAAGCCACTAACAAGTAGTGTCAATCGAGTCCTTGCCGTGGAACTCGAGGCTCTTGAACCTGATGGCTGGCGAGATGCACACGACGCCGGCGCTGGCAAAGACGAGGACAAGCGCCCAGCGCCTTGAGGCGCTCAGGTTGAGCTTGAGCAGCGCCGGGATGGGCAGAAGGAACATGACAATGTCGCACGCGAAAATGACGACGGCCTGATACATGAAGATGGCCCACGAGGTGTGCGCCGCGAAGCAGTGTGCGGCCCGGTCCGGGCCCATGACGAACTCAATGTCGTAGATGTACTTTGGCGGGTTGCACTGCATGGCTGCCGCAAAGGTGCCCGAAATGGTGAAGAGGGTGAGGAAGATGAGCATGCCGAAGGTCGTGTGCTGGACGTAAGCTGGGGGGCGAGGATGTTAGTGTCAATGTTGGCAGAGCTTAGAGCAAGAGAAAGAACAATTCGACGTACGGTTCGAGAAGACGCGATGGAGGAAAAGGAGCAGGTTCAATTTGATTGCAAAGGATATCGACAAGTACATGCAGATACAGCTGTAGTAAAGCTGTGTCACACATAATTAGCGCGCGGCCTTAAGGGTAACTTGATAGCTCGATGGACTGACTAGGAACCATTTCTGGAGATCATCCATGGAATCATGATAAAGGCCCGGAGAGGCACAGGGTAGTGAGTAAGATCCATGTTGAAAGTGTGTATGTAGTAATTTGGTAAGCTTGCTAGGAGAATCAGACTGCAGATGTTGATGGGACTTTAGCTGGTCTTGTCTCTAACTTGAGATGAGGAGAACAGGCCGGACCATGAGCACTTATAGTTCGATAAACGGCCCGTATTTGCTCCGAGATGCGCTTCGGAATCTTTGGCAAGACTCGGCAGATCCAGCACATTCCCCGCAGCTTCCGGACTGGCGGTCTTGGTGCATACGAGTACCCCGGGCTCGTGGCAAAGCGACATTGGCCAGTCAAGCTAGCAGTCGGACGGGGCGGATGATGATGGTATCTTTCCCTAGGTTTATGCAATCGTCCCTGAGTCACCGCCGCGTGGCAGTGGCATACGTGCAAGTTTTGCATATCCCAACGTCGCCGGCCTGCCCCAGACCTGGGTCACGCCCTCGCAGCCGGCGCTGCTCCACCAGGATGACGAGAGCTGGGGCCGGATCATCGGCGTCAACTTGAGCAGCGTCATGTACTGCACACGCGCAGCAGTCCGCGAGATGGTCAAGATGCCCAAGGATAGCAGGCTGGCCGTCGTCAACGTGTCAAGCATAGGGGCGTACATCCACGGTCTCGAGTGTTACGCCTACAGCGCGAGCAAGGCCGCCTGCTCCTCCTTCTCCTCGTCCGTGGCCAAGGATGTCTACAGCTCTGGCATCAGGGTCAACGCCGTCTGTCCTGGTAAGTCGCACCCCCCCCCCCCTGGTTTTTCTTCTTCTCTTGTTTCCTCTCCTCCCGCGCCGACGAGTAAGCCAAAAAGTACTGACCGTGTCCTGCCCCGTTCCAGGTAACACATTGACGGGCATGACTAAGGAGTTCTTTAACGGGCTTGACGAGGACGCGTTGAAGGCATCTTTTGGCTCAATGGGCGTCCCGACTACGATGCTGGATCCGATGGATATTACCCGCGCCATTGTGTTCCTCCTGAGCGAGCAGTCACTGCACATCAACGGCGTAAATCTCCCCGTGGGCGAAGGGATGCCATAGTTCCCACCAATCCGGATCTGAACTAAAAGTTGTCATGCGAGCGGCCTGAAAGCGCATAGTGATTGATAAAACGACCTTGTTGCTTCGATCTGGTGCAAGCCGCATCCGCGCAGTACCCGCGTGTGTTACAGGTGCACAAGAGTTATAGTCGCATAAAACGCATTTCAGACTCAAGAGACAGAAGAGAAAATCAAAGAGATAAGGGAGATGTGCCGTCTAAAACGTACTCATTGAAACATTTCTCTCCGTGCTCCCCTCGTCCGAATAATCTCAATTATTATACGGTGGAAAGACATATATCGCTCTCTTCCTAAAGATCCTCGCGTGCAGGACGACGTCAAGTGCAGGTTCATTGGCTGGCTGAAGAGAGTCAGACATGCGTACGCTCCATGTACTTTCATCAACCTGTTGCAAATAATATTCTGAATGATTGTGTATGTGTCTGTGAAGCACCCTGCATTAGGTGCTTCCGGAGAGCCTTCAATGCATGCATCCTTCATCAAGTGCCAAGAAAGCAGCCAGCTGGAGCCGGCTGCCACCTGTGTACTCCTTATGCACTTCATTATGCTTCCTAGTCCCACTTATATCCACCTATACATTCCAGCCGCTTCCCAAAACCAGGAACGCCATGTCAGATTCAAGCATTGACTCGATTGGGCTTAGCATGAAAGGGGGGCTGAAGCTGGGAACACAAGTGTGCGTTCGTAGCTACTCTCTCCTTGCGCTATGCTCCCAATACGTATGACACGTGCTGGTGGCATACTCGACATTTCTATGCTCGTCTTTCATCTCACCTTGACGCATAGGCTACTTGCTCACTTCTCGCCTCAGACCATCTTGACCTCACCCGACGCCCTCGCGACTCGATACAAACCTTGAATACACAAGTCTCGAGGGTTACCATGAACAGATCGAGGCACCGGGACAACACAAGACAACCCAACATCCAACGGCATTCGCATCATGGCATCGACTCATGGACCCCCAGCTCCGCATTTACTCTACAGTCCTTTGAATTGTACATGAAAAAAAGGGAGCTTGTTTCAGCAGCGCGAATCGTCGACGATGGCAGAAGTCCCGGAGGCTTACCCCTCCACCATTGGCAACAGTCGACGGATGGACCAGAAGTTTCCGTTGCGACTGGCACCTTTGCCAGAACGCTGTCGGGGACCGAAAAGGCAGCTATGAACATTCACGAGTTCGATGGCTGTTGGACTGCAGCCAAGGACTCTGACCCCACACGAAACCACCCTCGTCAAATGCTTAGTGACGGCGGCGAAACGGGAGGCTCTCTTCTGCAGCAACCCAAGCCCCTCCTCCATTCAGGCAACAAGGAAAAGAGTCCCGGTCCGACATTGCTCCACACGGTCAGCGAGCAGACTCCCGTCAGCCCTGGTGACGACTGGGACACAGACACAGACTCCCCCGTCACTTCGAACCAAGGCAACGACCCCGGACTTCCAATCGCCGTCACCGACCAGCCTCGGCTGGCTCCACCCTTCAATCTGCCCACCCTCATACACAATGACTGGAAAGGTTGGACCGCAGGACCCGGGCTCTATGTTGTCCAACCAGGGCGTGGAGAGAAGCCGTCGGGGAAAAGACCGCGCCAAGAGCGAAGAGACCCGCAACAGTCGCACAAGAGGAGCAAGAAGCAAGAGAAACAAGGCAAAGGGGCCGCCAGGGACATCGAAGGCGACGATTACAACAGCGGCGACAGCGACGATGACGATGGCGACGGCGACGGCGACGGTGATGGTGGGAGGTGCCTGCGTTCCGATGTCTTGCAGCCCACGCTCGCCTGCCCCTACTACAAAGATGACAACATCCGACACGCCAAATGCCTCCGTCACTTCACGAGAATCAGTGATGTCAAGCAGCACCTCAGACGTGACCACAAGCGGCCTCTTTTCTGCCAAAAGTGTGGCAAGGAGTTCAAACCTCAGTCTTCGCAGGACTACAAATTCCAGGCTCGGCTAGACGACCACGCCGATGCGCGGAGCTGTGAGAGGCAGGACTTTGAAAAACCCGAAGGTGACACCGAGGACCAGATACAGGAACTGGGAGCTCGCGTCTCCGCTTCAGCGACTCTGCCTGCTCAGTGGTACTCGATATGGGACATTGTGTTTCCTGGAAAAGCAAGACCAAACACGCCCTTTGTCCTCAACTACGTGGACGAAATTTGCTATCAGATTCTCGTCTTCTACGACCTCCACGGACAAACGAGCATCACAAGGTGCCTCGAGTCGCAGTCGCGATTGACAAATTCCGACGACGGCATCCTCCGGGACGTCGGGACGGGCCCGACGCGGCTGTTCACCTTCATCCGGGCCGTGCTGATTGACTTGGCACATCTCAGGACGAGCACCTCGAGCAGCGACACACGCCACGAGGATGTGGACTCATCCTTTGCTCAGAGCCATGAGGAAGTTCTGCAACAGGCCTCTGCTCCGCTGGATGACGCGACTGAAGCAAGTGCTGAGCACGAGTTGGCGGGCAGCCTGCCGCCAAATTTCTTCTCAGGCCTTGTTCATGATGACCCCATGCCTTTCGATGGTGTGAACGACCTTGAATCCTTCAACTTTGATGCCAGCGAGGATACCACGCGGCTGTCTCACGATGCGCAGGAGATGGGACTGGGTGATGGCCAGCTGTCCCAGTGTGTCAACCCCATGATGCTTCATCTCGACAACAGCGCATTTGGGTTTGGTGGAACGGGCGACAGAAGCGGCGAGGGAGAATAGTGATTGTATTGAAAAGATGCACCGATGCGAGAAGCACCAATTCAAATGGAACTTTTTCGAGCCTCGGAGACGGACGCTCGATGTGGGATGGAAAGGTCAACCAAAACCGGAGGCTTTCCTGTGCCTTAGAAGAATCAGATTGTATTAGCTAACAACCTCAATGATTGGATGGAGTTTCTCGAAGCGGTGAGCTGAAAGCAAATCCAGCTGGAGCCTACACACCTGAATCATGTGAGACGAAGAGATCAGGCGATCAGTCTTGTCTGATGCGAAAGACAGTATCAAAGTACCGTTTGGGACATTTTGTCCATGGCCACAAGATAGAGGTAGAAAGAGATCTGCTTCGCAATCTTAACGAAAATAGAAAAGAATGGCTGTCGCTGCCGACGTCTTAAGGACTAGGACAGGTTAGCAAGCTCCTAGGACATAAATAGATAGTTTAGTGACACCACAGTGAATGACCTATACTTTTCGCACGTTCTAGCGGTCCATCATTCGCGTCGTGCGACTGCCACTTCCTGATTTCGGGCGTGGTACCCAGGCGAGGCGGTCTGCAAAAAAGCTCGCGCATTTGTATGGGAGATCTGCACGTAATGCGTGAACTTTTTTGCAGGCCGCCTCGCCAGGCTATCGAGCTTGGCATGAAGTTTTGCATTTGGGAAGCTCTTTGTGACACATTGATTGATATTGACCTGCACTTTGCTCAGGCAGCCGTGACGATCGGCATACTTCAAACCTATTACGTCCTGTTCGTCACACGGGCCAGGCATACATGCAGCTACATAGTAAGCACGAGTCTGCAGATCATTCAGCCTCGCCCTGCCCGAGGCGGTTAGCAAAATAAACCGGACCACTTTGGTGGCGGATCGCTAGCAAAGTGACCGGTTTATTTTACTCGTCTCCTCGCAGCCGACTCGACGAAGTCGTCTGCCGTCTCTGAGCCAAGGACACTGCTGCAGAGACAGCCTGTGTTCTCCATGGCCACAACCGCCGACGATTGGTTGGACCGTCCCGTGGTGAGCACTAGGCGATGTCCATAGGACGACGATCTTTGACCGTGTCGCCACGAATCCATTGTCAATACAAGGATTTTGACAACGAGGACTGCGCAAAGGATCCGAACCCCTACCGAAGCGGCACGGTCCGCAAAAAGACGACTGAGGTGGTTCACAGGAACATCGGCAAATCTTTGGTCATGCCGATCTGCACGGCGAGGCAGAAGCGTCAGAACTTCGTGTGGCCCAGGTCGTCATATTATTCAGTCTCGACTTCGTGCATGGTACTACTGCTGTTCAATCCCGCTTTCGTGTATAAGAACTCCCATCTGCTCCGCCTAGAGAATAAATCTTCCTCGTTGCTCATCAAAACACTCGTCATACAGCCCCGTCACGACTCTTACCTACCACAATCACCCTTTTCACCAAACATCACCGCCAACATGAAGGTCTTTTCTATCCTCAGCGCCAGTGTCCTCATCGCGTCAGCCGCGGCCGCCAGCTGCAACCGCGGCGGTGTGTACTGTGGCTCATCACTTCTCCGCAAAGGTAAGTACCGAAACATCAGGTCGATGAGAGCAGATCCCGTCATCCATTTCCGTAGGACATGTTGTCCTCGGCGCCCTCCTTTTCCCTTCAGACATTGCTGGACTGTCATCGCCATTCTCCACCGGAGACTTTTCCACCCTCTGGTTCTCTTGCCCCCGGCACTGCTGACACCTTGGTACGCTCGAACGAACAGGCAACTACCGCGACCACATTATCGAGACACTCCAGGCCAACGGCCAATCCACCAACGAGGCGCACATCCAGAACAGCAAGTTCGACTGCATCGGGGGCGGAGACATCGTGTACCGCCAGTACTGCGCCAACGGGTGCGGCGGCACGGACTCGGAGGATCCGGACTACTGCTTCTGAGGTGTCGCGTGATGCCATCTGAAATGGGAAATTTTAGTAGTTAGCAGGAAACCATTTCCTGGCGTACGTGAGTCGGAAGGACGGACAGGGCAGTTTGGGTTGGGAGGTCCACGAAAAGGACAGAAAGCGCAAGAGGGGCAATACTAGCCTAGCTGCGAAACAACTATACACTTACTTGGAGATACTCGCTTGGAGACACTCACTTGAATGCATCAAAGCTCGTTAAGACGCTCTGTTTGAAGAAGTTTGCTTGTGCCTCTCAAATCCCGACTGTTGCTCGTCGCCTAGTATTTTCATGGTTGAAACTGTGTATTCAATTCGAGCTCGGACCCGACATCCGCTCTGGGGTGATCCCTTTAGTCGACCGACAGCACTTTGACAAGAACGGGACACTGTTTGACGACTCGACCGTCCTCCAGAAGATATTCAAGATGTGGGTCATTCCTTGCATGTTTTACTTTCTTGCTTGCTTCTTTGGCTGCATGCAGTAACCCAGTTATTGGCCCAACACAGCGTTAACATGCCTCCCCGCCAAGGACGAACGGTGGCACAACAACCCTCATGGAGCGCAGGTTTCTGCTGCAGAGCATCTTCAATCAGATCCGCGACGAGACAAAGGTCAGCGCAAGAACAAAGCTAGCGTCCTTTACAGAGCACCCTGACCGCGTCGATGTCGTCACCGACTCTGGCGAGACCATCACGGGCCACGTGCTCGTCGGCGCCGACTGCGTCCACAGTGTCGTTCGCAGACACATGGCGGACCAGCTCGCGACCTTTGACCCGGCCACGTCGCGGGCCATGCAGTCGAGCTTCAGGAGCCAGTATCACTGCATCTTCGCGACTTCGCACAATGCCCGCGCCGACGGCGGCAAGCCTTTCCTGCCCGACGCCATGGTTCACAATGTCTACTACCCGGGCATTTCGGGCGTTTCCGCTGCCGGCGTGTCGGGGCTCGTGTTCTGGTTCATTTTTGTGCGGACCGGGGAGACGAAGACGACCGCAGAGACCGCAGCCGCGCCGCGGTTCACGGACCAAGACGCCGAGGACAGGATAGCCAAGTATGGCGACTACCAGCTCGGCCCGGACTACACGTTCCGCGACCTGTGGGACGCACGAATCAAGGCCGCCATGGTGCCGCTCGAGGAGGGCGTGCTCGGGACGCGGTGGAACTCGGGCGGCCGGGTCGTCCTGGTCGGCGACTCGGTGCACAAGGCCACCATCAACGCCGGGCTGGGCGGCAACCTCGCCATCGAGGGCGTCGTCAACCTCGTCAACCCGCTCGTGGCTGCCCTCCGGAAGCCGCTGCGCGCAGGACGCGACAAGGCGGAGGGACTGAGCCGGGGCGAGCTCCACGACGTCTTTGCCGCGTACGAGAGGGAGCAGCGGCCGCGCGCGGGCAGGATCGTCGCGCTGTCGGGATACATCACGCGCTTCGAGGCCATGGAGACCTGGTGGCTGCGCCTGCTGCGCTGGGTGGTCCCCTGGGTGAGCGACGCGGCCAAGGCGTCGGGCATGGTGAGCTATATCAAGCAGGCCAAGCGTCTGGACTTTCTGCCAGAGCCGACGGGGGATATGTAAAGCAGGCGGCTGATGCGAGTTTTGGTGCTGTGGTCAAAATGGCTTGCTGCTCTCGAGACTGCGTCGACGTATTTAAATGTTCTGTGTTTGTCTTTTTGATTGATCGGTGGATGAGTTTATTTTGTTGTTTAGTTGATCTAACCTGGCTTTTGCTACCTTTTTGACTTGCGGCAGTGTTTATTGTGCTTTCAGGCGCTAGGTGAACTTTTCGCAGTTTCCTTTTATACTGTCTGCGTTTTGTCAAGTAAATAACTCATTGCCCAGAGTTGCTTTGTCCATAAATATCTTGGAGCACTGGACTTCACTCTGTTGTATGAAGGAAAAGCAGAACCGCCAATACTCGACAAAATCAACGCTCATCATCACTGCAAAGCATTCACTGCAACAGCTCTATATCGCGCCTATCCTCAGTCCTCCTCCGCTAGCTCCTCCGCTAGCACCTTTTCGTTCCTCGGCACAAAATAGCACCTGAACCGCGGTGGCAGCGCCACGAGCGCCGTCGGGTCCGAGTTGCCCGTCATCGGGTTGCTGTCGACGTCGTCGTGCTTCCTCACCTCGAAGCTGCTCAGCAGGCGTATGAAGACGAGGTACAGCTCGCGGTTGGCGAGCATGTAGCCGGGGCACATGCGGTAGCCGATGCCAAAGTAAAAGTGCGGCGCCTCGGGCTGCTCGAGCCAGCGCTCGGGGCGGAATACCTCTGGGTCATCCCAGACGGTTGGGTCTGTATGGAATCAAGTGGTTTGTTAGCCCGTTTCTTGTACTGAGAAGTGTGTCACAGAAAACAAGACAAGACAAGCTTACCGTAGTTGCACGCCCACGCGTTCAGGAACCACACCGTCCCCTTGGGAATCACAATGCCCTTGTACTCGACGTCCTTGACCGACGCCCTCGGCAGGTTCAGCCGCAGCACGCAGAAATACCGCAGCAGCTCCTTGATTAGGATCACCATGTACTCGCACTTTTGGTCGTCTGCCGCGTCGCACAGCGGCTCGTCGTCGCCGTAGACCTTGCGGATCTCGCGCACCGCCTTTTCCTGGACCTCGGGCCGCTGCGAGACGAGGCAGCAGAACCAGGCGACGGCCGTGGTGACGGTGTCGAGCCCGCCGCCCAGCATGGTCAGGCTGATGGACGTGAGCTCCTCGGGCGAGAGCTTAGACGAGTCTGGGTCCGTGAGGACGTTGGCCTGGATGCACGGCGTGTGCGTGCCCGCAGCGATGCGCGCGTCCAGCGCGTCGTTGAGCTCCTTGAGGTACGCATCGCGGCGGCCGCGTAGCTCGCGGGCCTGCGCAGACTGCCCGCTGAACGGGTTGAGGCGCAGCACGGGGATGTAGTCCTGCAGGTTGGAGATGCGCGTCGTGCTGCGCATCTTGCTGATCTCCTCCTCGACGTGCGTGATCTCGCTGAACAGGCGGTCCTGCCGGTTGTCGAGGCGCACGCCCCAGTTGAGCGTGAGCCCCAGCGACAGGGACAGCCGCTGGATCGCGGGCATGGGGTCCACGGGCGTCCGCCCGGCGTCGCCGTACGTGTACAGCTCGCGGATGAAGTCACGCGACTCCTGGTCCAGCAGCGGCACGTAAGACGCAACCGCGGGCCGGTTGAGGGCGCTCGCCGCTCCCTTGCGCCGCCGTCGGAGGGACTCGCTGTAGGGCGACGTGCCGATTGTGGTCCCGGCCGTGTCGGAGAGGATCTGCAAGGGGCGCCATGATTAGACGAGGTGGCAGCATTTGGAGGAGGACTCAGGATGATGGAACCTGCCTTGTGGAATGTGTAGAACTCGGGCCGCGAGCTGAGCGCCTGCGAGTTCTGCGCGAAGATGGCCTTGGCGGCTTCGGCCGAGTTGATGACGACGACCGGGATGTTGCCGAGCTGGATCTGATAGACGTCGCCGTACGTCTTGGCCCATTCCTTGTACTTCTCGGGGGCGTTGCCGCGGATGTGCAGCAGGTGGCCGATCAGAGGCAGCTGCGGGGGGCTCTTGAGCCCGGCGATCCGGGCATTGTATCGGACAACCTCGTTGATGAGGAGGTAGACGACGGGCACGGTGCACACTGTAGCGGCAAGGGCCTTGAGCGGGCTGTCCTGAGCGTGCTCGACGGCATCGAGCAGGAGCGAGGCTATGGTCATTTTGACGGCTCGTTATTGAGAACCACTTGGTCCAGAGTGGTTTGCATCCACGACTCTAGGATGGGCGGGCCTGCAGCTTCTTTGTCCTTTTATAAAGTCGTTTCGCAGGGGCCCCTGGGCCGTGGCCTGGCGAGAATAAGCTTCCCGACGTGGCCGACTCAGGGGGGGCCGGCCAATCCCCGCAACGCCACGAATCTCAGGGTCGTAGTGAAACTGCTTGGCGCCCGGCTCTTGGAAGGTTAACCCACGGAACGCCCACGGAAGGGTCGGAACCAGCAGGCTCGAGTCATGTCCACGCGTCGTCGCCCAGTTAAAGTGCTGCAATTCCGAACCGCCCTTCCAGACACAACACGTCTCCTGCTCTGTCTGAGCCGACGCTTGTGCTTGGGAGAAAGGTATGGATCGGCAACTCGGCGGCGGCGGTATTCGCGAGCGGCCAGTGTCGACATTGGTTTCTGGTAGTCCAGCCGGTGTCGACGATAGTGGCGTAGAACCTCGCGCGAAGAAACGCGCAAAGTACACGAGTCGAGCCTGGTAAGCCCCTGAGGCACATCGATCCACCTTTCCGCCCATGTCGGGCCAGCGCAGAGGTACTTGGAGACTGACATTGGCGGATCGTCAGCACCGAATGCCGGCGTAGGAAACTCAAATGCCTCCCCGCAGTCGATGATGTCGAGAGGGCGAACGACAGTTCTTGCCGCAGATGCCTCGCTGGCGGGGTGAAGTGCTCCCGTGCATGGCTCAAGACCACACCGAGTCGAGTGGCGAGTTCTGGCGTCTCGGACCACTCTGGTCAGAACAGCAGCAGTTCAGGTCTAGAACTGCAAGCCTTGGTTACCCAAGTGGCCAGACTGCAAGAAGAAATAGCCGTGGTTGTTAGATCGGTCGGGGCGCTGTCGAACGGATCAATCGACGACGCTCACGGCACAAGCACAGTGAGCCAAACCCAATTATCGCTCGAAAGGAACGGTGATCACCCTGCATCTGTCAGCGAGGGGCCCGGGCCGGCTCAAGTTGTCGACTCTATAGGTCCAACATACCCGCCTGATATTGGACAGCAGTCATTGGCACGGACTGGCCTTGATTCGTTACAGCACTGTGCTCCAGGCCGTCATTCGTCATCCCAGAATTTCAACTCCCCAGGTCCACCGTCTGGAGCCAATCCTCTGTCAAAATGCACGATTGAAGAAGTAGTGCGACTGCTTGATGTCTTCCAAGAAGAGGTGGAAACAATTTACCCGGTTGTCGACAGCCAGCATCTGGCCGGTCACGCCGAGCGTATATTGGAATACAGTAAAGAATGTGACGAGCCGGATGGGCTCCGTACACGGACTCGAAACCCGAGCTTCACGAATAAGGACTTTGGCATTGCCAAGATTGCCCTCGCAACGGCCATGGTAGTCGAGTCACCCGAGACATCGGTGCGCACCACGTCGATGGTCGAGTCTGTCGAACTCGAGGCGTTGAAGATTCGCCGGCCTGTCGGGGATGTAAAGCATCTCCAGCTACTGGCACTGCTGGCAAGTTTGGCTTTCTTCTCGGCTGCTTTCTACAGCCACACGGCGGTCCTGGTGCTGATTATCGACAACAGAGCCTGTACTACTTCCACTGCAACGAGGATCTGCTCGCCTGGAGGGCTATCGGGTTTGCTGCGCGAGCCGCACTCGAGCTCGGTCTCCACCGCAAGACGAGCGTCACCAACATGTTTGGGGAGAATGAGCAGCGACAGGAAGCCAGCCGAGTGTTCTGGTGCATCTACGCCCTCGACCGGCGATGGAGCTTCGGGACCGGTCTCCCTTTCACCATTGCCGATCGTGACATTGACCCAGACCTTCTGGAACCCGTATGTATACAGCGAGATCATGGTTGCCCATCACGTCCATGAGAGCCACTGACAAAGTCGACTTGTACGACAGGATTCTCCACATGACTATCTAGGCTGTCTCATCCGCTACGGGCGTCTCAGCTCCAATATATGGGAAGCTCTCTTCTCCTACGGCAAAACCCACGGCAACATCTCGGACGAGACGGCCGAATCCCTCGACATGCAGACCGCGGCCTGGCTATCCTTGGTGCCTGCCCATCTGCGCCTACACTCGTCCTTGTCCTCTCCTCCTGGGGAGCCAGAACCACAGCCTCGTGCACTCCGGCGCCTCCGCGCCCTCCTACACCTCCGCGCCAACCACACCCGGCTCCTCATCTACCGTCACCACCTTGCCGGCCCAGCCTGCATGCGCAACAGCGGTGGCAGTGGCAGCGGCAACAAGGCCGCCGTCGCCGTCGCCATCGCGCGGGACACGGTGGCTGTCCTCGCCGACCTGCACGCGACGTCGGACATCTACGCTCGGCAGCAGAACGGTTTCAACTATTTCCTTGTCGCGGCCGTCGCGGCCATCTTCCTCGCCGTGTGTCACGAGCCCGACGTCTTTGCGGCCGAGTGCAGGGACAGCTTTGCCAGCGCCGTCGAGCTCGTAAGGGATCTGTCAAGGTTCAGCCGGGCGAGCCGCCGGCTATGGAGGAGCGTAAGGGGCTTGCTGCCGAGGCTGCGAAGGTCGGGGATTGGGCCCGTCGAGGTGGCGGATGGGGAGGAGATTCGGGATGAGGACCAGCAGGGTGATCCGAGGCTGGAGCAGCTGGTTGAAGTCCCGCCCAGTGTGCAAGACCGGGACCAGACGCAGGAGGAAATTGGTCCGCATCACTGCCACGGTGATCCAGAGCCGACGCTGGCAGACTACCATCTGCAGCAGGGAGCGAGAGGGCACGGGGAACTATTTCACTACGATACCGCCATCGCCCAACACTCGCCACCATGGGACTTTTCCATCCATGCATATGCAGACGGCAGCGGGAACGAGTGGATGCCCGAAATGGTCGACATGAGCAACGAGCTCATGGAGCTGTTCAAGACGTTTGAGGAAGGCCAGCAGGTGTTCCCCGATCTAGCCGGCGACGCGGCCAATATGGCACAAGCCATGGCGTACGACCCCATGTTGCTCACCAGCGAGGAGATTTCGCGGCGGTTCCAGGACTTGATATAGTATTTGATTCACGCCCTCGGCTCGTTGATCAGCTAAGAACCGCGAACCTCTCATGTACGATAGCAAAACCCGCCTGTGACTGAACTAAACACTTCCATAACCCCCCTCACCCCCAGACTTTACACATCGTCGCCCTCCTTCCACGCCAGATCACAGCTTCTCCACGACGGCCGTCCTCCTGACCTCGCGCCAGCGTATCCACGCGAACCCAGCCATGACAAAGACCCAGTAGACGTTGTACGAGATGACGGACCCGTACGTGGCCGAGTTCTGCCAGCCCAGGATCGCGTTGAACACGCCCCAGCCTCCACCGCCATTGAGATCCGGGCTGCAGCAGTCGACGTGCCAGACGCTCTTGTCAATGTCGTACGACCCGGGGCCGGAGCCGACTTCTGCCGCATCGCCGCCGACAATCTCGTTCCACCTCTGGGACTCGATCAGCCAGACGGCGCGCGAGAAGAGGCCCGCGGCGACGAGGTAGAGGAGGCAGCATGACGCGATGAGGAAGAACTTGAGCGAGGTTGTGGAACCGCCCCTTTTTTTGTCACAGTCAGTCAATAGTCGTTTACATTCCACCTAGTGAAGCCCGCCTGAGAGACAAGTTGTAACAACGAGAGGCTACATCGACTTACTTGTACAGCAGGTACGCGACGAGAGAGCCGGCAATCAGCCCAACGACGACGGGCAGGGGCACCGAAGTTGCGGGCGCCGAGAATGTGACGCCGGCGATGAAGACGACGGCCTCGATGCCCTCGCGCAGCACGGTGATGAACGGCAGGAAGAACATGGCGTACTTTTCGCACAGCAGCTTGAGCCGCTGCTGCCACGCCATGACCTTTTCTTGCTTGTCGGCTGGGCCGCCGCTGCGGTCGCGTAGGGGCGAGGCGACGGCCGTGGCGAGCCGCGCGCGCCACTTGGCCTGCATCTTGCCGACGCGCAGCAGGGCGGCGCCCATGACGGTGATGATGACGGACGCGACTAGGCAGAAGGCGCCTTCATAGTATCCCTCGCTTGAGCTCCAGGCGTCGCGGCCGACGCGATAGAAGACGCCAATCACGGCGCCCGCGACGACGAGGCAGATGACCAGCCCTAGAGCGGTGCCGAGCCAGACCTATTGTTTTTCCAAACATGGCTGATTAGCTCTCGTCGATGTGATAGTAGGTACGAGATGGACGGGGGGAAATCGAGCAAGCTGGGGTTTTTTTATTACCTGGCGGGTGAGCTTCTTGTAGGTCGTTTTGTCGGCGCCATCGGGGCCGTTGAGAGATAGCTTGAGAAATGCGAGCAAGACCGAGACAATGATGGCTGTCTCGAGGGTCTCGCGGAAGACGATGAGGAAGACTGGGACCGAGAAGACGTCCAAGGCCATGTTGTCACTGTGCTCGTGGAACCGTGCTTTGATGTTTCCAACGTTGGAGTGTAGCAGCACGGGTTGCAAATGGGTTGGAGCAGCAGGAGAAGAAGAGCAAGGGCAGACGAAAGTGAGCAGAAGGACTTGAATTCCGAGTCCGCGAGGGGCAGCTGGTCCCCTCTTCCAGCTCCGCCGTGCCACAAGCTTTGGGTTGTGGATCTTTGTCTTAATCAGATCGAGGGGACACCCCTCTTTTGCCGAGATCGGATCATATCAGATGAGATAAAATGAAGCAGAACAACACGTCGGGGACAGGTAGGGTCGCGCCACGAGCGGCAAATCGGCACCCGAAGCGACGAGACAACTCTGAGAGCCTGGTGACACGCCAGTTCAACGCCACTGGCGCACGACCAGCCCGTACGATTGGCAGACACGGTTGGTAGCTGCAGGGAGCTGAACCTTTAGTGTCGTAGCGGACAGGGGTCCGCGAAAGCTTGGTGAGGCTTGGTGAAGCTTGTCCTTTGCAGATCACAGGCCCCAGAGCCCTGAGGTCTCCGCAGCATCAGCGAGTCATTCTGAACCCTAGGGTGAGTAGCTTGCAAACCACCGGCTCGAGCAAGCGGTGATTGCCGCAGACAGCCAACCACATCTGCCGGTGGCGCCAGAGACGCGAGTTAGCACGGCTAGTGCCACAGCCTGTCTTGCGCACCGCCGTTCGAGGGCCCAGTTTCGATCTGATTAGGGCAGTCTTCCCTTGCTCCGGGCCAATCTGATAAGATCCAGCCTCGCTCGGGAGTGTATCGGCTGCGAAGTCACAAGGAGGGGCAAACTCAGCGAAGCTCCGTGGCGGCAAGCTTCAACGATTGCACCGGTACCCTCGTGGCCCCCGAGCCTTAGCAACTCTTTATTTTCTCGTGATGCTCACTTCTTGTACTCCAGCATTTCAGCGCTCGCCTCTACACATTCACCACGTGTGCAGCTTCATCTGGCAGTGTCTTCGACCTCGAGTCCCAACATTGCACAATGGGCGGTCTACGCCTCTCTAGACTCCTGCTGCTACTCGCGGCAGCACTCCCTCCCTCTTTGGCCAAGACCGTCACCTACGACTTTGACGTCGGCTGGGTCTCGGCCAATCCTGACGGCCAGTTCGAGCGTCAGGTCATTGGAATCAATGGAAAATGGCCCATCCCCACGGTAAACCGGATCCTCGTCCTATGATTCAGTCCTAGCAAAGGCCTTATTTCTAACCACTCCTCGTAGATCCGCGGTGATGTGGGCGACCGCATCGTCGTCAATACACGCAACTCGCTTGGCGACCAAGACACGTCGCTGCACTTTCACGGCCTGTTCATGAATGGCACCGCCCACATGGATGGCCCTGTCCGTGTCACGCAGTGTCCAATCCCGCCAGGTAGCACGTTCACCTACAACTTCACGGTGAGTATTGCCATTTCAAACGGCGCTTCCATGCCCAACAATGTCTCCGTCATGCTAAACAAGCACATCCCCAGCTCCAACAACCCGGCACATACTGGTACCACTCGCACAACAAGGGCCAGTACCCAGACGGCCTGCGCGGGCCCCTGATCATCAACGACCCCCAGGACCCGCACAAGGACCTGTACTCGGAGGAGCTCGTGCTCAGCGTGTCCGACTGGTACCACACGCCAATGACGGAGCTGATCGCGGGCTTCATCTACAAGGGCAATCCGACGGGCGCGGAGCCCGTGCCCGATGCCGCGCTGTGGAACGAGACGCAGGGCCTCAAGGTCTCCGTGCGGCCGGGCACGACGTACAAGTTCCGCGTCGTCAACATAGGCGCGTTCGCGGGCCAGTATGTCTGGCTCGAGGGCCACAAGCTGACGATTGTAGAGGTCGACGGCGTCTACACGGTCCCGGCCGAGGCCGACATGATTTACCTGTCGGCTGCGCAGCGGTGCAGCTTCCTGGTGACGACCAAGAATGACACGTCGGCCAACTTTCCGCTCGTGGCGAGCATGGACACGGTAGGTCTCGATGTCTGAGCTGATGTTCTGCTCGGCTTCGCTTGACAAACTATTCTGACCTGTCCTCGGTGAGAATGAAACACATGTCTCAGCTAACGTTGCAAATCTTCCCAGTCGCTCTTCGACACGCTCCCGGATGGCCTCAATTATAACGTCACGGCGTGGCTCACGTACAACGACACGGCGGATTTCCCGGACCCCGTGATGGTCGACGAGCTCAAGCCCTTTGACGACATGACTCTTGTGCCGCAGGATAGCATGGCGCTGCTGCCGGAACCAGACCAGACATACGAGCTCAACGTCATCATGAACGACTTGTCCGACGGTGCCAATTAGTCAGTAACCCTCTCCTCCCTTTCAATCTGCATGGAAAGTAATGCCCTTCTATACCACACTGAGCTGACCACCGCCATGCCCAAAAAAAACAGCGCCTTCTTCAACAACATCACCTACAAGCACCCCACCGTGCCGACGCTCTACACGGCGCTCACGTCGGGCGCCAACGCGACGTCCCCCGAGATCTACGGCACCTACACGCACCCCATGGTCCTCGCCAAGGACAGCGTCGTGCAGATCGTCGTCAACAACCTCGACTCGGGCCGGCACCCGTTCCACCTGCACGGGCACAACTTCCAGACCGTATACCGGTCCGACGAGGACGGCGGCACGTTTGCCGACGCGGTCGTCGACGCCGCGAGTTTTCCCGCGACCCCGATGCGCCGCGACACGGTGGTGCTGTATCCGCAGGGCAACATTGTGCTGCGCTTCAGGGCTGACAACGCTGGTAAGTACGCTGTAGTCTGACAGTCTCCCATGACTCCCTCTCTCGCTCGCGCTCGCTCGCGCACGCGTGCGCAAAGGATAAATAGTGGACGATAGTAGACCATCCCATATGCTGACCGAGTGAACTTGGGGGGTTAAAAACAGGCATCTGGCTCTTCCACTGTCACATCGAGTGGCACGTCGTCTCGGGCCTCATCGCGACCTTTGTCGAGGCGCCGCTCGAGCTGCAGAAGACCCTGACCATCCCGCAGGACCACCTCGCCGCCTGCGCCGCCGACAATATCCCCATCGCGGGCAACGCCGCGGGCAACACGGTCGACCTGTTTGACCTGCGCGGGGAGCCGTCCCCGCCGGCGCCAATACCTGACGGGTAAGTCACAGATGATGATGAAGGGACAATAAAAGAACAAGAATGAACATAGACCCATCCTTATTCATCTGGTCAGCCCAAATGCTAACAGCTGTCATGCCTTCAGCTTCACCACCCGGGGTATCGTCGCCCTAGTCTTCAGTTGCATCTGCGGCATTCTGGGCGTGCTCGTCGTCATCTGGTACGGACTCGCCGACGAGCCCGCCGCGCCTGCGTCCGAGCTGTCCCACGGTAGAGATGGCGCGGGCGTCCTGGGGGCCAGAGACGAGGGCAAGAAAAGCGGCGGGGACGACTCGGCCGTGGCCGTCTCCGAGGTCGGCAGTGCACAGACACAGGCACAGCCAGATGCGGGAGCTATCAGTGCCGCCGGCCGCGGTGGGAATGTAGCCAGATGAGGACGAGGCTCCTCGGTCCGGGCTATGCAGTGAGTCCAGTCAAGGCCGGTATAGAGGGTGCTGTTGGGGTGTGTCAAGCGCAGACGATGTCGTCAGCTTTTACATTATGAATTGTCTGGGTAATTTAGGATATTTAAAGTGGTTTTTGCTAAACCTATGACGTTCAAACTTATTTGTGATTCCTCCTGACCTCCTGACTTACGCCAGGCTGAACCACTGCCCAAACAGGTTCTTAGGGTCGTGCTGCTTCTTGAGCTGCTGCAGACGGGGCAGGTTGGCGCCGTAGATGGCCGACAGGTCCTCGTCACCGTGGGCAAAGTTGACATAACTACGTCAGCATAGTTGTTAGTGATATCCCCCCAAAAACGAGTTAAATAGCACAACTACTTACGCAGGACTCTTCTTGCCGCCGGCGGGACCAGCCAGGAGATCGCGGACAGTCGAGGCGAACACCTCGGCCTGCGCGTCGAGCCCGGCGTCCTGGTACCAGGGGATGACGATGGCCTGGGCGAACGAGTTGAAGCGGAGCTCGTCCGAGACGGCCGAGGCGCCGCGGCCGACAGCCCGGGCGCCGTCGAGGTTGTACCGCTCGATGACAACGGCCGTGTTCTGCGCCGTGGGCAGCTTCTGGAAGGCGTCGTACAGGGCAAACACCTCGGTCCAAGACTCGGGCTTCATCGAATCGACAGCGGTGCTGTAGGCCGGCTTGCGGTCGCCGCGGGCGCAGAAGAAGTCGTTGGGCACGTTCCATAGGGTGTAGGGGGAGACGAGCGAGCTCTGGGTCGCCGGGCCCAGGGCGTACAGGGGCGCAAAGGCGGCGCGGCCGGACTCGTCGTTGCCGCCGCGCAGGAAGCCGGTGACCATGACGCCGCCCTGGGAGAGGATCAGGAAGACGACCTGGTTCGGCGGGAGGGGCAGGTCCTGGATGGTCTGGGCGACCTCGGCGGCGCGAGAGCCCTCGAAGAAGAGCGTCATGAGCCAGGCGCTGCGGTCCTCGGTCGGCACGGCCTTGTACGTGGCGTGCGTGACGACGCCGAAGTTGGGGCCGGCGCCGCGCATCGCCCACCACAGGTCCGGGTGCGACTCGGGGCTGACGTCGATGGCCTCGCCCTGGGCCGTCACGACGCGCAGCGACAGCATGTTGTCGACGTTCATGCCCAGCTCGCCGACGAGGTTGCCGAAGCCGCCGCCCAGGCCGGCGCCGAGGACCCCGACGCAGTTGCAGTTGCCCGTCTGCACGAGCACGCCGGCCTTGTCCGCAGCGGCGATGACGTCCGAGACGAGGGCACCGCCGCCGACGACGGCCGTCTGCTTGTCCGCGCTGACAGCGACCTGGTTCAGGCTGGCGAGGTTGAGCACGACGCCCGGCAGCGCAGGCAGCTCGAGCCCGGGCTTCTTGAACGAGGCCCAGCCGTTGCCACCGTTCTGGGGCAGCAGGGAGAGCTTGTGCTTGGTGCAGTACCGGACGACGGCCTTGATGTCGGCCTCGCAGGTGGCATTGACGACGACGATGGGCTCGGGGGCCTCAAAGGCGCTCCAGCGCTGGCGCAGCTCGACGGCCACGGCCGACTTTGTGATCAAGCCCTGTAGGTCGGTCGCGATATCGCGGGGTGAGATGACTGCGGCGGCCCCCATGCCGAGCAGCTGCAAGCCGACCAGGAGGCGATGGACAGTGCTAAGAATAGCCATTGGATGAGCGAAGGATTACCGTGAAAAAGAGGGAGGCAAGGAATGGATCGACAAAGGATGGTCTGGCTGAGAACATGGTTGCAAAGGATTGTCGCAACGGGCGCGCCTTGTTTAAAAGGGCATGCGCGAGAAGGGCAAGCATGCAACCACAATGAGACATTTGGAAACATTGGCGTCGCGGATCATCACCCGCTGAGGGCCCGAATACCTACCATGTGAAAATCAACAGCCTTGTCCGCAATGCGAGGTGACATGGTATCGTAGCCCGGAATCTTCAACTGGCCCCCTGAGCTAATTCCCCATGCGCCTTGCCCCCGAGGAGGACTCGATGCGGATTTTCTCCGTACTAAGTTACGTAGGATGGGCTATAGCAACGATGTAACCCACTAGGTCGTACGATGTCTTTACTCTATGCCAGACCCTGACTTTGATGCAACTCGCGAGGATACATTCTGCACAGCCAGGGAACTCTATGAAATGAGATGCCCGCACGCCCCTGACTTTGCAGCGTCTTGACCCAGGGTGTTGGAACTCTCGGATTATGCGTGCTCCCGTCTCGGTCATCCTCTCGCTGCCCGATTTGACTCTTGATTTGCAGAAGAACCCCTGCACGTACACGCACACACACACACACCTCGGCAACTGGTCCAACACAGACGAGATAAGCACGGGCAGGCTAGGCACACCCTTTCGAGGTTCAAGCTAGAACGCTGCGTGGAACTTGTGCCATAAATCGCTCGATTGAAGGCGGATGGCGTGTGGCTGCAAGATTGACGGTAGCATTATGCAGCGTTCCGGAACTCTCCGGCCCAGATTCGTCCCTCAGCCCTCGGGACGACGTTCATCGCAAACCCAAGTCAGAGGTAGGAGTTCAAGCCAGATCGAGACTAAGAATCGGCAGGATCATGCGCCCTGACGAGGTAGGGCTAGGGATTGCCCACTCAGGTTGGCTTGCGAGCCAATCGCAACGCGGCGTCGCCAGAAGGAAGACACACATGAAAGACAAGATCCGCACGTGGAAGGGATCTTGAGTTCAGGCGGGACGACGAGGCCAAGGCTCCTGACGGATCGATATTTGCCCCCCTGGTCGCTCTGGCCTGCCGAAGTGGCCTAAGCAAAAAGTGACGCATGTTCTCTACCCATACTGTGGGCGAGAGTAAGAAAATGCGTCACTTTTTGTTTGGGCCACCTCGCCTGCCTCATGCCCTGCTCCGTGATTGACAAATAGGGAAAGTGGAAGGCCTCATCTAGACACATGTCTACCAGGGGTGTCCAATACGTCTCTTGGCGGGCGGTACTCTGCATATATGCCGCACAGGCATGCATTACTTGACCTGACTCGGGTCCGATGTCACGTCATCTATTTCCCCCCTCCCTTCCTCACTCCAGACTCCAACCAATTCCCAAGCCCCCCCGGCTGCCCATCAAGGTCCGGCGCGCCTTTACACAGCACGCCCGAACCTGGGTGGCCTCCAAACCCCGCTAGGCTGCTGCTGCTGCTGCCCGCCGCCTGCAGCCATCGGCCTGAGGTCGGTCGTGCTCGAGCTGCTGACCCTTGCGTCGTCCACCGTCTGCGCGATGACTATCTGCTTGACAATGTCCCTGGACCCTCTGCGGGGGGGCACTGGCACCTGGTTGTTGTATTCCGCCCTGCTGCTGCCGCTGCTGTTGTTCTTGGTATCGTCACTGTTGGCGCTGCTCTTGCTTTTGCCGCCGGTCTCGCCCAGCTCCATCATGTCCTCGTCAATCTCGGTGTACGGCGTGCTGCGGATGTTGCTCTTGCGGCCCCCCGTGCCGCCACGCTGTCTGCTGCCTGACCCGCCGTAGCCGTATTCGTACGCGTTGCTGCCCGTGGTCGCAGGCTTTGGGAAGAAGTGAAACCAGATCGGTCGCAGGGTCGGCAGACACGCGCACACGACGGCCATGGAAAGCTCAATGTTCGTCCAGTAGAAGACAGGGGCCGTGTAGTCTAAGTTGCGGAGGGTCGCGAACGTCAGTGATCCGGGGGGCGGTGACGGTACAAGCGGGAGACTGAATGTAGGAGTGTGTGTGGCTGATTGCTTACAGATGATGTCGTTCGGGTGCCGCACATATTCCCTTGCGACGCTGTCGATGGCAATCACGCGGGCGACGCTTATGGCGCATGTTCTGTATATAAGGTCAGCCGGGTGTTCCTACTCCCTCATACAGGAGCGCATAATTAAGGAAAGACTCACGCAGCACCCAAACTCAGCATGCCAATGACCGCCATCTTGGTCTTTATCCGCAGCTGGAGACCCATGATCATGGGGATCGGCAGGATGAGGATGGCAAAGTCGGCGACAACGCCCGTGTACAGCACGCTCAGGAACATGGCGGCCTGGTTGACGCAGCTCTTGTCCTGGAAGAAATCGATAAAGGTCGTGATCGGAAGACACGTGAAGAGGTGCGAGAAAAAGAAGCTGACGGTCCACATGCCCACGTACGCCAGCATGCCCCATGTCACGTACCGGAACGTCTGGTTGGGGAAGAGGTTGAGGTACAGCACGAGGATGGACGATTTGACAAAGCCGAGGCCGAGGATCGCCAGCATATTCAGCGCGAATTTCGACTGTAGGAGCGGTCGGGTGTGGTTAGCTTTCATGCTCGTTAGCGAGCGGCGAGTGAGGGTGGTGGAATTGATCCTGGGCGGACAAACATCTTCAAAGAACTTCAGGCCTTGATCGTTCATGTCGGCTGTTCCATCGGGGAGCAGCGCCTGGTGGGTGCCCAAACGGCCGTGCGTTGCGGCTATAAGCGAAGGTCATCAGCATTGTGCTTAATGTTTGTTGGTCGAGCATCGCCTGCATCAAGTCAGGAAGGTCGGGGTGCTCACCAGCCCATTGCAGGGAGCAACATATCGTCGAAAGCATCTACTCATCGCATAGAGAATAAGCATTCAAAGCGTCAAAGTCAACCATGCGCAGATCGAGCTCGAGATGGACACTCACAACTGCAGCTCCAGCCAGGTAGTCATCGAGCGTGAAGCGGCCGATCAACAGCCGCGCCCACACCCGGAGCCCATAAAACACCAGAGGGAGGATCATGAAGCTCACAGCGAGGCCGATGACCTGCGCCTTGGAATACTCCGTCGTCATGTTAACCATCGTGCCGGTAGTTGGCGCACTCGGCAAAATCCGAGGTACCGGGAGATGGTATTTCGTGCTTTGCAATGGCGTGTCCGCGAGTTGCTGTTGTACATGGACCGAACGTCCAGGGTCTCTGAAACACCAAACCTTTCTGCAGAAGACGGCGGCGACGCCCGCGATGATGTAGGCAAAGTATATATCCTGCAGTGTCCGCTTTGTGCTCGTTTGCCCAGCACACCCGGTGGCGGAAGCGAGCGAACCGGAATGCTTTTCTCCCCCCCAACACAACCGACACCTGCATGCCCATGCGGTACCCCTGGGCCTGCTGCATGCTTGACGTGCCACCGAGGCGAGGGCAACAGGATTTGTGGGCGTGGCCAGGCCTGCTGTGCGTTGCATCCGCCGGACATGAGGACGAGCTCGGACAATAAGATTCGCTCGTTACACCCAGTCTTCCCGGAGCCTCGTCGGTTAGGAGCGCCTCTGCAACGGGTGGCGCATTAGAGTTCCCAGCAGGTGTGAGCTAGTCGCAATGGCGCAACCCTACCTGCGGCGTTTTGTGCAATGCTTATCGGCCGAGGACGATACCTTCCTTGGCTGGCCGCTTTAGGCGCCACAAGCGCTGCAGTCGTTGTTCATTATGACAGATGCGTCCGGGCGTGGACCTGTCATGCTTTCCGAAAATATGGCAGCAAGGAAAATGCCAGGGCATATTCCCTCTTCCCCCGCATCTGCATGGGACCACTGCGACTGAACCCACGCCATGCTTCGTCAGAGTGCCCAGTCTTGACCATGCTGGCCAGTTTCCAGGGAGCAGGCTGTTGGGTGATCGACTGTTTTTTACTCCAAGCGCTTTGAACCTTGCCCAGGGTCCCTAGTCTGGGTTCTAGGCTGATCCGTCACGTTCTGTAACGGCAATGGCAGCCAAGCGTTTCTAGTGCTCCACGGGCAGCATCCAGGGCCCCGGTGGCCTGGCTGCGGGCATGACCCCCAATTGGGCAATGAGACGGCTGTGACAGAAGACCAGCCCTGCCTGCTCGGTGTAAATCCGGGCATCCTGCAGCCAAGGCAGTACCTTGGCTCCTCAGTGCAAGGGGGCCACTCTGTGACTCTGCGCGGATATGGGGTATCTACGCGACCTGGGAATTGAGGAGGTGTTGTGCTTGCTTCTTGGGATTCTGTAGCGCAAAGAACGCCACAAGCCCGGCATAGTCACACTCATTGCTCGCTGCGGTGTCGAAATCACAAATATAGGACGAACCCCTTTATCAGGGACGAAACTAGAAATCAGCTCATGGTCGCAATGGTTTCTGACAACAGACCCCACTATAATTCCGACCATTACAAGCATGGGAATCTGAAGATCGCTGACCCCTGATGAATTGTGACTAAAGGCGTGCAGGTATTGGTTGGTGGCTTCGGCTTCCTTTGGCCCCCAAACCGGATCGCTGAAACAGTCTAGTGCGCAATGCCGAGTTTCCCTACGGAGTATGACGGGACTGAGCAACACCATCTCATTGCCGACAAGTCTCTGTGGTCGAAAGGCGCAAGGTACTCTAGATATTGGCAGAAGACAGGCGATGGAGCAACTTACGAGATGGTCACTTCGCTCAAGTAGCCAAATACAGACAGTGTTCCGAACAAAGAAAATTGCATGTGCAGCTCAGCCCCGAGGTTCTGATGTGCATATGCACACTCAGCGGAGCACACCAGGCACAGCGATTAGTCAGAGTCTCGCTACGGGTGTGCCCGCCGACTGTGCTTTTTCAAAGTCACAGAAGACCTTGCCCAATCGCGTAGCGAGTTTCTTGTGCGCAAATAAGAAACGACTCCGTCGAAAACTTCACCATCCCGTGTCTTGAGAGAGGCGTCTTCAAGTTGGCATAGCGGCCTGATCTGACTTTCACGTCTCACGGTAGCCACAAAACGAAGGGTGTCGGGATAGTATACGCATTGTCCTGCACAGGGCGAGCGCCTTGCTACGCGCTCGCGTCAGTATTCTGACCAAACTCGTAGCAATTTCGCTGAGCCTCGGTTAGTCCCCATGGCATGCATGACATACACAATGCGGTAGTGTCGACTACAATAGGTTCGAATCTGGCAAGCTCTTATCTCGGGAAACGATGGCCCGAAGTAGGTCACGAACGGACCTGGGATCGATGCCGTGATCTGATTAGAAAGGATCGTACCTTACTGGACTAGCCAGAGACCTGGAGATCAGCTGCGTTCAAATCTCGATAAGCGCGACACTGTTGCAGAATGCGCCCTTGGCAGTCGATATGATAGCCTAGTCGCTGGCTTGCAGTCCCGCATGCAATGGGGCTGTGATTCAGCAAAGCACGAGTGAACGTGCCCAAGCACGAGTCTGGCAGGGCCTCCCAAAGGAGACTCCGGACACGACTCGCTGACAACCCACTCGCCTGGCCATGGGGTTCCCATGTGGCAGCCTTGCGGAGCCCTAGAGCCTCGGGATCCTTTATTCCGCAGATAAATGGGACGCCGTGGCACCTCGGCTCTCGAAGTGGTGATGGAGCGTTGTGTGCTGACCCAACGATGCCGTGCCCGCAAGGATACGCTGTAACCACTAGCTGTTGTATGGACACAGGCGCTGTGGCTGGACAGATTACCAAGGTATGCCGTCTGTATCTGTTCATCAAGATATGACTCGTCAAGGCAGCAACAAACTTCATAATCGGGAGAGGCGGGAAGGGGTGCCCGAATCTAGGTGGACTTCCTACAGATCACAGTACGGAGTTGGGGCAGCTCACACCCAACGACAGCCAGTTGACGCATAGCGAAGCCGACACATGCTATTTACTGCTGCGGCTGCGAAGGAGACTGTTTAATACAAGTCTATGGCTTTCAAGCCCATTCATAGCAGGTTCTTCATCCCAGCCTGCCCTTTAGTCACAACGCTAGTGTTAGGCAGAGGACACCGTAAGGCGACTGATGCCTCGCGATATGAGCAGGTGCGTTGAAAGAAGGTCTAGGTGACTGCAGGCATGCAGCTTTACATGGTAGCGTCTTGAGTTAAGCATTTATCTACATCATGAAGAAAAGTACAGGGCAGCATGCTTAACCGTCGACCAATAGCATGAGAAGGTGTGACTGTGCAAAATCGATAATGATATTGTATGATTATTAATAACGCCTTGCATAAGTGGAATTCTATTGCCACGGAATTCATACCGAGAATTCGCCATCAAAAGCTGTTTGATCGTAGTTTAGAAGTTTCAAGTTATTTTTTGTTATCTGTTGAGCGCGCAGTTAATCCGTGACAAAGCGAAAAATAGTTCCGAAAATCGGCACTTCACTTAATTGATGATGGTTTGAATTGAACATAATGTGGTTATTTAATACAATGGCTGCACGCGACACGCACTTTGCCTGCTCGTTTCTCTGTTTTCAAGATTAACTACACGTCGTCGTTCATCCTGGTTCCTTAACCACCCTATTCTCGGCTGCCAACTTCTCCATACCATTACAAGACCTCACCTGGTTCCTGAAAAGCTTAAGCACAGAGCCAAAGGCCTGTTTCAAGACGCCAAGGCCGTACTAGGTCCCATCGGCCGTGGCAGTGATCGGAGGAAGGGGGGCGTTCTCGCCATTCTCAAGCTTGCAGCCGCCCTGGGAAACAGTTGGTGCCGCTTCCAAACGACGATTGTCCTTGGCCCAGACGTAGAGGCGGAGGACTACCGGTGGGCTTTGATGATTTCTGGCAGCGTCTGCAGTCGCAGTGCTGTGATTAACAAACAGTCCTCTTATTCTTCACTACGTTCAAACACGGAGAACTGTTCGGTTTTCCCACGAAAGTCATGGCGAGAATGGCTTCATAATAGTTTGGTGTCATATGGGCGGCAGCCTTCTTCCCACGTCCATTGCACGAGGTGGACTTCACTTGTCTAAATTCGCCATCGCTGCCTTGAAAAATGCAGGTTTAGTTAGACGAGGGCGTTCGTGGTCCCCAAGTCGCTGTCAAGTGCCTGGGTACAGGTCATTTGACGAGGTGATGTGTTGCGCAGTCCGTTGTTCCTTGAGCGCTACAATCGCACCCTTTGGGCTTGCGAGTAAGTCAGACTCCCACTTAAAAGTGCAGACCCAAGGCAGCCTGGCCCCGCGATCTTCGCCTGCATATGTGGGAGGCCGACCAAGAGGCTGGGTGGTTGCATGTCTCGCGACTACGCCTTGCTTTCATCCAGAAGTTGGGTGTGGCAGCCGATATACGCCTTGCAGCCGCATACCCTGCAATTCTAATAAAGACTGGTCCGTTTCCAAGACCTTGTTCCATGCTTCATGCGGGGGAGTACGCATTCGGCAACTATGATAAAGTGGCTGCTGCATGGAAGGTCACTCCTAGAGGCGGGGTAAATGATTCGCATCGCTGAAGCAGCATTGTTGGTTGAGGTTTGCAGCCTTTCCGCTGCCTGTTGGCTGCCTGCCTGCCTATCCGACTAAGGTGTGTCTCAAGTCTTCTCATGGCCCGCCAAAGCGCTCTTCTTCTCTTGCTGATCGCCCTTTCCCCCTCGCCATTTCCTCTTCCTTCTCCGACACGTTCCTGATGTCTCATCTTCACATAAACTTCGGCTCATATCACTGTATTTCGCACGCGCCCTGCCGTTGTCATTCTCACACACGAATTCCTGACGTCCCTAAGTTGTGCCCGAACATGGGCCAAGTGGCCATGGAGTGTCCTTCGGGCACCGAACAGAAGCCCAGTCTTCCCGACGCGGCGCCCCCTTCGTTGGTCGAATCGTAAATGACCCATCCAAGCCACGAATATCAACATGCCAGCTAATATTTGCACTAGACCATACGCAAAAATCGTCGCCCTCCGCTTCGCAGACCAAGTTCTCCATATCCACAAGTTCCTGCTGGCCAAATCGGGCAGGCTCAGTGTCGCGGCCTCAACACAGGATGAAATCAACATGACGGACGTCAGCGGCGCCACAGGCCACGTCCTCGTCCACTATCTCTACACTGGCGATTACAACACTAATGCTAGCACAAAATCCGTGTCCGGCGCTGAGTTGCTGCGCAGCAGCTTAGAGACCTACGCGGTCGCTAAGAAATACCAGCTGAGCGACCTGTCCTACCAGACGCAGCATGACATTGAGAGTAGGAGCGTTGACCTCGACCCCTCCAAAGCACTGGCGATTGTCAAAAAGACCTGCCCCCTTCCGGACGCTGGCGATCTGTGGTTTCGTGACTACACAAAGGCCCTGTTGGCAAGAACGTACACGGACGTCGCGGCCTTTTTGTCATCCGACCTCATGGCCACCGACGCTGCAGAAAGCACAATGTCCATTACAGAGATGCTGCTCCGCGCCGTCATCAGCTCGGTCCAGGAAAAGGAAAAGGAAAGGCACCATATTGAGCCAGATGCCCAGGAAAGGTCGAGAAGGGAAAAGATGGTGGCTCTGAATGCAGAACGGGATGCGCTGGAGGCCAGGAAGATCAAGAAAGGGAAGTTAACGAGGCGCTTCGCACAGAGGCTCGAAATGATCAAAGCGGAACTTGCCTCTCTCACGCCTGACGATGACCCTGAGCGGGCCGCGGACTCCGACGAGCCGGACATGGAATTGGTGTTGGTTCCAGCGGAATCGCAACCAGAACCACCCACGACCAAGGAGATGGGGTGGCCAACTGAGTTGATAACGTGCCACCCCGGGTCATTTCTCAGCTGAACTGGCAAAGGTTGTGGCAGGCTTCAAAAGGTCAGATGACACGTGACTGTGATCTCCAGCATGTCGCAACCACGTAGTAACCTGGCCATTGCACGCTCTGTCTGTCATTCTAAACGCGCTTCCCGTTTCGTGCGTTTTCGAAAGGTTTCTTTCGCAGTCACTTGTCATTCATCACATAATTACAAAAGCAATGTTCGGCTCAAAATAAACCACATTGTGCTTCACTCACATCGTCACCCTGAACCAAGTCAGGACCAACTAAGGATATTTGCCCAGCTTGGGTTTATTAAATTACATGACATTCCATATGGTTCGGGGCGTCGAACACAGATCAAGAGCAAGCATAATTGTTACTCATAACAACTCAGTAAAGGATATCTATTGTATGTGCTATTCAGACGACGAAATCGTGCCGAGGTCTGAGCCATGACCACGAGCACGGTCCAAACGCTGATTTTGCAGGCGTCGCGATGCGTAAGTGGCTTTTGACGCGTACCTCATGAGCCACCTGTTCGTGGAGGGTGAAGTCGTGCTGGCAGACATTCCTAAACCTAAACTATCCTCGCTAACAATCGCTCGAAGCATGTGCTTCTAATTATTGTCAGTCGAACAAGGCCGAGTTAGATAGAGTCAGTATGGCTTCACAACAGTCAATCTGGAACGTCTGTTTTGCATAGACTGTTTCATCCGAACGTTCGTGGGAAAGAGTGGATGAGGGGGAAGCGTCGTCGCCCGGGCCAGGCGTTCTTGCCGCAACGGCGAAGTCCGGCGTGCTATCATTCCCCAGGCACTGTCACGCAGGCCGGCAGAGGTGAAACACCGAGGCCCTTCCATCAGATTGTTTGGCATATAGTGCTGAGGTGTCGATTATCGTAACGCGCATGCTCTCTCTCTGGCACACGCGTGCTCTTGAAACACCAGTTTCCTGCTGGCCCTTGTGCTCGTCTTCGACCGGCAAACCTCAAGATCTTGTGATTTCTAAATGAAGTTGATATTTGCGGGCGTCGGTATTTTCTCTGATCAGGTTCTGTCACGGCTTCACAGCTCGCCATTTGCGTAGGCTCTACCAGTCTCATCATCCATCAAGGACTATTGGCATGAATATTCCACAATGGGTCACGCCGTCAGTGAAGATCTTCAAGTCCGCTCCGGGAGCTTCGCAATGTTGAAAGCAAACAACTCTCGGCATTCCCCAGCGTCGCACGAAAAGGGGCGGAAGCGAACTGCATCAGCCCAGGGCCACGCAAGCCTTTGCCCGTGGCTGGCGCTGAAGTCGTGCCACTGCGGATCGTGTCATTACGGTGACAGAAGACGACATGCTCCCATGATGTCTTCATCTCAGCATCGTCTAGATACCAGTCCGAAATGCTCAGCTTTGTTCAAGAGGGTGCTGTCGTAAGCCAAGAGACACCGTCTGGCAGGAGGTGAAACAGTGGCATGCAACGTGACCGCATTCCGCAGAGGGTCCCCCTGAAGAGGTGAGATGAGACGATGCTGCACGCGGCCACCCCCTTGCTAGCTCGTAAGACAAGCTTCTCGCAGATGCTTGTCGTTCTTGGGCAGCAGCCTCGGTGGAGACTGCCGTCTCTCTGCATTCTACCTGGCATTTAGTTCTAGACTATCATTGTGATGTTGATGTCGACAGTGGTGTTTACAGTCTTGCGCTTTTTTCTTCTTCTCGTACTCTGCATGGCACTGTCTGCAAACTAATGATTGCGAACCCCGTATCGACATTGCTCCACAGCCCAAGCAACCTACTGAATAGCGTAGCCACCTCACTCTGTGGCTATGCCGACAAGAAGCCACCAGGGGCCCTGAGCTCATGCCGAACCCCCGGGACCCTTGCCAAGCCGCGTCACCCCAGGACCCCAGACTTGGCATCTTCCTCTCCTGGAAGGCGGACCACATGCATGCGTGCCGCACGACACTGACGACTCCCGTTGCAACATCAAACATGGCAGGTCCGCTTGGAAGGGGACGTCTGCTTGCCCGGCGACATCCCTCTTGTCAACCATCCGGCTATTGCGGCATGACGGTTGCGAGCCGGCCGCGTGGCGATGTTCCAGACGCTGAGGGCCACGCGGGGAAAGGAAGGCGAGAATATGGTACGATGCAGTCTCCACGAGTGTGGCTCGCGATGCTGGAATTTGAATCAACGAGATTGTTATAAATGATAGTATTGCCCAGGCTCAACATCGACTATTTTTTCATTCCTCAGCAGCAATCATCAAGCGACATTCGTCTCCTGCTTGTCTTTCACTTCACTCCAGCTCTGGCAGCTGTGTTTCTCTTCTCCCTTTGCGTCTACTCTCCAGGTTTTGTGCACGCATTTTAGTTTCTTTGCAAATTATCACTTCTAAAAAGCACGCCTTTTGAACGAGCTCGCACATCATATTTCATAACCACTCGACCACAAAAAAACCCGGCATCATGGTCAACGCCTTCCGTCTCGCCGCCGTACTAGCTGCTGGTCAGCTGGTTGCCGGCCGTGTCGCCATCGCGCCCGGCGCCGCGAAGAGAGATCTTGAGAGTGCCCAGGCGGCAGCGCTAGGTGAGTGACTGCAGCCTACCACAACTCCCAGGCTCATGACCTAGCCAGACTTCTCCATGAGAAGCGACCTTGATTATGTAACTGACTTGTGATATACTGCGCAATAGCCGATGAGCCTTGTACAGTCGAGCTCCCCGGTAGTGCCCACAATGCTACCGCTACCGCCGCCGTTTCTCTGACTGTGCGCGCAAGCGACGAAGAGGACGGCGGCGCAGAGGTCACCATTGCCGCAACTGAGGACGAGGACGAGGAGGTGTCCGCCCAGGGCCTCGAGACGCGGGCCAAGACCAACAAGAAGGGCAAGAAGAAGGGCAAGAAGACCAAGGGCAAGGGAAAGAAGAAGGGAGAGAAGGCCAAAGCCGGTGCTGCGAAGCCAAAGACTCCTGCCGCGAAGCCAAAGGCCCCTACAGCTGCTCCTGCTCCCGCAGCTCCCGCTTCCCCTGTTGCTGCTCCGGTTGCTGCTCCTGTTGCTGCTCCCGCCAAAGGTGCTGCTGCTGTGCCGGCCAAGGGCGCCACCACAGGCACTTCTGGCACAGGTGTACAAGCTAGGGACATCGATGAGGATGAGTCTACTATTGCTCAGGTTCAAGATGACGACGATCTCGAGGAGGCGGCTCAGGAGCTAGAGACCCGCGCCAAGAAGAACAAGAAGAAGGGCAAGAAGGGCAAGGGCAAAGGCAAAGGCAAGAAGGGTAAAGGCAAGGGCAAGAAGGGTAATGCTGCTGCGAAACCCAAAACCACCGCCACCTCTGCGGCCACAGCTACGGCGACAGGCGCCGCCAACAACAACAACAACGGCGCCGGAGCCGTATCCGCAAAGCCTACCGCCGCACCGACCACCTTGGCGACTGCCGTCCGGTCCGCCAGCATTCCTCCCGCAGTTGGCAACGGAGCCGCTGCTGCCGCTGCAACTGGTACAGCTGGTCGGACAAACAAGAGGGCCGTTGCGGAAGACGAGGAGGAGGATGACGTGTTTGTCGATGCCGCCGAGGAGTTTGAGACGCGCGACGTCAACGCTGCAGATCACGAGGAGGAGGAGGACGAGGAGAGTGATGTTATCCGGCGGGATGTCGAGGCGGAGGACATCGATGACGACGAGGATGACGAGTAAAGGTCGGCTTCGTGGTCCAAGCTGGAAGCAGGCTGGCCTCTTATGTCTCCGTTGTCACCATTGACAAGCAGCACGTCTTCCGTAATCTACATAGCTGCACTGTTAGTGACTTGGCCTCTGATGTAATCAACCAGATTTCCCCGAGCTTTATAATTATCCCATGCATATCATAACTCGTTCTTGTGTGAGTCCTGGCTTTGACATGTCGACACATACTTACTCCCTCCAGCGGGCACAGTGATCACCATCGCCAAGTCCGACTAAATAAAAACTTCGCTTCGTCGTCCACCTCTCCCACTGCCAACACACGGGGAAATCGCTTTCCGCCAGCAGCACCATCTAGCAGCGGTGTGTGCGTGGAACGACGGCACTCGCGCGCAGCAACGTCCAAGCGTTGCCTAGTCTGAATCTCGTCAGGGGCTCTCTCTCTCTCTCTCTCTCTCTTTCTCTTTCGGAACGTGGCGTTGCGGCGCGCCGTTGTTTCACCCCCCTGGTGTCTCGACTCATGACAGCACGACGGCTGAATTTGCTTCTGACAGCAAGCGACTCCCTGCCGCCACGATTGTTGTTCTCCTGACGGGGCCTTGTAGAACTAGGCTTGGTAATGACAACCCATGTGGATGATGCAAGAACTGGAGGTCAGAAATCGCTGTGCACCCATCTTCTGCCTAGTTTTTCCAGGGCATGCGCTTGCGATTTTATTTGCAAACCTCTCAACAGAGGATTGCACAACGTCGAAAGCAAGGATTGTCAGAAGCAAGTCACATTTCTCAAACGACGTAAATAACCAGCTAGGTTACGGCAACTAGCATAAGCGCGATAGACGATGGCCAAGTAGACATGTCCTCCACACGATTCACTAATCCTCATGCACAAGGGCTCGCAAATAATTCATGACTGTGACGAGAATTGGATGGTGGAATTATTACGACCAAATCTAAGAGGCGGGCGCGCGCAAACGTGCACAAGCAAAATATATACAAAGAAAACCCATCGCTGTGAACATCTGCGTCGCACTTATTTTCTAATAACCCTCAATCCGATCCCCGTCATCGTCTGACGACAAGATGGCACAGACTCCCGCTGCAGGAGAGCAGACATGTCGTTGGCGCCTTAGACGAGCAGGTCGTACGTGTAGCAGCCAGTGTCGCCCTCGGTGTCGAGCAGCTCGCCGACCGACATTGCGCGGAACAGGTTCATGGAGGTGAGCTGGGTGTTGACGGTGAGCGGGGTGCAGGGAGACCTCTTGTCAGCGCAGCCGTTGATGGTGGTCCAGCGGCCGGACTGCTGATTTTGCCAGCGCTTCCAGCTCCAGTCGATGTAGGAGTGGTGGAGGAAGAAGATGGGATCGGCGGGGGACTGGGACGTGGAGGACATGGTAGGGCCGATGGCGAGGTGGCCGTAGGCGTGGTTAAGGCCCTCGATGTTGGCGCGGAAGTCCGAGTAGGAGCCGCGCGAGTTGACGTAGTCCTCGTTGGCAAAGTTGGAGTTTGCGCTCATGTCGCGGCGCTCGCCGCGGGCGACGCACTGGCCGCTAATGGGGTTGCGGAGGTTGGCAAAGGCGCCATTGCTGATGCAGAAGCCGTTGTTGCCGTTGGCAGGCGGGAGGGCGCCGAACCACTGGGCGCTGAAGATGTCGGACGCGCCAAAGTTGCCGACGTTGTTGGTCTCCTTCCACCACGGGTAGGGGCCATTGAAGCCGCACTCGGTCGACATGAAGGAGCGCAGCATGTAAAGGTAGTAGCGGTGCCAGGGCAGGAAAATGTCGGAGCCGTGGATCTGGTCGACCATGTTGTTGTGGACGAAGACCATCTCTTCGTAGAGACTGCGAGCTTGGTTGAAGATGCCACGAGGGGGCCGGCCCATGAGGCAGGTGAAGGCGCCAACATAATCTGTGCGCTGCTGGCCAGTCATGGTGCCCCAGCGCTGGAAGATTGTGCGCCGGCAGCCGGCCTGGATGCTGAAGCCCCGTCTTGGGCGGCCTCGGGTGTCAGGACGGAGTCGGGCTGGCCGGGCGGGGGTTGCGGGCGGGGGCGGCAGCGATCTGCTCAATGGTCATGGCGTGAGCCTGCTGCGACTTCGGCGGGAAGGCGAGCATCGCGTTGGGCGAGGTGCTGGGGGCCGCCGAGGCAAAGGCCGCCACGGAGAGGACCGAGGCGAAGGTTGAAGAGACCTTCATGATGTCGGGAGGGCTGTGATTAAATTAGGATTAAGCGAGTGACTGGAGGAGTGACCGTGTGAAGACGATCGTTGGCAGTGCTTCCAGAAGGTGGAAGATGATGAATGCCAAGAGAAGTGACAGGAGTGGTGGGAGTAGGAGTAGACAGCAAAGATGAGTGGCAGGCCGATGAGCTTTTATGAAAGGACAGGGCAGGGCAGGATCAGGACTGCCAGGCAGGGCCACCGTCGACGACCCCGGGCCTTGCTCATCTCATCATCCCGGTCGGCTGGCCCGGATTGCTGTTGGCCTCGTGTTGGGATGGAGCGTGCAGCGCCGGGCTGACATGGCTGCATGGTGGCGTTTCCAGCTTGCAGGGGGCTCAGGGGCGATGCTCTCTATCAGCAATACGAAGCCTCCCCACATGGCCTGGTTAAACGCTCCATGCAACAATGCATGACTGCGCTTGCGTCTCGTTAGTGAGCTTTAGCTCCTGCTGGGCTGCGTTGTATTGTGCTGTGCTGTGCTATCCCCCCCCCCCTTTTTTTTTTTTCCCCTACTCGCCTTTTGGTGGTACGTTACTTTAGCGTGCGCGTAGTTCTACTCCGTAACTCATCACCTTGGACACGTTCTATCGGACGTTGGGCTGACGTCTTGTTCAGGTCAGCCCGTGTTCTTGTGCACGGGTGTTCGGCATTGCCTTGATCAGTTAACCCCCGACCCGGCTGCGCGTTGCTACCCACAAATTCGCACTCGAAAATAGCATCATCACCAGTCCGTGCCGCAGGGGCAGACGAGACCATCCACCCTCGCCCGCCGCCGCTCAGTTCAGCTCCGGCAAATCCCTTGATCCGACACTCTAGGCGTGACGAACGGGCGGGACTCGCGTCGCGAGGCGGACCTGCAGATGCAGCACGTCTCCGGTTGAGGCAACTCGACCCCGGAAGCTTGTCTCGATCTTCTGGCACACTCGAGCGAACAATCCCAAATCACCCGATCGTACGCCAGGGCGCAATTGAGGCTGCGGGCTTGGCAAACGTCCGGCAGCGTGGGCGCGCGGGAGTGGTGAGTGCCACCACACCACCACCTCCTCCATCCTCCAATGACCTCACGCACCCCAGCTGCAGCGCGAGCGCGCGCGTGGGGAGGGTAAGAGACGCCTCGTCGTGTGAGGAAGTGACTGGACTTGCACTTTTGTGCTAGCAGTGCAGTGTCCAGCGCAGGATCCCCCCGCACGCACGAATGCCTTTCTCCGCGCGCGTGTGCTGTACGAGGGATGCGGTTGGTGTGTGCAGAGACGTGCAGATGTGTTGCAGAGCTGGGCGGGCTACGTTGCGACATGGCAGGGCCTCGCCGCGAGGACATTCAGGGGTCGGGGGGGGGATTCGGTCGTGCGTGGTCAATTGCACTTTTGAGCACCACTGGAGAGTCGTGATTATCTGACGACCCGCGGTAAAGCTGCAGACACGACGAACCAAAAGGGCAATGTATTAGTCAAGATCCCAATCCAGATTCCAGACGGACGAGTCGCCGGCGTGCCGCGCAGTGGAGCTGCAGAAGGGACGGCTAAGATTGCAATAGCTCGTCTCCGGCCGCAGGACGCGCAACCACCTGAAAAACAAGCCCAACCGTCCCATGCCGCGCCACGCCGCTAGACCCACGACTAGTCAGTTGGCTGTTCGCAGTGGGGGCTTGGCTCGGCAGGTGGCCATCTTTCGATGGTGGACAGCGGTCCCGTCTTCCTCTCCAGTGGGAAGGGCCGGGTCGGTACCATTCGGTCGTTCTCCTCGTACCCGATCGGCAGGACCGGGCCCGCCCGGAGGAAAAAGTGCAGTTGCTGACGTCGGTGAGGGGAAGGCTTATCGGCTAGCACTTTGTTGCGTGCAGATGCGGCGCAACGTGGAGACTGGTGATGCGTTTGGCAGAAGATGACGTGAGGACCGGCCGCAGGTGAGCTGACCCGTAGCATTATCCGGCTCGACTGGTTATGGGAGTTGAGCGCACATGACGAATAATAGTTTTGATGGTTTGCGAGAGATGATTTCTTGGTGTGGCTGCAATTTGAGTTTTTCTTATTCTCCGGCACAATTTGAGTTCGAAATGTTAAAATAACGTTAATCCTCCCACGGAAGATTTAGCCTACGGGCATTTTTGCAGCAAATAGTGACAACCAGTGCTTCCCTAATCTGGAAATCCCTAATTATTGTACTTGCGATTGGCCGAAATTTGTATTCCATGGAAGGTAATTCAAGATACTCTCAATCCGGGAAACCGAGGGAACGGAGAGAAACATCCATCATCACAGCCCAATTCCGTACACCATCTCTCATTTGGATTCCCCCGCACGTGATTGCGTTCCAAGGATCCCGCATAAGCTACACATCCCGATTGCCGTCGTCCACCGTGTAGCCGCAGGCCTTGCTCCGCCGTCGCGTTCCTCGGATTTGGACGCTGCTGATCCAGATGCGGCTTCCTCCACACGCCGCTGCCATGCCACCATGAGATTACCCCCAATCGCCTTCACATCCTTGTGTCTGAAATAATCCCCAGTCACGGGATAGCGCAGGTACTCTGCATTAGGAGCGTCGTTTCTCCGAGTCCAATTCGACATCGCTGCGGCGGACGAGCATTCTAATTGCCATTCCCAGTCTGTTGCGATTCGGATGTTCCGGGATTTAAAATATGTCGTCCTCAAAGCTCCGGGAATATGATAGCCGCACAGTTGACTATCTTGGCGCGATAGCTCCTTGGGTCAGGTCACTGCGAAGCAGCTGGTACAACGGGGTCCTCATTAATGCCAACTGTGACTCTCTTGAAGCGTGCGGTGGTCGATGGCATCGTAGGTACTGGATTTTGGCAGCGGAAAATGATGTGAGCTGACGGAAATGTGTAGGTAACCACCCTCCCTCCATCTGAGAGGCCCTTCGCCAGATGAGCAACAGGGTTCGCCATCATCTATGATCTTTGTTGGCGACAAACGAGGGGAGAACCTGACAAATGCTTGCATCGCCCGACGACCCTCATGTAGTCACTGTGGAAGTGTTTTCCTCCTGCACATCACACTATCAATACTGTTTCTTGTAACTTGCACTAGGTGTTTATCTACAAATCGCTCGACGGCGAGTTGGGCTTCGGAAATGTATGACTTAGTCAGCAAATACAGCTAGTCCAAACAATCATCTGTTGCAATATTTGCCAGCCGTGAGAGAGAAGACTAGACAATAAAAGTGACGAATAGAAATCGTGTGTTGCGCAATAAGAGGTTCATCAACACTGGGAAAAGCAGCGAGGACACTCTATCAAATCGAACTATTTCTTCCCACAAAGGTTGACACGCCGTCCGATCATAATTACCTACAGCGCAATTCTCGCGCGCTGTGCCTATGTCGGATTGTAAATATGATCCTGAACGAACATGAACTTTGGGCTTTGCTCCAATGACGATGATACACTTCCTTGGTCTCGGCACGATACCAAAAGCATTACTCATTGACAGAAGAGTTTTGTGTGCTATTGATCAGCACTGCTAGAAGCTAGTTCAGTAGCAAAACAACGTCGCAACAGTCGATAACAATCAAATTCAGAAATAGGTTAAGGCAAAAGAATCGCGGATCGATATCACTTGAACTAAAGAGACCAAACGCATTCGAGGAATAAATGTGTTTCGTCGACCATGCCTCCCGGAACCAAGACGTGTGTCTTTTTCTCACATATTGGGCCTGATAGTATCCCTTGCCTGCCTTGGAAAGAGGCCAGTACCGTTGACGAAGCGGACATCAATCGCAACTTGACCATACTCTGTGCCGCTCTGGTCTCCTAGAACATAAATGAAGCCAGACCAGCAGTCCATTTGAGTCAGATTCTGCTCCAGCCAGCAGTGACTGGTGCTCCAAGCTAGATTAGCCGCTGGATCCGACATCGGGCGAAGACTTGTCCCTGATGACTCACAAATCCGTGTCTGTGAACGACTTGATGGCGATCCCGACCTTGAGGAATTCATAGTCGAAGAGCCAGTCGTGACTACGGAACTCTGCATCTCGCTCGCAGTTGCTGGAAGGCACCTGGACGAGCACGCGTACCGGTGGACGGGAGGCCGTAACCGGGGTCATTACGATGTCAGGAAAGTCCTTGAAGATGGTGTGCTTGACGAGATCCTCTATCTTCTTGTACTCTTCGACAGTGGGAAAGCGTGGGGCTCTGATTCCTGCCGCGTCCCGCATTTGCGCAGCCGTGATGCTGCGATGAATTACCGCTCGGCTCCATTGAAGCGTGTCGGCCTCGGGCGTATCGTAGGGCCTAGGACTCTCGTCCGTGGTGGAACTCTTGCCGCATAGCGATGAGCTTTGCTTTTCCGGTGAAGAACCACCCATGATTGTGCGGGCGATTGAAGCTTTGAGCCTCGCAATGGGCTTCATGCTGCTTCTTGGCCGGCCAGGATGACAAGTTTCGAGTGGCGGAGACGTAACTTGGGAAATGGAGAATGTGGTGTCACATCTTTGCAAACTGCTGTGGTTGAAAGATCTTCATGTATGTGGTCTAATGTCACACAGGATGATGGTTACGGACCCTCGCGGGACACACTGTTGCACTGCATTCTGTGATGATGCTCTAGTGCGACTATCAAACTTCTCTTGGCGGTTGTGTTTTGTGCCAATTGTCGGCATCTTCCGGGATGGCGGTCAGCCGCAAGCAGTCTGCCGCGCCATTTCATCTTGAAGGGATTTCCCGCTAAGTTTTTTTATCTATATAACAACTCGCAGCGAGATAGAGGGTCCAACGCACCAAGCCTTTCCAATTTGAGGAGAGCGACAGCCAAATCCGTGACCAACTACGCACCACCTGTTTTTCCAGACCTTGATATACAATGAGATTCCACTCCATCCAGCGAATAATTCTAGACCTTGTACTACGACAATAGACCGAGTCCAATGGCGAGTAGACACGCAGAACGCGAAGTCTGTGAATGTGATGTTGAGGGCGTGGTGACTTGGCGGTAACCCGAACCAAAATGTCGAGCTATTTTGAACGGGTGGCTGGAGAATCTTTGAAAGTCCCGCACGGGCCGCGAAGTTACACGGGCTGACTTGATGCATAATTGCGGCTTTCTCGTTTATGTTGGTCACGCCGTGCATGGCGTGGTCAGAAAATGCATTTTCAGCCGCGACTGGGTGACTCAGACCGGGCCGCAATCGAGTCACACTCTGGCGCAGCAAGACGTATACATAATACGCATATAAGACAATGTAACGAGCTTAGTGACTTGAGTAATTTCCAGTAAGAAGCAGTCAATCTATCTGCCCGACCAATTCGCGATGGAAGCCAACATGCTTAAGCGGATATTCAAGGAGGTTGAAGATGTCAACAATGACTTCTTCAATCTTCGCACCGTCATCACCCCCGACCCTGGCGACGACATGACACGCTTCACGTTCATCATGCTGCCTAACGACGGAGCCATGGCCCATCTCCCTCTGGTCGGGGCATTCTACATCCCCGACGCGTACCCAGGCTCTCCGCCCGTTGTCCACCTCTACACCAGGACCGGCCGCTACAACGTCGATGTCTTCCACTCCAACGCGCAGAACAACAACAGGAGAGCAAGCAGCCTCTGCTTCAACATCCTCCGCGCCGAGGTGCCCGGCGGCCTCAGCACTGGCACCTGGACACCAGACTGCACCATTTCGGCGCTGTTCGCGGCCCTCATGTCGGCCATTGTGTCGCTCTACGTGCCACAGGAGTATGGTCCGGACAAGGCCGAGTATGTCTCGATGGAAGCCCTGCGCCTCGTCAAGGACAACGTCAGGAGAACCTGCGAGGCGCACAAGCAGCTGCTCCCGCCAGTCATCCCGCGACCGCCGCTGATCGCGGCCGCGCGCGTGCGGGCGCGAGAGCTCGCGTTCCCCGCCAGCATGACGACGGGCGCGCACGGCGCCGAGACGGTGACGGCGGGTCCAATCTACCTACAGACGGGGGATCCGAACGCGACGCACACATTCGCGGTCGACCTCGGCGAGCTACACGAGAGCATCGTCTTCTCGGTCGTCCTGAGCAACCGGCTCAACGACCTCTTCGGGCGCAAGAAGGACACGATTCTCGTGCGCAATGGCGTGACGGCCACGGCGGCGCGCAAGCGCGCGGGGGAGCCGGCGCAGTGGTTCTACCACGGCAGGCCGATGAACGACGGCGACATGCGGCTGCACGTGACGGTCGGGGCCGACCAGATGACCATGGCGTACTACGCCGACGATGGCCGCCGCTACGTCCTTGGCGACTGCCCCGTGTCGCGGCTGACGGCCGCCGAGATCGGAGACGTCCGCGGGGTCCCGTTCTGGGTGCACATCTACACCAAGAACAGGTCCAGCACGCCGGCCACGATCTACACACTGGACGCGGGGGGGTTTGGATACACATTCAGGGATGCGGAGGATCGCGAGTTCGAGTTTGTGGATGGTGCGGATGACGAGGAGCCTCTGCAACGGAAGCAGGCGGTGCAGAAGGCACGGGACGAAGCCGGTGAGGGCTGCTCAGTGGACTCCGAGACGAAGAAGGAGGAGTCTGTCGATGTGGACAGACTTCTGACCATGTTTAGGGCAGCGGACCTGTCAAAGTAAGGCGTCATCACTGCTGACCCTTGTCGTGTCTTGGTATTTCCTTAAGTTGGTTCTTGAGCGAGCAAGTTTATAGTTGTGAGTGAATTAAGTGGACATGGCATTTGGTGGGATTTATAGCCTAGGTTGACCAACAGTTTTGGCGTGGTGACGGCCATGTATTTAGGTATGACCGATGGTACTGTAGCTAGTCCTAATTGTTCTCGTCCTGATGACTTGGCCACTGCGCCACATTCTTGTCCGCCCTTGTCCTTGACCTGATTGTACGGTCTTGCTTTCTAGCTAGTCCAAATAATCCCTTTCCTGTTGGCTGGTCGCTCACCAAGATACTTTTCTCAGTAGTTCATCATCCCTAAGAAGCAAGTGACTCTTACCGTTTTAGGTGATAGTGATGGACAGACTTCCACAAGTAACAGCGGACCAGAGGAACCAGTCCCCATGCCAGGATTCCCAGCCACGAGCTGCTTCAACGGCGCTGTCGTTGATATTTAGTTAACTTTCAAATTAGAGGCTCAGTGTCTGTGGTTTCGCTTACCAGCCGCACTGCCCCATATCTCCATTGACGCACATGCGTCCGGCCTCAGCTTGGTGACAGCCACCTCCCCTTGCGCAGAGGTCCCCGAGCCGATCGGAAGGCTTCAGCGAGTCTCGCCAGCGACCAGCGTCTCCGTTGGAATGGCATTGGCAGGCCAGAGCAATGCTGGAGAATGGAAGGAGGGGGAAGAAGGCTGAGAGCTTCATGGTGAATGTGTGCGAGGAGACTTTTTCAGAATTGTGTTATTGTTTATGGGGAAGAAGATGTCATGGTTCGGAGGAGTGTGACTGTCAACACGGAAGGGCCGTGGACTTTTTTTATATTCATTTACAGCTACGCCAACATGAACATGGCTTATAAGGACAATGAGGGGTTATTGTCTGGCTCTCTACAACGCTTGGAGATTACGCCCTAGCAGAAGTATAGTGCGGGGAGAAGTCCTAGATGTAACGACCTGAACCAATCGGGGATTGTCTCAGACGGCCAGACAAGAGACCATAAACAAGGCGGCATGGTCGGGCGAAAAACAAGGATAGACATGGCGAGCGGAAGCATGTAAGCAGTACCACGGGTCATGCATATGTGTACCACTGCTACTACGTTGTGACTAAAGTTTCGTATTTAGGCGATGATGGTCAGCATCCTGCGTCGAGGGCCTCGCATGTATTGTAGCTAGGCCGTGCCTCAATGTAGCAATGCATCATGAATGTGCAAGTCCCGCTTTTTGTCGCGCATAGCCACTAATGCAAAATAGGAGATCTCCGTACCCTTGCTTGTGCACAGTGAATAGGTGTGAGGTTATCTGGTGCATGACAGCTTTCTTCCCCACGTTCAACCATCTTACATGAGCTTAAGCCATGCAGACGACTACGATAGACGGCCCGGGAGGGCCCCTCGAGCTGCTCTACAGCCTCCCACCACCACAACAACAACCCCAAAAGCCCCCGGTCCTCTTCGTCCACGGTGCAATGTGCTCCGCCCGCGACTACATGTTCCTCCTGCCGCACCTCGCGGCCCGCGGCTACCCGGCCTACGCCGTCAGCGTGCGCGGGCACGGCGCGTCCCAGCGCCAGTCGTTTGTTGTCAAGATGCTCCTCACGACAGTCGACAGCTGGGCGCACGACATCTCGGCGGCGCTGACGCACATCGCGGCCCAGCACCCGCACGCGGACCGGCCGCCGGTGCTGGCCGGGCACTCGCTGGGCGGCGGGTTCGTGCAATACATGGCCTCGGTGGGGTTTCTGGTGCCCTTGCCGTCCGTGTGTGGCGGTCAGCAGCAGCAGAAGCAGCAGCACGAGAGTAGCCGTATCTCCGGGCTGATCCTACTTGCTGCCGCCCCGCTGTCCGGCAGAGGCGCCGAGATCAACACGCACTGGCACGATGTCGAGAAGACGAGCGGGCTGCTGGCGGGTCGCGAGAAGAGCCTGCTGGACAGGGGGCCGCCCGCGATGCTGCAGACGCCAGGCCAGGTACGTGCCGTATTCTTCAGTCAGGGAACCGAGGACGAGGTGTGCGCGCGGTGGATTGCTGAGTGCAAGACGTCAATCGAGGGGGCGGTGGCTGGGTTGCGGTGTTTTTGGAAAATGGGCGAGTATGACAGAGTGTTGAAGGGCATTGGCGGGTTTGTGGCGGCGGACGAGGGGAGGACAGACGAGAAGCAGAGGCAGAGCGCTGGGAAGACGAGGAAAATATTGTTCGTCAGTGGCGGCAAGGACGTGCTTGTGCCGCCCGAGATGGTCGACGACGAGTACAATGCGTACTCTGCGGCGGCTCGTAAGATGGCGGCGGGAGATAGACCTGAGAGCTCAGACGACGAGACGTGCTTGCAGCTCGTCGTCGAGGAATCAGGACATCACCTCATGATGGACGCGCACTGGGAGAAGAGTGCTCAGGCGATAGTAGCCTGGCTCGACGGCCTGGACGTGGTGATATAGGCAAGACACAAGACAAACCACAACCTTGGCAAGTTCTATTTTTCTTTTTCTAACTGTCTACATGCCCGAGTACGCATTGAGCGCCAGCTGCCCGCCGAGATGCGCATACAGCACGTTGCCACCGGCAATCTTGCCCGTGCGGATCAGGTCGATCATACCCGCAAGGCTCTTTCCCTCGTACACGGGGTCCGTGATGAACCCTTCCGTCTCGGCACCGAACCGCATGGCGGCCTTGGTCTCTTCGTCGGGGATGCCGTAGATCTTGGCGTTGTACTTGTCGTCGAGGATGATGTCGTCGGCCGTGATGTCGTCTTCGCTCAACCCGATCTTGGCCGCCGTGAACTTTGCGATGCGCAGCACCTGGTCAAACGTCGCCTGCACTTTTCCCGAGGCGTCGATGCCGATGACCTTGCGCGGCTTGGACCCGAGCTTGAGCTGGGCGAGCTTGAAGCCCGCGACGATGCCGGCCATCGTGGACCCCGTGACGGCGCAGACGATGACGGTGTCGAAGAAGACGCCCATCTGCGCCTCCTGCATCTCCACCTCGAGCGCCCACCGCGCAAAGCCCAGCCCGCCGAGCGGGTGGTCCGAAGCGCCCGCGGGGATGTAGTACGGCTTGCCGCCCTTGGCCTTGATCTCGTCCGTCAGGTTCTTGAGCGCCTCCTTGTGCCCAATGTGGAACCCCTCGGTGTTGAGCCGCACGTCGGCGCCCATCAGCCGCGACAGCTGGATGTTGCCGACCTTGTCATACACGGGGTCCGTCCAGTCGACCCAGCGCTCCTGGATCGTCGCCGCCTTGAGCCCCAGCTTGGCCGCCACGGCGCTGACCTGCCGCGTGTGGTTCGACTGCACGCCGCCCACCGACACGAGCGTGTCGCAGCCCTGCGAGAGGGCCTCGGAGGCGAGGTATCTATATGGTGAGAACCGCTGTCAGTCTTTGCTACTCAATCCACTGCCGTGGGGTACTTGACAAAGCGGAATGAAAATTAACGACGGTGACTTACTCTAGCTTGCGCGTCTTGTTGCCTCCGTACGCCAGGCCAGAGTTGCAGTCCTCGCGCTTGGCGTAGACGCCGACCTTGCCGCCCAGCGCGGCGGATATCCGGGGCAAGTGCTGGATCGGCGAAGGCCCAAAGAGGAACGACTCGCGAGGGATGCTGGCAAACGGCTCGGGGAGCTTGACGTCGGCCATGGTTGGGGGATATGTGGTGGTTCTTGTTTTGCTCTGTGTGTATGTGGGTGTGTGTGTGTGCTGAGAGCAGGGTAGGCCGTGGAGACGTTGAAGGTTAGAAGGGAGGAAGGATAAGTGTCTAGCAAGAGAAAGAGAAGAGAAGATCAAGAAGAGGAACGCCGAGAAAAGACACCGGGTCGTCGCCGCGATAATGATTCCCGGATGGGGCACTAAATCTAGCCCCGAGCCCCTCGTTCCGACTCACGCGCCAAGAAGAAAAGAGAGCTGCCGTGTCAATGCGGAGCAGGGAGTCGGAGACAGCACCGGTGGGCGGCATGAAAACTTGTTCCGGCTGCGACCACGACTAAGCAGACTGCCATGCTGGCAACACCTCCGGTTGTAGCGAGGGGCTGGTCTCCGTATCCGTCGGGAGAGGGGACCGAGGATCTACCGATGTCGGCCGTTGTTGTAGACACGACAGGAGGGGCACGCGGGATCAAGCCGCCCCCTGTATTCCGCCCGTGAGGTGCGCGAGTCGTGCCGGCCGAGTCGGAGGCGGGGGAGAGATATCCCCTCAGGGGCGGGGTGGATGGATATGGCGACGAGGGTTTTAGCCTAGTTGGTGATGGGACTTGCCGCTTGCAGGCAAATAATGGCGTGTGACATATTGACACTTGTCAAGCTGTTCGACGCCACAGGTGGTCAAGGCAGCTTCAAAGCAGGACAGACCATCTGCGTTTAAAGATAGATCCTGGTGTCTTGGATTATGCAGGTTATCCGCGGAGGATGGACTAAAAAAGCAGTGAAGGATGAACTGCAGGTTTCTCCGGATGCGCTAAGAAAGCAGTGAAGGTCCTGACATGGAACAAATGTGGGTCAGCCCTTTACTCGTGCCACGCCCCATTTATAAGTGGGGCGTGGCGCGAGCACGCAGATTATCCGCGTGGAATGGACTAAAAAAGCAGTAAAGGACGAACTGCTGGTTTCTCCCTGCACTTTTGTGGATAGAGTTCTAGGGGCGGTGCGGATGCGCTAAGGAAGCAGTGAAACGCTTTCGCATCGGTGCTAAGGTGAATTTCGAAAGCTTCAGTGACGTCAGCGGCAACGACAGTGACAAATGACAACGAAAGTGAGGTAGAGAACGAGAAAGCTGCGAGCCCTTCTGATTTACAGAGCGAAGACGACGGTATCAAGTGCCGTATATTCTGCCAATCGGAACTCATAGCTCAACATCATCTTATCCATATGTCGCGACAATTACGCGCGTGCATAAACAGCGTGTACTTAGCCATTACCACCATCACAAGGTGTCAACACCAGATAGACTATCTAATACGACCTCGACGGCGAGATCCCAGGCTACAGAGAGGGCCACGGGAGACGGCCACGAAGAAGCGGCAGAAGGCTAGCAGGGCCCGGCCCGCACAGAACACCGTCGTCAACTTGATAAATGTATAGGCTGCTTAGATAATCAGTAACACTCAGCAATACCTGCTCTTCCTACCCGGCCTAGGCTGTTAGACTGAAGAATCCATGAAATCATGCCATTATCGTAGAGGTCGGATTTTTATGACGGTAATCGACAGATCTCTGCGTTCGGCGCAGGCGGGTGGTGCAGGCGGTGGAGTTTCTAATATTGATGCATAAGATCCTATTGGTTTAAAGATTAGAAGTGGGGTCGAATATGAGTAGTTTTGCACTGCCAACCCAGTACTCCGTACTGCACCTCTCAAACCCTTCCTTCTGCAGCCCAATTGATCATTGGCTCCCGCGATCCACTTGCCTGCATGCGCGTGACAGTTATGATTGCATCCTAGCCCCCGTTAAACCGTAGCACACATCATTTCCTATCTAAGAAAAGCGTGAAATCGACATCTTTTTGAACTCCAGTTTTCAACCCTAACGCTTTTGAAATACAGACACCTGGAATAATAGCCTTGTAGACGAGTGAGTTAGGCTGAGTTATTCAAGTTCGGGTTATAGCTAGGGTTCGGGTAGCCTTAGGAGTAGAGGGATGAGTATCTGTGTTTTTGAAGAGGGCTAGGATCCCTGTCGAATCCAGGTGAAATACCGCCAAAAAGGCATGGTTGCTACGGAATAACGGTAGCCAGGGAGTGGAGAGCCACCTCAAGCTCAGTAACCGCCATTGGACTACACCATCATTACTGCAGTACAGCATAATTACCGTTTGCCCTTGTCGGCCAAAAGTCGGTCAAGTTAGTTCATTTCAAACCTTTTATCGTCGCCAGTGCGGAAATCATCTACGTTACAGCACTATCATCACCACCATGGATCTCACTGACGGCAAGTCCTCGGCGCCCACGGTCCGGCTGCTGCAGCTCCCCGACGAGCTCCTCGTCAAGATATTCAAGCACATCATCAGCCCCGTGGGCCGGTCATCACGCCTGTCATGGCCAAGGCCACACGCAGACGCACGGCGCATCCGCCTGATCCGCCAGGTCTGCCGCCACTTCGACCACATCGCGCGGTTTCTCGTCTACCAGACCATGCCCTTCACGAAGCTCGTCCAGCCCAGCCTCGCCGGGCAGCTTGAGCACCTGCGCAGCAACCCTGACGCCGCCCGCCACATCCGCCATCTCGCCTGCACGGCGACCCAGCCACACCTCGACGGCAAGTTTCTTGATAAGTTCGCCGAGCCATCGTTCCTCTTCTTCATTCTCTCGACGTACTCTGCAGAGTTCTACAGCTTTCTCAATGATCTCATGGAGCAGGCCAGGCAGGCTGTGGCGGCTTGGCCCGCCATGAGGGTTCCTAAGACTGTCGTCTACGGCCTTTACTACGATCTCTTGGCAATCTATGCATTCACTGTGGCACAAAACGTCGAGGCTGTCGAACTGGTCGTCCGCGGAGATTTTAAGCATTCCCTGCTCGGCCGATTTATCGACTTCTGCGCCCGACAGCATTCTAGCCCGGCGACGGTCTCGAACTCCACGACAGGTAGCGCGGCGGGCGGAGATCGATGGTCCAGCTCTGCATTCCTGAAAGCACCCCTCTCGCGCCTGAGGGTTCTGGAGCTGGCCAGCGCCTCCGAGCTCAGCGCTGTCGACAACAACATGGTCGAGTCGCTCCTGTCGTTCCCAGGCCTCATCGAGTGCCGCACCTCAGGCCTCAGCTGGAGAAGCAAACCGCCAGCCCCAACCTACAACGTTCCTTATGAGTGCGGCCCAGCGGCCAGCACGCTTCGATATCTCGAAATCAGCCGGGCCTATTTTCCTAGAGGCCCCCGCGACAAAAATGATAGGTGCGGCCGCGTCATCGGCGACGCCGTGCTGGGCTCCTATGGGCGCAGCCTCAGAACTCTGCTCATACAAGTCAAGTCGCGTGAGCTTACTGGCGAAGAACTGGACTCGGGGATGTTGGATATGGACGAGGAGGATGTCCCCCGGGACAAGATGGACTTTGATTCCCTCGGCGACGCGCTTCGGAAGCACGGTTCCAATCTCAGACGTTTTGAACTCGACCTGAACGATCTCGAGGGTAGTAATTTGGCGGCTAAGGTCCGGGGCACACTGGGCAATCTGTGCGATGAGCTCGAGAATCTCGTCTTGTTGAGGGCTCCGGCCTCGAGGCTCATGCCCATCAAGGATCCCGACGGCGACAGCGACAGCGACAGCGACAGCGGCAGAGATAGCGGCAACAACAGCGGCAACGACAGTGACAACGACAACGATAGCGAGGCAAAGAGCGAGCAAGATGCGAGCTCTTCTGATTTTCAAAGCGAAGACGACGGTTTCTGGAGTCTCAGCGACTTCCTCCCCAAGAGCCTCCGGTACCTCTGGACTTCACTACCCGCAAAGCCATTCTTCGCAGTCGAAGACCAAGCCGACAGCCGCTATGTCTGGCCGCTCGAGGAGATGCTAGACCACGAGTCCCCGGCGACTATGCCGCTGCTCGAGTGGGTGCTCGTCTCCACGGGCGGGTCATCGGCCCTCGACATTCTGCAGCCGGAACCGGCTTACTGGGCGGTAGAGAAGCTCGGCAGCTGCCACGTGCTATATCGGCGCCGGGGCGGCGAGGATGGTTGCCGGAACACACTTCGCGACGGGCAGCACCCGGTAGAGTGGAGGGAGGCGATCAAGGACGAAATGATGCGGAGCCCTCAGAAAGTAGGGGATACATCGTGGCAGTAACGACTGGGAACGTTATTGACTTGGCTAATCTGACTTGGCCGCGCCATTATGGGGAACGCTTGTCTAGGGGCTGGTGATCCATCGTTTCTTCTCGTCAATCGTATGGCTACCAAATTTGCAGATAGTTAACAGCCCTGCAGCCTCGAACTCACTGAATTTCATTACCGTCGCAATTTTGCCAGCCAAGCAGGATTCGCTCGTCTCAAAAAAATCTGGTGTGTAGTCATCGGCAGAGTTTCTAAGGAGTGAAATGGCGTGTTGGAAATGCGGTTATGTTTACAGGTGTGCAAAGAAATACCGATCAGATGTCATCACTAGGGTTCAAGAATTGCAGTCACTACCATTCGACGACCTTTTACATGCCAGGCAACGTAGGCAGAAGTCTTTATGATCAAGGGTCCTGGTTCTGCAGCCCCGCCGATGCAACTTGAGTAACGACCGGTACATAGCAATTTACTATCGCGGAGTTTTTTACCGTGCTTCTTCTGTTCCTTTTTTCCTTCCTCATAAACTCTCCCCTCGACCCTGAAAGATCAGGATGTCGGCTGTCAAGACCAGCTCTCCAGCGCAACCCACGGCAAGCATCATGCAGCTATCAGAGGAGCTGCTCGTCAAGATTGTCGCCAACATCGAGCCGCTCACTCCCTACACGTGCCTTACCGGGCTGAGGCGACAAGGAGAGAATGCTGATGTAAGGAGTCTGGCCCAAGTGTCGCGCCTCTTCCCCCGGCTCGCCGAGCCACTTGTGTATCGCGTGATTGACTTCTACGACAATAATGTTAGGACCTAGTACAACTACCTCAAGGATGGAGAAGACCCCGACGCTGCCGAGGTGCCTGTGCAGTCATTCGATCTCGTGCACAACCACACCATTGCTCAGCATATTTATCACATCGACTGTTTTCATCTTCGCATAGAGCTCAACGGCCGCATCATGTTTGCGTTGTAGTCTGCTTCTTTCAAGCAATACGTCGCAAATGCGTACTCGTCCGCGTTTCCTCGTTTCCTCGACAAAACTGTCGCCAGCGCCGCGGTTTGCGACGAACCTGAGGAATTCGGCCGCAATGGGTTTTCCTGTGAGGGTCGCTGCGGCTTTGAGATTGTGATGATTTTCGGGCTCATCCTCGCGCATACCGCCGAAACAGTGGCACTATGCTTCGCGAGCGACTTTGACAGCTCGCTTCTCGGCAATCTTTTTGCATTCTGCGGCGCACAGAAGCGGGATTGTCCCTGGGGAGAAGATGGAGAGAATGACAAAAATGACAATGGATATGCCGCGAGATACAGTGTGCCACTGTCTAAGCTGCGCACGCCCGAGCTGACAGACTTCTGGGAGGATTCCGGGAGGCCGCTCATGACATCGACATTACGTCTCTGCTCTTGTTCCCCGGTCTGGAGTCCTGCAAGTCTACTATGCTCCGAATGGCTCCAAAAGTTGCTACATTCACCCCGTCGCAACGAAGCGACTCGACAGACACTAGCGATAAGGACGCCCTTGGCAATGCCGCCTTGCGGACCTGCCCGACGCTGAAGTACCTCGAGGTCTACAGGCCAGAATGGCTCTACCGCGGCTGCGAAACCGTGGTGACACACCTCCTGCGTTCATATCCTGCACTGCAGGTGCTCGTTGTGCGTATCACTCGACACTATGACACGGATATCCATCTCGAGGAGGAGGAGGGCATGGAGTTATATACCGACTACGCCTGTATCGGCGATACCCCAAGGCTGCGCGGCAGGCAGCTGCGCCGCCTCGAGCTGGATCTGTACGAAGCACTCGCGCTGTATAATGGGAGGTACGACTTCGGTCTTCTAGGTTGCCCGGGGGGTGAGCATGGTAGCCGCGACAGCGGCGGCGATAAGGTGACTCCAGATCGAGTGGCTTCGGCTCCCGCTGTCGAGACTCATAGACGAGGACTAGGTTTTTCTGGTAGACGCTGACGACCTTGCCGAATTGCTGCCGACCACGCTACGCGTTCTGGAGCCAAAGGTGCCGAGGACTATAAGGCCCTGGTAGCCAACGTGCTACATAGTGCGGGCCACAAGCTGCCGCGGCTCGAGTGGGTGCTCATCGAGGTGCGCTTATACGGATCGGGTTCGCCGTGCCGCGACACCAGAGTGCCCCCAGGCTGGACTGAGGAGGAGGTTGACATTTGCGAGCACGTGTTCCGCCACGTGGAAGAGTCCGCTGGTAGAAACGAGGACACCAGTGTGGCGCGGAACATGCTGGGCAGCATGGAGAACCCTTGGGATTATGCCGTGCTTCAGAGGGAAGTCACAAATTGATGAATTTGGATTAGACATTGGGGATTTTCCTCCTCTTTTCCGACTTATACATGGAAACCCACAAGATGCGGCGGACGGGTGCTCCAAGATTCTCTACGGGACAACGCTTCCACTTTATATTGCAACGAGATACGTATGGAACGCTTTTAGTCAATGCATTACGACGTCCAGTATTTTAGGAACAAGTGTTCAGAAACGCTGAACTTAGAAAAAATGCGATACTAGTCATAATCCTACAAAGTACCAGAGTTACCTTTGCTGCTCAAGCCTGCATTCCCTCAGCATCCGCCCTCAGATATGATGAAAACTTTATAAAGGACCGCTCCTTACCTCGGAGGCTCGAGCCGGCAAGGTCACGCGAGAGCAATAGCTCCGCTACGAACTAGATCAGGGGCAGTCAGACAGATGACTCAGCATGCGGTCAGGCTGAGCACATCTCGTTCCAATCCGCAGCCAACACGATGCAACTTGGTACCACTTCGCTCCACCCCTCGTACATCGTGCTTGAACTTCGTCGTTTTTCACCCCCATATCTCTACAACAACCAGAACTTGCCGGGTGCCCATATCGGCTGTGTAGATGACGTCCACCGGAATTGTGAGCCTGCCAGAGGAGCTACTCGTCGACATCTTGAGCCATGTCCTGGTCCCTCAGCACGAAATGCACTTCTCCAAAAAGAAGCACCACGAGATGTTCAGAGAGGCCAAGCGACTGCTCATCGTATCCAAGCACTTCCACCGGCTTGTAGAGCCTCTCGCCTACCGCACCTTGCGATTCACCGACGAGTCGGCCTCCGACCAACATGGTACGAGCTTGTATGTCTACCAGTCCGTCGAGGAGCTCCGGGCGGCGCCGGTTCCCGTGCCTCAGTTCAATCTCCTTCGCGAGAACATGGCCCTGGCTCAGCACATACGCCATTTTCGCTGCATCTGGGTCGACATGCCGCACGCCGGGATCATCGGCACACTTCAAGGCGCCACGTTCCGGGACTACGTACGCAAGACATACTCCGAGGGCTTCTGCAGGTTCCTCGATGGCCTGCTGGGCGGCATCACCCAACCCGGGAAGTTCCAGGAGGCGTTTGGTCGCAGCTGCGGCATAGGCTTCGACCTTTTGGTGATATTCGCCCTGACGCTCGCGTACAACGTCGAGGTCGTCGCGCTTTCAATCACGAGGAAACACAAAGGGTCGCCATTGGATCGCTTCTTCGCATTCTGCGACGCCCAGGGTCGCGCGGCGAGCATGGCCGATACTACAGGTGACACGGGCAGGCTCCGGGCGCCGCTGTCCAAGCTTCGCATGCTCGAACTACACGACGAATATGGCGGATATCGCCTCAGCGACGAGCACCTCTCGTCGCTCATGTCCTTCCATGGCCTCGAGTCGTGCAAGGCATCGTGCACCAGCTTGGAGCAGCGTCCTGCTCCCACGCCCGAGAACGGCGTTGACGGCGACGACAACAACGACGACGCTACCTTGGGTCCAACTCTAAGGCATCTAGAGCTGCTCGAGACCGAGCTGGTTTGCCGCGGCGGTTCTGCCTGCCTCGCCCATATCCTGCAAACCTATCCCAACCTGGAGACCTTGACGCTCGAGACGGTGCCATTCGATGCAGACATTGGCGACGACGAGGAACCCGCCTACGACGGGTCTCCGGCCACCAGCTACGATGGCTTCGGCCACGTGCTCAGAATGCGCGGTAGACGCCTGCGCCGCTTCGAGCTAGGCCCTCGCTATCTCCGCGACAGTGGCTACCCCGACGACGAGGACTCTGGCACCATCGGGTGTCTGAGGGACCACCTCGTGCAGCTCGAGTACCTCAAGCTCCCCGCCGCCCGGCTCGCCAGCATCCCCGAGCTCACGACGGCGACCGTGCCAGGACACGTCGCGATCGCGGAGCCCGATCTGGCCGACTTCCTCCCTGCAAGTCTGCGGTACCTATGGGTGGACTTCCCGTTCACCGAGTTCGCGGAGCGCCGGAGGGTCTTCAAGGTCTACGCCGAGGCCTTCTTCGCCATGCTGCGCAACGCTGCCGACAAGATGCCGCAGCTCGAATGGGTGCTTGCGGAAGTCATGTTTGGCAACGGCAAGGACGAGTCGCCGTCCGAGTATGTCGACGTGGTGCCTCCTGGCTGGACTGAGGAGAAGATTGGCTCGCATCATCATTTGTTCCGACGGGCCCGACAGGGAGCTGGCGGCACGTGGGACGGCCCGGCGAATGTGTTGACTAGCAGGGGGAACCCGGAGGCATGGGAGGATGTTGTGCTTCGAAGGTTTATTGACGAGCGGTAATGGGTGGCAGGACAAGGCGGACAACGAGTCTCCTACTGATGGGGACGGCGTTGCATCATGAGTGAGCCACGAGGTTTGCAGTTGTTTCGCTGCGGCTTGCGGCATTATCATCCCATCCACCGGCTGGGATGACCAACATGACTACCCTGGCTCCCAGAATAGGCGACGCCGAGATAATTCTCAGTTCCACAAATGGCATTGAGGTCTGCCTACATCCTGACACATGGCGATACCACTATACATTGTGCTCATCCACGTCCGAATAGCGAACAGACAGTCGGAGCTCCGGCTCGTGATATCCGGAAGGGGTAACACGCCGGGCCTGACGGCTCCAGCAGCCGTATTTCGACATGACTCTCTTGCCCTTGCATGCCTTGCAGGGGGGGTCGCCCTCGGAGCCTCACCCTCCACCACGTCGAAACGGGCTTGACGAGCTCTGGACCCTGGACAGGCGAGCCAGGAACGGGCCAGACTGGTGGGAAATCTGCGCAATTCATTTATTTAGGTGCACACTTTGGTAGCTCTTGGTATTGTGCTCAAGCATCAGGACTGCAGTCATTCATCACGGCCATCCGAGCTCCGGTGGCAACGTTTCTTCAAGGGGTCCCTGAGAGCTATATGCCGCGAGCCAAAGTGATATTAAAACCACGTCCGCTTCTCACTGGATGCGTGCCTGGCTCTGACGACCGCCAAGAATCCAGGCACAGCTCTGTGTTCAGTCTTGCACCGGTCTCGCCAAGCAAACTGGGATTGTCTTGAACCGCAGCCAGCCATGAAGGTCTCGGCCATCATCGCGGCCATTGCGCCCGTCGCGCAGGCTGCCTTCACCTGGAGCAACGCCCGCTTCGGCGGTGGCGGCGGCTTCGTGCCTGGCATCGTGTTCCACCCTACTGCCCCTGGAGTTGCGTATGCTCGCACCGACATTGGCGGCGTGTACCGCCTCAACAAGGATGACTCGTGGACTCCCATCACGGACTCCCTAGCGACGCACGAGGGCTGGTAAGTACGCCCGTGTCCCTGTGAATCATGGTCATCTAGAATCCTCGGAGAACCAATTGCTTACGAGACACATTGACAGGCACAACTGGGGCGTCGACACGCTCGCCGTGGACCCGCAGAAGGCCGACGTCGTTTACTTCGCGGCCGGGCTGTACACCAACAGCTGGGACCCGAACCCGGGGTCCATCTTCAAGAGCAGCGACCGCGGCGCGACATGGACCTCTGCAGCCCTGCCCTTCAAGGTCGGCGGCAATATGCCCGGCCGCGGCATGGGCGAGCGGCTCGCTGTTGACCCCAAGAACTCCAACATTGTCTACTACGGCGCCCGCAGCGGCAACGGCCTGTGGAAGAGCACCGACGCCGGCAAGACGTTCGCTAAGGTCGACAGCTTCAAGGCCGTGGGCACGTACATCCCCGTGCCCGGCGACACGACGGGTTACAACAGTGACATCGTCGGGCTGGCCTTTGTCACGTTCGACTCGACTTCGAAGCTCGTCAGCGGCGCCACGTCGCGCATCTTTGTCGGCACCGCCGACAACGCCACTGCCTCGGTATACGTCTCCGAGGACGCGGGCACCACGTGGGCCGCCGTGGCGGGCCAGCCGGGCAAGTTCTTCCCGCACAAGTGCCGGCTCTCGCCTGCGGAGAAGGCGCTGTACCTGTCATACGCCGACGGCGCGGGACCGTACGACGGCACGCTAGGCGCGGTGTGGCGGTACGACATCGCAGCGGGCAAGTGGAGCGACATTACGCCCGTGACGACGGGTCTGAACTTTGGCTTTGGCGGGCTCGCGCTCGACGCCAAGAAGCCCGGCACGCTGGTCGTCGCGAGCCTCAACTCGTGGTGGCCCGACGCGCAGATGTACCGCAGCACCGATAGCGGCAAGACGTGGTCGGTCCTCTGGCAGTGGGGGAACTACCCCGAGATGATCTACTACTACGGCATCTCGACCCCGAAAGCCCCCTGGATCCGCAAGAGCTTCCTCGACAGCGACAGCAAGTGGCTCGGCTGGATGATCGAGTCGCTCGAGATCGACCCGCACGACAGCGACCACTGGCTGTACGGCACGGGCCTGACCGTGTACGGCGGGCACGATCTGACAAAGTGGGATTCCGTGCACAACATCACGATCCAGTCGCTCGCCGATGGCATCGAGGAGACTGCCGTGCTCGACGTCGCGTCCGCGCCGGGCGGCAGCGAGCTTCTCGCGGCCGTCGCCGATGTGTCGGGGTACACCTTTGCGAGCGCGGCCGATCTCGCCATGGCGCCCAAGATGGTCTGGGACGGGCCCAAGTTCACCAGCACCGACGGCGTTGACTATGCTGGCAACGCGCCCAAGAAGGTTGTCCGCACCGGCAAGGACTCAGGGGCCAAGATGGTCGCCCTGTCGTCAGACGGCGGCCTTACATGGGCTGCCCACGCTGGTGCCGACACGGCCCTCACCGGCGGATTCGTGGCCCTGTCTGCCGATGGCGACGTGGTCCTCTGGTCGTCGACTTCTGGCGGTGTTGTGCGATCCCAGAACGAGGCAGCATTTGCCCCCGTCGCGAGTCTAGCCGCGGGTGCTGTCATCGCAGCCGACCGGCGCAGCAACATGCACTTCTACGCCGGGTCCGCGGGAGTCTTTTACGTCTCGTCGGACGGGGCCAAGACATTCACCAAAGGCGGTGCCCTGCCCTCGGGCGTCACCGTGATCCGCGACATTGCCACCCACCCCGTCGCCGCGGGCAAACTCTACGTCTCGACCAACGTGGGCGTCTTCTACAGCGCCGACTCGGGCGCCACATTCACTGCCACCGCCGGCAAGCTGACTAACACGCACCAGATCTCCCTGGGTCTCGGGTCAGGCACGAACTGGAACCTGTACGCATTTGGCACGGGCAGCGCAGGGGCGAGGCTGTACGCCAGCGCCGACGGCGGTGCCTCGTGGGTTGACATCCAGGGCGCCGCGCAGGGGTTCGGCAACATCGAGGGCACCCGCGTCGCGGGCAGCGGAAACGTGGCGAACAAGGTGTACGTCGGAACTAACGGGCGCGGCGTGCTACATGGCAGCGGTGCGATCGCAGGTGGTGGTGGTGGGAGCAGCAGCAGCAGTAGCAGCAGTACCCGAAGCTCGAGCACGTCAGCCACCAAGACGGTGTCGACGACCTCGACCTCCACGAAGCCCGCCACTTCGTCTTCAACGCTCGTGACGTCGTCCAAGACATCGTCAAGCGCTCCCGCGCCGGGCCCGACTGTCGGACCGTACGGCAGGTGCGGCGGGCTCGACTACACGGGGCCGACAAAGTGTGCGCCGGGGTTCACCTGCAAGGTGGTGAACCTGTATTACTCCCAGTGCATGCCAAACTGAGGAGTCGCACGGTAGGAGGGCCATGTACCGATTCTGAAGAGGAGGGAGGGGGGGCTTTGATCTAGGGGGATCGGAATGGAATAGAAGTGACGTAATAGTCGTGAGATATACTTCCAACGATATTGCCTCACGTTTGTCTGGCCACGAGTGAGCAACAAAGTGATTCATGTCTATGAGTCAGTCGATAACCACCTTCTTTGGTCAGCAATGGTAAACCATGTTAGCATCAACAAACACGTATCCTAGAGACATGTGATCAGCCACTGGCCAAGTAAAGTCCCTACGCACAACCAGTTACCCTCCTCACCGGGTATACCCGCCGCCCGTCCCGGTTCCAGTACGTTGGTATCGCGGGCACATCCGACTCGCGCTGCATCCACTCGTGCCAGGTGGGCAGCACGTCTCCCACGTACATGCGGCCGAGCAGCTCCCACCGCCACCTGCGGCTGCGAAGCCAGTCGGGCACTACATCTCCCAGCTCGTGCCAGTAGCCCGTCGCGGGATGTGCAGGCTGGGAAAACTTGCGAATAATGGCTTCGTAGTCCAAGTCTTGCCTTGCCGTCGTCGCCCACGCAAAAGTGTCGCGATCTAAAGCCCCGATAAACTGCAACACGCGGCCGTCGATGAGCAGATCTCGCCATGCCTCTGGAGACAACAGCCTGTTGCACTCGGCTCCCCATTCTCCCGTCTCCGATGTCGCTACGAAGCCCAGGATCATGTCTTGTAGTTCCCGCGGCAGCCTATAGAGTCTAGCACGGAATTGCTCAGCCGTGGGGTCAGAAGCTGCCGTGGTCGGGAGCGGGCTTGCAACCGCAATTACAATCTTGGTCATCGTCACGGGCTCGGCCTGCTCTGATGGATTCTGCGCGTAGACATCCATATCACGAGTCAGCATCAGTTTCTTAGTCGCAACGGCCTCGCCCGCCTAGAAAGAAAGAAAAAATATTTCTGACACGTACCCATCGTCTCTGCAATATCGCCTCCATGGCGCCTGGTCCCAGCGGGTCATACACGGCGTGAGCCCCGAGCACTCCGTACGCCGGATACTCGATGGACCCGTCGGTGACCATGAGCATCGCGTCCAGCGCGTCCCAGCGCGTCCGCAGCACCTTCCACAGCGTGCGCAGCCCGCGAGCAGCGGCGTGGCCAGCCCCAGCGGTCCCGTGCTGCTGTGACCCCTGCCCCGTCGCCGCGATGTCTTGCGCGCGGTAATAGTCCCGCGCAACGGCGAGGCACGCCGGGTGCACGGCGATCCGGTACGTCGAGCTCCCGCCCTCCCAGGCCTCCTGGCCGACGTGCTCGTTGACCTGGACGAAGCCGTCGTCCTCGACGTTGCCGGACCGGAGAAGCTGGAAGAGTTCGTGGCCCATGTAGACGGCCTGCTCCTCGACGATGGCGACGATGTCTACGTCAGCCACGACGTCGCGGAGGGTACCGGACACCGTGGCGGTGGTAAAATCAATGGGCATGATCGAGGCGGTCCTGCCGGCACGGTAGTGTACCTCGAGGCGCTCAAATTCGTGGGCCGGGTCGCTCAGCAGGACGGCATCGCACTGCCAGCCTGTCGGCATGCCGCGCACCAGCTCAGCGTGCGCCTCGTGCACAAAGACATGGCCGCAGATGGAGCAGAAGATGTTGCCTGTGTCCATGGTTGTGGTTTGTGCGTCGAGTAGGCTGTGCGGCACGAGAAGAAGATGTTGTCGTTTGTTGTTTTGTCTTGGCGGGTTATCGTTGGCGGGGTTGAAGCCTGGTATGGTGTGCTGATGAGTGCTTACATGGGGAATCAGGGAATTGGATAGTGAGTCAGGCGTGCTAAATTGTGCCCTTGCTAGTGCATGGTGTGTTGAGCTTCGCTGTTGGTGCAAGATTACTAACGTGTTGATGGTGATGTCGTCTAACCGAGAGGCCTAGTCACTGACCGATAACTCTTTACATTCATCGGTAGAAAAACGCGATTGGATTCATAGCATTATATTCTTGCTTTTATATTCCTTTTATGGATTTAACCAGGAAGCTTGGGAGAGCTAGTCGCCCGCATTTCCTGACGTCTTGCTCTTTATGGCTTTTAAGCCCCAGTGGGATCCAGCAAGCCCTAGTGTATTCTTTGTAGAATTTTCCATGATGTGAGGTGAACTCTAGATAGCCCTCGTCTCAATATATTCTATATTCAATAAGCACCGATGTTAATGTTTATAACGCTCAAGATGAATATTCTAGTCTTTTTTAGACGTATAGTCTGTTTTTAAGGTAAATCATCTCCTCGAGGCTATATTAACTTTCCCACTCCGGGTCTTCAATCGGAAGTCCGAGATCGGGCTCAAGCCGGCCTTCTGCCATCTCCTTCTCTGTAAACGGTCGCCCGTTGTGCGAGCAGTTGCGCCATTCAAAGTCCTCGAGCCGCGTTTCCACGCCGAACATTAGCCGGGCCTGCCGGGCCCGGTCCTCGGTTGATACGCCGCAGGCTCGCATTGCCTGGAGCGCCTCATCTAGGCCTGTCTGCACGTCAGCGGGAACCGAAACTGAGTGGCTGATGAAGAAAGGTATGTGTCCGGGGAGTTTCCAGGTGCTCTCTCGGAGGGCGTCGGCTGCTAGCTGGGTGAATCGGGTCAGCGCCTCGTCGGAGCCCGGGTGCCAGTGCTCCTGCAGATAAATTTCAGACTTGGCTAACAGCCAGTAAGAATCATCTCCGCGATTTTGATGATTGTATTGCGCCACTGCTAGGAGCCGCCCTTGATCATAAACATCGAGCACGTCGCTTTGAATTGGAGGCGCTTCTTGAAAGAGGCTTAAGGTCCGGGGTAGAGATCCATGCCTGATAGTGGCTAGGATGCCACGGGCGGGATAACCCATGATGAAACAAATATGGTTCTTGGGGTAGAGCTCATTATTGTAAGCGTCGCAGAATAGCGTTTTGAACCATATATGCCCGCCGTTGTAGTGCATGACGACGGGAATCTGCTGCTCAAGATCCGCGCCGTGGTCGATGAGCGAGTCTACAAGTTCGGGCAGCCAACTATAGTCATCCTGCTCTAGTTTGAAGGGCCGGTTTGTGGCGTCTGCCCATATGGATGTTAGCAGTGCGGACATAGGTGTCTTGCTGATCCAAACTGGCGTGCCGGTTCCGCCTGTGACATAGTGTCGCACTGAAAGCGAGGCGGATGCCCAAGCGCCTTTAGTCAAAATCTCTCGGCATATCTTGGACTTTTCAGTACCGCGGTCGGGCTTGCTGGTGAATGCCAATCTCACTGAGCAGGCATGGATCAGAAGTCGGGAGCGCGTAGCTGATGTGACCCGGCGGTCCGGCAGGAGCATCATGATGTACTCAAATACCGTCATTGGACTCCTGGCTGAGAAGGCGGCTTCTAGTAAGAAGGCATCCTCGGTTTGGACGGCCATTTCGTCTGCGAGAAGCAGCATACCATTCGCATTGTCCCGGTATGCCATGGCTTGCTTTTGTATGTTGGGCGTACCCAATAGATGGCCGGTTTTGAAGAGCTTTTCGCAGAGCTGGACCATGTGTCTCAAGATTGGAATACCACCATTGCTGTCTCCAGCTAGTGTCTTGTGTGATTGAAGGCCATGAAGCTGTGTACTGAGATAACTCTGTGGGTGACAATCGAAGGTGGTCCGGACACCAATAAAGTGGATGAACCTGGTCTGGTAGAACAGGCGGCAGGTCGCGAGGCTGGCCTTGGAGAACGCCAGTCTGGTCTCCTCAGGAGATGACGTGTTCATGCCCAGAATGGCCTGGCCTGCTTCCGTGTCGCATAAGAAATCCCGCGCGGTGCGGTGGACAAACTTATAGGCAGGGCCTTCCTCCACAAAATGATCCAGCGATCGGTATTCTTCGCCGTACCAGGGGTCTGGTGGTCTTGCGAAATCATCTCCTAGGCAGTGAACTAGGCCTGCGCAGCGAGCAAGGACGTCCTCAATTGACCTCTGGCACGCCCGGAACAATGTTTCGACAGACACTTCAGTAGGAGATGCTTCTCCAAGCAGATTTTCGAGAAGCAGTGGGTTTGTAGCCAGCATAGTGTTGAACCGAGTAAAGAAAGCCGCGTCACTGATATAGACTAAGTGTTCGTGGTTTACCGAGTTTGGGGTCACGTCCATGACAAGCCGGAGATAGAGGGCTGCACGAGCCTTGTGGTTGGGGCTATCACCGTTGATCCGTGCCCACATATCCTCGAAAAGGTTGGCCAAGTCCTGAGGCATGTCCTCGATGCGATGGTTCAGGTCCTCAACTGACTCGCCCAGTTGCAATGCTTCGACCACTGAGTTGACCGTGAGGCATAACCAAAGAAATATCCCTTCGGCCTTTTCGACGAGCGTCTCCGACAGCCACGCCGTCAAGACTTCGGTGCTGGGCGGGGTTTTCTGATCAAAAAAATATGTGCCGTAGTACATGGGACGGGTCACGACAATCTGATAGTGCGATGGGATGGAGATATTGTCCTTTGCGTATCGCGCAAGGTCAGCCCGGTTGAGTTGCTCGAGTCGAAGGTGCGAGTGATGAGCAAGTGCTCGGGACAAAAGAGGCTCGGGACGTGATGCGAGGCACAACTTTAGCTTCCCTGTGCTGATAGCAATGTCTTCCAGGCGTCCGAGGAATCCCATCAGTTTAGGCACGCCGTCCCTAGGCAGGACCTCGTCGAGACCGTCGATGAACATTGCTATGGGGCAACGGCACTGGCGCATTACCTCGTCAAGAACTTGGCGTAGCTCTCCTTCGGACCAATCTGTGTCGCTATCCTTTTGGCTGAGATGCTGGACGCTCCTGAGTGCTGATGCAACACCAGCATCATCGAAAAGAAAGAGCTGGTGCAGCAATGACAGCAGCAAACCCTTGACGCTCTGCTGTAAGGCCGTACCGGGACGCCAGAGAAAGTGCGACACGAGGACGTTGCCTGGCGCCCACTCGTTCAGGTATCGCCGTGTTCTTGCCTCGCCAACAAGATATCTCATCAGAGTCGACTTGCCAGACCCAGGCTTCCCGCATATCCAGTACACAGGCTCTGTCGATCTCAGCCAGTCGGTGAAGCTGTCCCATGGAGGCCCGCATGCGACCTCGTTCCCGACGGCGATTTCAGCCTCGGCCGCTGTGCTGCGGGCACCCTCACTCCCATTGTAGGAGCTGTCACCTATGCTTGAGCAGGCCTCACTTCCGTTGGAGTCTTTTTCGGTCTCCTCATAGACGTCCTCATTTTCGCCGTTTAGCACCCACGTGAAAGTTCTCGGGTGGGATTCGGCAACATGGTTCCGCCGCTCGTTCATGCCGTCGAACTTGAGGCTCCGTAGCAGGCGCTCTCTGCTAGCGGTCAGCTCTGCTTCGTCCCTGTGACCGGCTACGCTCTGTATGACTGTCTCGAGACGCCTGTCGGCAAAGCTGTCAAGTCTCGCGGCCACAGTATCCACGTGTTTCGTCACGGTGACCTCGCTCTGCTGCACTTCGGTCGAGATGTGCTTCTGAACACCTTCGAAAGCTTTCGGGCCGTCGTCGCGATATTCGTTGACAAAGGCTCGGACTTCGGTGCTAAGGCTGGAGAGGTCGGTCTCAGTCTTGATAGACCGTTCGCTATATATTAAGAAACTTCGTCAGCGCTTGGGAATAAGGCTCACGGAGAGAAAGTGCCTCACAATATCGTCGCCATCAGCCCAATCTGCAGAGCCCGCTCGGCCTCGGCTAGCTTCTGGTCCAGCCTCTCCAGGCGCTTCTTCCGCCACGTCGTCTTGGCGGCAATCTTTAGAGTTGCGGCCAGCTTTCCACCGCTCGACACACCGTTGAGAAAGTTGACCTCCTCCTGCAAATCGCGCGCCGCGGTCTGGCACTTCTCGGCGAGGTCGAAGAGCTGCTTGTCCCGCGCCTTGGGCTTGCCTGCAGACCCTGCTGGGCTGCAGACTTCTCGTGTGCGTTTTGAGAGGCTACCGAGCTCGCCTGCGCGCTCGGTGAGGGTAGGGTCCAAATCCTCATCCTGGTATATCTGCCGGACGACGCGGATGGTCTCTCGCCCGGTGCCGACTATCTGGAGGATGTTGCAGGCCAGGCTGAGAGCCGCGAGCGGTTCGAGGCCCGACATGGTGATGTGTGGGTGCTTCGGAAAGGGCGCCGGTGGTGGTCTCGGTACCGCGGTGGGCGTTTTCGGTGCGCACCCGATGTGAACGTGATGATGAGGATCAATGATGGCTATTGCGCGCACACGGGCAAGTCTCAAAGTCGGAACAGTGGCAGGGCAGACACGCGCCGCGCGGGGCAGAGAGGCAGACTGCCGGGCTGAGCGTGCTGACAGGCATGCTCACGGGGCTGAGGGCTCGCATGCATGCTGCCGCACTGATTATCCTGGTCCTGCGTGGCCACCCGTAGTTTTTTTGGTGCTAGTTACTTGCATGATCCGCTCATCTTACTGGCTATTCGAAAATTGCAAAGGACTGCATGTTGCCCGGTATCATTTCAGATCAGTAGTAGCAAGGCTGCCTCTGGCTGCCTGCATGATGGATGTGCTCAGCATTGTTTAAGGAGTCACAGGGATACACTCGGTCTGCTGACTTGAATAATCAATCTGGTGCAACCACGCACATGCACGTTCTTGTGTCGAACCAGCTTATTCCACATCTAGAGCTGCATCACGGCAAGTTCCGAAAAACAGCAGTCCCAGGTTTAATGGCTAAAATTGACAATGCTTTTTATCCTAATCAAATCCGGCCTCAAAAAATAATGGACCGAGTTGTCAAAGTCCTTTGTTCCACTTCTTGCGAGTTTTCGAGAAATCATGATCGCCCTTCTTCCTAAAGGCCCCTCACGACGGATAGCCTCGGTCGGGCGCAAGGACTCGTCAACTTGTGCACGAGAACGGTATACTTACACGGTGGCGGAGCCGGATTGTTCTAGGGTCATTGGGTGTGCCGGTTTGCGCCTGAAACTGACATACCGCCAACAACGGTGGGCTGCGTTAGAGGCAACCACGGAGGATAGCTTACGGACTGCATGACGGGAACCATGCCTAGGTGTCAATGCTACTGGGCAATGCAGTATCTGGCGATATACTACATTCAAACAAGTGTTAACACTGATGGCGGCGCGTACGAATTCTTTTGTAATGACAGTGTAGTGCTACAAAAGATTATGATTCTTTCTGAGAATGAGATTAGTGAGAACAATTCCCCAAAGTACCAAGGAATTGGAGAATAATACGAAATACCCTCCACAGCCTGATACACTAGATTCTAAACATTTAGCATTATAACAATTCTCTTTATCGCAGCAAAGCTGTTTGATTACTAGGGCTTGTACGTTTACTGCAAAACTGGGTGGGGATGTACCGCACGTACTCCTCTGCGATGACAGTTTACCTAAGTTCTTGGACGTGGAGCAAAGACGGCGGGCAAATATATAGCGTCGTCATCCACTCCGAGGGGCTTCGGAGCGGCAGTCTGCTCCCTTGTTGCGGGGAAACGGGTCTTGGCCTTTGACGAGCCTAAACCCGCTCGAAGGGCGTGCCGACACATCCAGCCAATTATGGCTATTCAAAGCCTCCGGCGTCGGCATGTGGGTCGAAAAACGCCGGTCTTGATGTTCTTTTTTTGTTCAATTGTTTTTGTATTGCTTCTCTTCCTATTTCTTCCTTCGCGACATACTCGACGGTCTTGTCCTTCAGCAAGGGGACTATAAGCAGACTTGGACTGCAGCAGGATACCAGCAGGTCTGTCTAGCCTTTGACTCCACGGCCGCTCGCCAGATCACCGTCGGTACCATGACCAACTATCCAGTGCGGGAGCTGGAGTCGGCCCAGGAGAAATCCGACGTCGCCACGCATTCGACCCCGAGCTCTACAGACCTCGAAGCCAGCCAGAACGAAAAATGCACGAGGAGGTCGACGACTCTGCACCCGACGACCAAGACCGAACGCCCCCACGCACCAAACACGCTCGATGCGGCGACCGGCTTGCCACTGACACCCGCCATCTCGGCGGCCACGCTGACCCGTAGCGGCGACAACGACAATGATAACGACAACGACGACGACGACTTCCCCGACGGCGGGTGGCAGGCGTGGTCGTGCGTGTTTGGCGCGTGGTGCGCGTTCGTCTGCACGTTTGGCATGTTCAACTGCGCCGGCATCTTTGTGCAGATCTACCACGACGACATCCTGCGCGACAGCAGCCTCGCCATGATTGCGTGGATCCCGTCGATACAAGGGTTTGCGATGGACAGCAGCACAGCGATTGTGAGTGTTTCTCGTGTTGCGAAGTGGTGGTAGCTGCGAGCCAGAATGTTTTTTGTTGTCGCCCCTGACGGCTCCCCCTGACAGCCGGCGGAATGGCGGCTTCACGAATCAAGGATTCTCCCTCCTCCTCGTCTGGCAGCACATGATCTGAAAAGAAAAGAAAAACACGGGTAATAAACTAACCCATCTCGCCCCTTCCCACCCCAGGTCGGCCGAGCCTTTGACTCATACGGCCCGCGCTGGCTGCTGTACGTTGGCACGGCCGTCTTCGTCATCGGCACCATGGCGACGTCCGTGTCGACGCAGTACTACCAGTTCGTCCTGGCGCAGGGCATCTGCTCTGGCATCGGGCAGTCGTGCGTCGCGACGACGGTCATGGCGTGCATCATGACGTGGTTCCGGCGCCGGCGCGCCGCGGCCCTGGGCATCGCCATCTCCGGGTCCGCCGTGGGAGGCGTCGTCATGCCCATCATGCTGAACCAGATGATCCCGCGCGTCGGCTTCCCCTGGGCCATGCGCGCCGTGGGGCTCATGTGCCTCGCCCTGTGCGCCACGGCGTGCCTGCTCGTCCGGTCCCGCCTGAAGCCAAAGGCCGAGCCCTTGCTGCTGACCGACTACACGGGCCCGTTTCGCGACCGGACGATGCTGCTGCTGTTTGTCGGGTGTTTTCTCTTCTTTGGCGGCATGCTCGTGCCGGGAAGCTACATTATCGTGCAGGCGCGGGATGCGGGTGTTGATGCGGTGCTGGTGGGATATCTGCTGCCCATTTGGAGCGCGGCGAGGTCAGTTCTTGTTTTCTCATTGTTCCCCCCCGTCAATTCTTAATCGGTATACACTTCCTTGCTAGAGATATACGCGGGACGGCCGTACTGACACCTGACACCCTTGCACCCCGACAGCATTCCCGGCCGTATCATCCCGGGCCTCCTAGCTGACGTCATCGGGCGCTTCAACACGACCACCTTACTCCTCGGCACGTCGTCCCTGCTCACGCTGGCCCTGTGGCTGCCGGGCGTGCACAACCAGGACGCCCTGGTCGCCTACGCCGTGCTCTACGGCTTCGCGTCGGGCGCCATCTTCAGCCTGACCCCGGCCTGCGTCGCGCAGGTCAGCCGGATCCGCGAGGTCGGCACGCGCACGGGCATCGCCTTTGGCCTCGGCGGCCTCGGCGTGCTCATCTCGCCCGCCCTCGCGGGGGTCATCCTCGAGAGCAGCACAGGGGGCAAGAGCTACCTGGGCCTGCAGCTCTTTTGCGGGCTCGAGATGATGGGCGGCATGCTGTGCTTTGCTGCGGCGAGGGTCCAGCAGGGTGGATGGCGGTGGGGAAGATTTAAGGGGTGGAGATAAGGGGATAGTGTGTGGTGGGTGGTTTGTAGATAGAACGTAGAGAAATATATTGAGGCGATCCCAAAGTCGCTTTCCCACCTGATAGCAAACCTTGCCCTCTGGTACTAGCCATTGTGTGGCCCTGGGGGGAAGCAAGAGGGGACAAATATGTCGGCTTTAAAGCCCCATCCTCAGGTATACACCATTATAGATGTATTGGAACTGTCCCGGGACGTGTGTCTCTTTCACTTTAGGGCTTAGCCGCCTGACAAAATAGAGAGCAGTGGACAACGCGCACAAAGCCTGCATCGAAGCGTCTACATGACTCACCAATAAACTATACGAAGACTGATGAAACTACATTCGCATTGGCAACGACGTCGAGATGAAATCGTCGTGTCTAAGAGAGATGGAGAAAAAAAGAAGCCGTACTAGTGACAAACCGCCACCCAGAGAGGTTACCGTCACAACAACCCATCGATCAAAGAACGCCGTGTGAACGCCTCTTTACGCCTTGGCAGCACCGGACCATCAAAGTACTAAAATGTGTCCCCCCGTCTATCCCCGACTCGGATCCAGGTCTAGCTTCATCTGCTCGACAACCATTTGGTGGAAGGCGTTCTTAATCCTGCCGTCCTCGCCCTTGTCCGTCCAGCACATGGAGATGTAGCTCTCCTGTCCCGCCTCGACCTCCTTGACCCTGAGCATGACGGTCGGCGTGTCCGGGCTCGGCGATACCACCTCGGGCTGCGGCTTGAGCGCCACGGGGATCATGGTCGTCTGCTTGACCGTTTTCCGCTCCGTCCTGATGACGTTGCCCTTTTCGTCCTTGATGGGCACGTCGGCAACGACATCTTCTGTGTGGTACGACTCGCTCGCCATGTATGGCACGACCTTGCGCGTCGTGAGCACGTCAGGCATCCGGGCGATAATGGCGGCTACCCAGTCGTACAGCACCACCTCGGTCAGGGCCTTGGACTGGTTGGTAAACATCTCGACAGCGGTGCGGACCGAGTCGTGGCCCTGGAAGGCCCTGTCCAGATCCGTCTTGGTGATGCGCCAGTCAGCGTCCTTGACGACCTCGGTCGGGACGAGCAGCGTGGGGATCTTTTCCTTCTGGACGAGCGCCAGGAACTCCCACGCCGAGCTCATGTCGATGTGCACGTTGAACTGGTTGGCCAGGATGTTGCCCCGGCCCTCGATGTAGCAGGCCATGGCGGTGACGCGCGGCGGCTTGGGCAGGCCGGGAGCCTTGAGCCACTTGAGCGGCTCGGTGAAAGGCCCGCCGACCATGAGGGGCACGTCGGCGTTTTTCTTGAGCACCTTGCTCTGCTCCGCGATCAGGTCGTCAAACGCGCCGACGATGCTCTTCTGGATGCCGAATTTTGCCCACTTCCTCTTCTCTGCGGCAATATACTTGCCGCAGAGGGTACGCAGCTTGCCTCTGCGCTCCTGGGCGTCCTGGATCTGGAGGGCGCTGACGTGGTCGCTGTACAGATCCTTGTCAAAGTCGTATGTATAGTCCGGGACGTGCGAGGCGTGGCGCATGCCCGGGGCGATTTTGCGCATCGACTCCTCGTCCCAGAATAGGCGGTAGCGCGAGTGGTGGACGCCGCGGTCGCGGAAGAAGCTGGCGAAGCGGTAGGCCGAGAGCTCCATGTAGAGGCGGGTGTCGTCCTTGACATGGTTGGCGTTGTCATCGCGGAAGAGCTGGTCGGGCTCGTAAAAGTACTCGCGCACGGCGGGGTCGGGGATGTCCTTGGCCCAGTCGGGGGGCGAGCTAAAGGGCGTCATGATGCGCCGGATGGCCAGGCGGGCCCGCAGGCCCTCGTCGGGCTCCTGGACGGTCTCCCTGATCGCTGGAAAGAAGGCAGGCCGGGGGTCGGGATAGAGGCGGACGGCAAAGTCGACGGGCCGGGGGGCCAGGACAATGTTGATGCGGCGGCCTGGGTTGCCGCGGATGACGGAGAGGCAGCAGAGGACGTTGTCGACGTCGGGGACATCGACGAAGACGGGCAGGTCGGGCAGAGGCTTTGACGTGCTGGCGGCGCGGGTGCGGCGCTTGGGAGACATGGCGGGCGATGGCGGTGGTTTTGTGGCGTCGGTGTCTGGCGAGGACGAGGTGAAGATGGCCTTGGCCCTGAGGAAGCACGACGTGAGGATGTTGCTGTCGGTGCCCATGGTTTGAGAGGGCAGGCGGCGGCAGTGTGGCTATATATGGTGGACAGCAGCGGCGGTAGTGGGTGTGTCACGATGAATCAGGAGCGCTGGAATGTTTGCAGTCGTCGTTGTTTGCCGGTGAGACGGCGGAGGCATGCAAGACAACAAAGAAGCCCAGGCGACGGCGACAGTCTTTGTCCTCCCGAGCCGGACCGCAAACGTATCGTCAGGGTGTCCTGAGGGGCTCGTGACGGTGTCGTGAGCGGGCGGGTGACCGGCTTGCCACGTGACGAGAGCAGGCGAGAGCGGGCGCGGCAGAGCAGCGGACGGGCGCGGGGGCTATATAGACAGCGCACGGGCGCGTGGACGTAGGCGGCCGGGAGGGCGGAGGCAGCGCCGGTCGGGGAGGAGCTGGCGATGCGGGCGATGCGGGCGACGCTGGCAACGCCGGCGATGAGTCGTCGTGTTCGAGGGCCGGGGACGGGGAGGGCAGGTGGAGGGAGGATGACGCTGGCGGGCGCGAGCACGACCGTGTGCAGGCACGACTGTGTGCAGGCCCAGCCCAGGCAGGACCAGCCCTGGCACCGCCTGCAGGTACTCCGTACTCTGTGCTTGGGTGGAATGCCTAGAACGCCTACAGAGGCTGACTGCGCGCCCCGCTTACCTCATCAGGCACTGTCCTCTATCCACCCGCCCCACCCCGCCCCTTCCCGAAAGCCTACATACGCTGTACTATCGACTTGCCACCCGTCGATAGTTCCGATCGCGACCGTCCCATCTTGCTCCTGCTGAGGGGCTACCATATCGCCGGGTCGTCACATGCGAGCACTATCCATCTCATCGCCCGCCCCTCTCCCGCCGCGGCCTCCCATTGTCCACTTGCCCCCGAGGCTGTGTTTCGGACTAGTCTCACACTGCCCGAAACAAGCCTGACACCATAACTCTGCTCAGCGACCGGAACAGGCAAGCTTGCCTCCAAGTCTGACTCTTCTCCCAAGGCGTCACCGCGCTCCATCCAAATCGACAAGCTGTTCTGCATCTCTGTGCGTCCAGGCTGATCTGCTTGGGTCACTGACTAGTCCTTTCGTCGTCACTCTAGTACTAATTAGCCTTTAGGCGCACGGGGCGGGATATCCGAATCCTCCAAAGGCGCAGCGACTCTCCACCGCCTTCGCCTCTCACCGTTTGTGCAAAAAGTCCAACGGTGGATTTCCTAGCCGAGGATCCTGACGTGGCATCTCGAACACGGCTCCTACTCCTCTCTCCAAGCCCAGATCGAGCATGGTCGGAATCCGAGGGCTCGAGTCATCGCTCCAAAGTCCTCCGCGCGTACAACAAGAATCCAACCATCTTCACGCTAGGATCCGTGTCGTGAAAATATAAACGTGTTTCCGGGGTTGAATAAGGCACACTACGTGTGGGGAACCGACAAAAGAACCTCCAAAAAAGTCTAAAACACATCCATGTTGAAAGTTAGACGAGCACGCAGGAAGCCCCTAATCCACATTTCATTCGAGTCAGTCATCGCATGACTTTGATACCTCGAGGGCTCGTAGGATCCAAAGGCCTGCGGGTAAGGTAACCCGCAAAATCCCTCGTGTCTGCCCTGCCCCCTCGGTTCTACACTGCCTAGCGCCGAGCTGGCGAGTTAGCCTGGCAATGTGCCTGCCGCAAAAAGGCCGAGCCCCAGGCCCTAATACATTTTAGAGTATTCGTTTCTTCAGCATACATAAGTGTAATCGTCAAGGTAGATGACAAGGTGGTGCCCCCTGATCCTACACGCAAGGGCCTCCCCCCCCCCCCTGGTAAAATGGACCACTTTGCCGGATTGACATGAAGAACTTGATGCACAGCCATGTGACTTTCCTTCGTATGGAAATTTAAGGTTTGTTTCTTCATGCCAGGACTCCCGACGGCTTCTCCTGAGAGGATCATTTGATATTTTACAATCTGCCACGCGTTGTCACCGTTTAAAATCGCAATACCTAACGAAAAAGGACTCCTCGGACTAAATTCAGCCAATCGTATCGTAAAGGGAACAAAATGCTCAAAAATCATGATCACGTTCGGTGTTGGGGGGAAAAAACCACAGCCTTAGACACGTGTTTACCCTCAGAGCCGGGCACGTGGACGAAGCGCAGCGTCTCTTGAGATTTCGACAGTTTGGCCCACAGCATCTTCGGGCGGAGTGCTGGACAATGGCTGGGCAGACCAGACAACCCCCGAGGTTTCCTCTCTAGCCTGAAGGATCGTGGTAAAAAAGGGGGGCAGCCTAGACCGCCAGCTGTTCAACAGCCTCCCCCCCCCAATCGAGCACGTGCCTGAGGATTCGACAAAAGTGCACTTTTTGCACTAAGCTAGCGTAGCGAGCCTGGCCTGTGTCGCTCGACGTTTTTCTGCCTCGAGCAGCGCCCGACACGACCGCCTGCATTATCCACTTTGTCGTGGCAGCCCGAACGTAGCGGTGAATTCATGTAATGTCGGCTTCAACAAGGGGAGCGTGGTCAAGGTTGTAGGAAGGGGGAAAAGTAAAAGGAAAAAGGAGACAGTGAGGGGGCTCAAGGTAGTCCGGAATTGTTTCTGGCCCGGCCCTCACCTGCCGCCATAAACGAAGGAATAACCAGGTCCATCCCAAAACGCCGACGATATCTCCGCGGACTGGCAGTCATTTGCCCTCCCTCACTTGGGAAAATACCAGATGCCGTTCTTGGAGGAGTAGTATGCCCGTGTACCCGAGGCTGGCGCCTCGACGGGAAGATACTTGAGCACTGATTCTGCAATGGCGATCGTGCGTACACACGCGCATTGGGAGGTACGATGTCTGCTAGGCTAGCTTTAGAGATTGCGATGATTCTATTTGGGCGCTGCTCCTCTGCCTTCTCGGCATCCTGGGTGCCGGCTGCGTGGCTGCAGAGACCGGATATCTGGAGGGTATAATTGTTGCTTAGCCCGGGGTATTGGTGACATGGGCAGGTTCAGAATGCGCCACTGTAGCAATCAAGGTCCTCGAACTTATGACAGACATAATCTGCTGGCCGTTCTGGCGACGAACGCGGCGCCTCCGATGCAGAAATCGCCATGTGGCAGTCCTTCCTAGTGTCAACTCGAACAACCCCGAGAGTACAGTGGCTGCGATCGTCTTCATTATTTGCAGACTCGAGGTTTAGTGAAGCTGCTTGGTGTAGAACCACGCCTAGCACCCCACGGTGTCAACAAGAGCATGCTCCGCCGCCGACCTGTCTTCAGACTCAAGGGAGCAAGATAGCTGTGACATTGCAGCCGTCTAGATAACGGGACCCCCTCTGCCGTGAAGTGTAGCATGCGCCAGGAGCTGATGAATTAGCCTAGAGCCGGCATTGGTGCACTATGCACGAAGCCCCGATTGCTTGCGGATGAGATACAGAGACAGAACATCATACTGCGACGACCGAACGAACAGGTCGCAGAATCAGGCCAAGGACAAGGGCAGGTTCAGCACATAAGTCGGACACCCTAGGTTTCTTATGTAAGCACCCCATTATGTTAGCTACGGGAAAATGGATTATTGAGGATTATAATACATCTAAGACGATCTAGGATTACTACGGGAATAAAGTGATCTAGGGAAAAATGATGAAGGATAAAAGGTATATAAAGTAGGGAACTTCCCGGGACAAGATAATATTCCTTTGCACTTGAGCGATAAATCTATCATTCTTACCCTTCACTTAAACTAACTTAGTCACTTAATTAATTTAGAATGGTATCTCTTCCAAGAGACATAACCCTGAGAGAATAACGACATTCGAGGAGTAGTATTATTTAAGCTTTACCTATTTTCCTAGGATAATAATTCCCGAAGCCCGACGAATATCTCAAGTCTTCTTTGGCGAGGATGAATAGTTAATACTAATCCACACACGCATTTTCATTAGATCAAGACGTTTTTCTAGAGTCGGGCACGATGTAAAAGTCTCATCCGGCGTCTAGTTTACAAATGAATATAGTAGTCACATTCTAGGGGAGCTAGAAGCATTTTGAAATATTAAGGTTTTTGTCTTGAGGCTACATAGTAGTCGCCCTATACGTCAGGATCGGCGCCCGCCTCAAGGAGTAGCTGGACGATATCTTTAACGCCCTTATATGAAGCTGCCTGTAGCGCATTACCGTACTTGCCGCCTTGCGCGTTGACGTCGGCGCCTGCGTCGAGGAGTAACTGGACCATCTGTTCGTTTGACTTATTTAAACATGCAACCTGTAGTGCATTACCATAGTAGCCGCCTTGCGCGTTAACGTTGGCGCCTACGTCGAGGAGTAGCTGGACGATATCTTTGTTATACGTATTTGAAGCAGCCTGTAGCGCATTGCCGTAGTAGCCGCCTTGCGCGTTAACGTCGGCGCCTACGTCGAGAAGTAGCTGGACGATATCTTTATCGCCCGTATGTGAAGCTGCCTGTAGCGCATTACCGTACTCGCCGCCTTGCGCGTTAACGTCGGCGCCTACGTCGAGAAGTAGCTGGACCATCTGTTCGTTTTCCTTAAATAAACATGCAGCCTGTAGCGCATTACCGTACTCGCCGCCTTGCGTATTAACGTCGACGCCTGCGTCGAGGAGTAGCTGGACCATCTGTTCGTTTCGCTTATTTAAACATGTAGCCTGTAGCGCATTACCGTACTTGCCGCCTTGCGCGTTAACGTCGGCGCCTACGTCGAGAAGTAGCTGGACCATCTGTTCGTTTTCCTTAGATAAACATGCAGCCTGTAGCGCATTACCGTACTCGCCGCCTTGCGTATTAACGTCGGCGCCTACGTCGAGGAGTAGCTGGACGATATCTTTATCGCCCGTATATGAAGCTGCCTGTAGCGCATTACCGAACTCGCCGCCTTGCGCGTTAACGTCGGCGCCTGCGTCGAGGAGTAGCTGGACGATATCTTTATCGCCCGTATGTGAAGCTGCCTGTAGCGCATTACCGCACTCGCCGCCTTGCGCGTTAACGTCGGCGCCTGCGTCGAGGAGTAGCTGGACGATATTTTTGTTACGCGCATATGAAGCTGCCTGCAGCGCATTGCCGTAGTAGCCGCCTAGAGCATCAATGCCAGTATCCGCCAAACTGGTTCTAAGTAGATTCGGTAGCTGGAACAGCGCTAATATGTATTGAAGACCTGCCTCTGATTCGTTTCTGAGCCGGAAGTCTTCTTCCCGGCGGGTCGCCCGTAGGAACATTATCCACCAGTGTAACCAATGGTCCGCTCTTCGCAGCCATTGCTTAATCAACACCTGGTGGGAAGTATCTACCGGCTCGGAAGCATCTTCGCCATCCCGGTTCGCTCTTGTCACTCCGCCGGACAAGGCTCTTTCCGCGTGGTACAGGACATTGCTCGCTGCATACAGGAAGAATGGATCATTCCGTATCGCATTAAGCATATATTCTCTGTCTATGACTGTATTGACTGCCGGTTCGGTGGCAGCCCAGCAGCGAGCCCAAAGTCGGCAGTGGCTGCTCATAATGGGCTCAGGTTCGAGACTCGGATCGATCGTCGATAGTATCTTTCGTCTGTATAGGAAGTCTTTAACAGACAGATGGATGAACTGAACAGAATCGGATTGGTAGTGTTCGCCCTTCCGCACCTCTACTAATCCTTTCGACGACGTAGTAATTCGTCGCTTTATTGTGGCGACGTCGGGGAGTGCGACTTCTAGGAAAACCGCTGCGAAAAGCTCGTCAAGCTTAAGAGGCCGTTCGCTGAGAAGCACCCACTGAAGGATGAATAGAGTCTCCGCCGTGTCGGCGACGTTATTTAGTATGCTTGCGAAGACTTTGTCTAGATCTTCAGGGAGTTCGTCCAAAGCCTTCTGCATAGCTTCAACTCGGCCTTCGTCGTATGCCTTATTGAGAATAGACACGACAATAACGACCCAGAGGAAAACACTATCGGCCTTTTCTATAATCGCAGCTTCCATCTCGGTACCCTGTATCCTTAGTGTTTCGCTGACATACTTGGCAATGTCTGCTCGATGACCTTGCATTCCATCAACCGTCAACTCGACGACCTTCCTCATTTGGATGCTGGGATAATGGCGGCTTGAGAGGCATATCCGCAGTGGAAGGCCGCCCCGGTGAGCGTGGATGCTCAGCGATTCGAGAAAAAGAACAACGTCGCGAACGACCGCCTCGTCACACTCGTCTAGGGCATCGACAAGAATAAAGAGGGGCCGCAAACCCGGAGATGGCCGCGTCACGACTGAGCGGATAAACCCTTGAAGCTCCGACAGGCGCCATTGCCAGTCCGCTTCGCGAGCAAATATTTGCTTCTTCTGGCGTAAGACAGGAGTAAAAAGGCTGTACATCTCGTCGTCCTGGATCAACTGGTGGACAATGGACCGCATCAGGCCTAGAGGTGTCTTTTCGAGAGTCGTGCCTCGGGCGTTGAAGAAGTGCGCCACGATGAGGTGGTCGCGGAAATAGTTTTCCCGGTAGCGTGCGAGAGCGTGCTTCATGAGCGTCGACTTTCCCGCGCCGGGCTTGCCCTTGATCCAGAGTACGCCATTATGGGTGTCATAGTCGTCGGAATCTCGCCATCGGTGAAATTCGGGGGTTTCGAACAGCCATTCGCACGTATCTTGCAGAGCAAAAACAATATCACTGTGGCGAGCATGGATTTCGCCGAATGCGAGAGACCGGAGGCAGGCTGTCCATTTGTCAGCGGCTTAAGTATCCATGGTGTTTGCGAATCAAATACATACCGTCTTTCTCCACCCGGGCTCTTTGTTCCTCGCCTATGCTCTTTGTTAGAATATTGTAGCTGGGCGGGATCCAGCTAGTCTCTTACCAATTCCACCATTGAAGTTGATGTTTGTACTTCCAGAAAAGGTATTTCCGGCTAATGCATTGCTTGCCTCGGTAGGGCCGAACGCCTGCCGCGGTGCGTTATTGGCAGTGTCCGTGGAGTCGGCTCGTCGACGCTTGCGCTCGGCCATGGCTCCGATAAGGCTCGCGAGATGACCTTCACTGATGGACTATCGGGGACTGACGACATGGACTGTGTCACGATGTTGTAAAAAACATGGAGCTTACGCGCAGGGCTGAATTGATTCACGTTGGGCAGCGGCGACAGTAGCATCAACTGCGTCACGCGAGTGCCTCAGCCGCATGAAGTGCGGGGGCTCCGTCGAAGCTGCAGGCTACAACACAGCGAGCCTTGGCCGCCACAGGGAGGGTGCATGTCGGATTGTCTACCTTGATTTGGACTCGCCGATGACCTGCAGCTGGAGCCGAATTCCTGCGCTAGACAGACTGGCAGATATCATTAAATGCTTATGTGGTTCGTGGTAGTATACCGATGACACCCACTAATACTCTGCTCAATTGGTCAAGTTTGTACATTGCAATGGATAGTTTGGGTTCGCATGTAAAAAAGAGCCGTTGGTGACGATCACGGAGCCTTATCGGTTGTACTGGTAATCACTCCAAGTGTGCTCTTATAAATCAACCCCTGCCAGCTGAGCTACACGTACAGACTTCCTTCTTCCAGCAGTGAGGCCCTTGTCCGGTCGGTCTTGCGGGTTGATCATCTTCCGGGGCGTCTTTTAATGGGACGTCGACCTTGAACTTCTCGTAGGCTAGTGATGGCAGGGTACTTTTGGATCAGTGAGGAGATTTATGGAAGACGCCGGTCAAATCAGCACTTTCTCGCCTTACCTCGCACAAGTGACATGCCAAACTGCGGCATCATTTGGTGAAACCATCATATACATGGTCCACTGGACGCATTGGGGCGTTGTCAATGCAGCAGCTCAGCCTGCCCTTGCCTGCTTCTGGTCAGAAATCTGCTTTGCTCGCCACCATGCGCCAATGCTGACATGCATTGCAACCCGACGCACATCCCCCGCCACACGCGAGGGGTCTAAGTCGGGACCACCCTGGCGACCACCCCGCATCGCGACCAGGTGTCGCGTCGCGACACGCGCGATACACCCGCCACATAATTTTCCACATAAACCAGATTCCTTCCGTCTAAATGCGACATGACCACCACTATTATATACCTCTGAAGTGAGGCTATCACTATGATCCCAAAAGACTACTAATTACGCGCTCGCCGTGCGTTAGATGACATCAAGGATAATATGTCTGTTTTAGTAGCTACTAGAGAATACGGGGTCAATAGATCCTACCTACGTCGTCGTATAGTAGCGACTCTAACCTTTAAGTAAATGTATTAGGTACGCTAAACCCTCTCTATAACCTAAGAGGCTTATTTAGTCGATTAGGCCCGTAGTGCCACACGTGGCTATATAGGGTAGGGTAGTAGGCAGTGTCGTACTTGGCGAAGTACGGCATTCCGACCTTTTGGCCATTGGCGTAGTGGTTGCCCACCTGCTGCGTGTGACATAAGTCATCGCTACGACTAGGCAACTACTAGTATAAACGATTCCTCCGTCGTAACCTATCCCTCCGAACCTCGAGATTACGATTAATCGAATACTAGAGGCCCCCGGCAGCCCCCGGGAGCTGCCGGGGGCCTCTAGTTTTCACTTCGTTCAAACACGGGGCATAGAGCCACGCCTGGCACCCCACGGTGTCAACAAGAGCATGCTCCGCCGCCGACCTGTCTTCAAACTCAAGAGAGCAAGATAGCTGCGACATTGCAGTTTCTAGATAAGGGGACCCCTCTGTCGTGGAGTGTAGCATGCGCCAGTAGCCGATGACTTGGCTTAGAGCCGGCAATGGTATGCAAGAAGCCCTGATTACTTGCACCGGCAGTACGTCGTACGAAGTCGCAGTATGTCGCAGTCGTCAGGTCGCGTCATCTTGATTTCAAAAACGTTCTCATTAGTGATGTCACCCTATGCTGGAAATACTCGAGATGAATGCTGATATAAGTAAATTCTCAATATCCCGTCACTCCAGGTATGATCTACTCCGTCACCATCAGCATCATCCTCATTCAACCATCTCTACCATCGCCAGCAACACACAATTAATCTAACATTCTTCCGCATTCACCAAAGAACTTATCTCTCTTCGGCCACAAACCAGACCACAGCGGCCGACCCGGCTAGGTACCGGCCCGCACGCTGCAGTGCCTGCACATCAACGCCTGGAGGCGATACAACATCGTCAAGGCGTGCAAGTATGAGGGCGTGCAGCCGACCAAGACGGCATCACAAACTGAGCACACGGCGACGGCGACAAAAGCCGAGACCAAGACTGTGCTGGACACCAAGTGCACTGGCGCGACTAAACAAGAGACTCAATATTGAGTTCTATTTCGCAACGGCGAAAGAATCGAGGACTAGTTGGGGTTCTGCACGATGTCAGAGTTGAATCGACAGGTTATTTATGATAACTATAGTACCGATGTTTTCTGACATTTCTCTTGGCGATTACATGAAATCCTTGGGCGGATTCATGAAGATCAGAGGAGAACAGCGTTCACGATTGTTGATCAACATGCATTTCCAACCTACTACCATCACCAGAAATTATGATATATCTAACATTTTTGTACGCAACATTCTTCTTCCGGTGACTTGGTCAATCTCTTAGCTCCATCTCCCACCACCGTCTCCACCACCATCCCGAACAGCGGACCTACCCTCGGCCGACCATCACAACACCCCAGCCCCGCTCGCAGCCAATATCAGCGCCGCGGCCATCGGGCACGCGATCCGGCCGACGTGCCAGAACTGCCAGTCAGCCAGCAGCTGCCGCACCTCGCCGTCGCGCGCATCCCCGAAGCACTCCTGGCGCTCTGCGTTCAGCTTCTTGCCGTACTCGGCGATGCGATCGTTGATCGGGAAGATGAGGTAAATCTCCCACGGCGCAATGACGAGCAGGACAAGCGTGGCGGCGATGTAGTGCGTCCACTCCTGCGCGAGGACTTGCTCCCTTCGTTGCCATTGTTGATGATCGTCAAGGTGGTTGTGGTGGTGAATATATGTGGCGCCGGCTAGCGACAGCAGCGTGACGGGGAGCAGCCGCGACGAGGTCTGCAGATACTTGAGCCCGAGGGCGATGATGTAGTTGAACTGGCGGACCTGCGTGGCGGTGCTGGCGGGCTGCGCCAGGCCGATGATAGGGATCGTCCAGACGCGCAGGCTGAGGGCGACACCGGTGAGGATGCTGATGGCTATGAGGGTGAAGTTGTGAGCGAGACAGATTGCGGTGGGTGTAGTAATGGTCATCGTGGGTGATTTGCCGGTGGTGACGGGAATTAAACAGAGAAGAGTGTCCCAAGGTGTTGTGAGAGCATGAAACTTCAACGAGATTTGTAAAGCGCGCAGGCGCGAAAAATACGGCTTTATTAACTAACCGGAGCCGCCAGGTAGTCCTTAATGCACGTAAGCTTACTGGGCCTGTATGACTGTATCTGTGAGGGTGCTGCTCACAGACTAACAATGTCTTGTTCGGGCCAATGTGACAGTTTCTCGGGCACTAGTACTGCCCGATAGACTTCTCCAGAGCCTCCAGGAAGCCAATGCCAGCGTGTGGGCGTCATCGGTATCCACTTTGGCCCTACACATATTGTCGTGCAAGGCACTACAAGCTACTATGAGGAGACCTCTCTTCCTCTTTGAGCACGCAGCTTGTCAATCATCGACTCGCCGAGTGCGTCTCGCCATGCATTCTCATCAAAGCATATCATATGGACTCGCGATGGCAACTTCGTAGCTTTCTATTTCCCAAGGTAAGAAGAGCATAAGCCGAGTCAAGTCTCCCCTACAGCTGCCTTAAAACATGACTCTCTTCCCAGTAGCCTCGAGTAAAATATACGCGGACCTGCAGGATCTTCGACAACTTTCACTTCTTAGAATCACCCGTCATGCCGAGAGATATAGTCCTCAAAGCAACAAGTAATACCGGGTGCCACATCCCTCACGCTCTCTCCCAGTGCATAGACGTGCAGGTTCGCACATCTGTCCGCTCAAAGACCAAGTTTGAGTAACACACACAAGAGACACTCGCTCAGACACAACGTTGCACAGTCCTCGAGGGTAGCATCATCGAAATCGACGTCCTCGCCTCCTGTCTACGTGGCGCAGACGCAGCGTTTATCCCAGTCACAGTCTCCATGCTACAACCCAACTGCCGCATCGCGCGGAACCAGGCAGAGAGCGCCATCGCCGCTCTCGAGCGGATCCGAGAGCACGACTCGAAGGCCAAGTTGCTTCTTCTCATGATTTTGTCGTCATCCGAGACGGATAGCGGCCTCAACGACGTGCCCTGGCCTATGGGTTCGATCATGTTCCGGGCAAGCTTCCCCATCTACACGGGCCTCATCGCCGCTGAGGCCTACATACGGCAGCGCGCGGACTAAGTCGATAGCGTGTTTTAAAACGCTGGGCGGAATATCACACGACGTGGCGGCGGGCCACGTGCTGTACACGGAAAAGTCGCAGACATTCGTCGCCTGCGTGGATGTCGCGGCAGGGATGGTTCAGATCGCGGACGAGGGCGGCGAGAGATGGGGCGGTAAGTCGGTCAGCGTGCTCAGCGGGAGCAAGGCAAAACTGACCTATGAGAGCTTCCAGCTGCTATTCGAGTGATTGGCCGTGTACTTCTGTTTAAGCTTGTATAGTATAGTTGGCTGACCCTTGGCACGTAGGAACAGTTCAGATATCACAAGGAAGGTACTGTACGAAGCACTTCCTGAAGCATCACTGCAGATTATAAACATGCCCTATCCGCCAAGGACATGATAATAGTGTCACTTTGATATCCTGAATACACCGCAACAGGATACTCGCGTGTATTATCTCATATCGGAGCCAAATGAATGTGATAGTGCGAACGATGCATCTCGTACTACTGCTGCTTGCTGGGCAACTTTCAAATAAGGTATTCTGCTACAAACCTCGCTTGCAGTCCATGATGTCTAAAATAAAGGAAGCAGGGAAATAAGAAACGAAGCGCTAATGCAGCAACGGTTCCTCTTCAATTCAGCAAAAAATAAATAGGGCAAGGCCTGTGCTGTCGTGTAACAAGGCTGATCATCCATTTTCGCCTTCTCATTTGGTATCTCAAGAATCGTCATTCTGTGCCAGTCGTCGTCAGCCTCACAGCGTAAACACGCCTAGCTCCCAAAGATTACCCGGGAAACTAACCAGGCGAGATGTGTCGTTGAGCGGACTAGTAGTGTACTTTCCAACTCCTTTGATGCCCTTCTCAGCCGTATCGCTCACAACCTTAGAGGAGCCGGCGGTGGCTCGAGTAACCTGATCCGCAGCACTAACTGGGATGAGCTTCAGATTATTAGCGGCCGTCTGTGCGTGCACGGCCAGGCTGTCTGTGATTTCTTGTTGCCGCAGTGACGTTGTATGAAAATCATGAGCGTCATGGCCCTACGTGCGACATGTCGGCGTGACAGCAAAGGGTTTGGGGTGGTAAGTCTCCCCTTATCGACGAGCTCCTTCACGCCTTGTGCAGCCTGTTCTTGGCAGTCATTGACTTTCTTCAGCTTTGCCTGCAGGATCTGTGCACACGCGATCGTCAGTACATTGTTGGTGCACGCATGCCTGGACTTCCTTGCAGCTTGTGGACGAACCCTCTGCTTCGCTCCGTCATCCTCAGCCGAACTGCCTTACTCCGTCTGCATCTCTTTGACCAGCGCCATGCCAGGAACGATGTGGTTCCGGTGGGCTTCATTGTCCATGCTGGCAGTGTCGTCGAAAAGGTCGAAATAGGCGCGCACATTAAGTGTAAAGCCGAAAATGACGTGGCCATAACGGTACGAAACCATAGTAGTTAGTCATATTGTGCTATACAGAGGTAGAAAGTTCATAAACGCTATTGCGCTCCGTGTTCTTGCGAGCCGCTAGAGGTCACTTGGCTATTCTCACTCACCTGGCACTAGTAATCAGTAAAGGAGAACTGCATGATATGTGGTATTGGCTTGTTGAGGCTGGTTGAAGACTTGATGCTTTCCACAAAGGGCGTGATCTGGTTCTTCACCACATGCTCAATGAGGGTGGTGATGACTTGAAAGGAATAAAGGAGCCTGTTGATCCTTGTCTTCAGGCGCAGTAGGATATCGTTTGACTTCTTGAGGATCACCTTGATCTTGCCCTACAAGGCAATCACATGTAAATTAGCGGGATGATCAAGGCCATGATTGAGAATTACCAGAATTAGAATCTTACTGGATTGATGTTCTCCGACTTAGGCGCCCTGAAGTTCACTAATTTTGAGCTGTACGTTCAGAAGCTCCTGGGGAGGACCTCTGAAGAAGCGGATATTCTGAAGCAAATTGCCTAGAGAAGAACTGCAATGCAGACCCAAGGCGAGCAGCAATTAAGTGATTGTGTGAATCTCGTGGCTCATATCAAGCTCGACGAGGCGGCGATCTTAAAGACCAAGACCGAGCACTACATCACGTCGCTCTGTTTGGAACGTGCTAAGATTGCCTAGTACGCGCTGACAAAGGCCGATTGTGGCAAGACAATTTTGCAGATTGCAGAAGTCGCTCTTCAGGATGAGCAACTGCGGCCCCAAATTCCATCCATTGTCAATCACATGGCGGACAACGACGACAAGGATGCGACCATGGCCGGGATCCAGACAGTTGAGCACCAAGAGGGGCTTCTGAGTCACATCTAGCAGCTGATACAGTCTCGACCAGTCTCGATTCCAGTCACAGCGAAGCCTACCATCAACACGTACAGCCTCATCAGATCTAACGTGTACTCAAAACCCCCGTTGACGCTCCAAGAAAGGCAGGGCATGGCGACTCTAGTGGACGGCCTCCGGTTCATCTGAGACCGACGCATGTCAAAATATCAATGCGGTCGGCGCTGGCTAGAGTTTTACATGGTCCGACTTTGAATACCTCGGCTAGAGTTTTGCTCTATTCAATACACCTTAACCTGCTTCAGCTCAACCCCAACATGCAGCTCACTCGCCTTGAACGGCCCACTGGCTGGCCCAACAAGCGTGTATCCATGTCCATCTAGCCTTCTCCGCATCACCATGAGCGTGGGCGCGTTCGGCACGTAGAACAGCTCGTCTCCAACGGAAACGTTCATGCCACCCGTTGCAGGGAATCCCGTCGCAGTAGTGAAGAATGACCTGCACCTGTGCTCCGAGACCTCCCGGCACCACCCACTGAACGCGTCGACGAGCTTCTTCTTGCTCTTGATCGCTCGGTAAAGCCTTTCGACAGAGCGAGCAGGGACGGTCATTGTCTCCACAGGCTTCTCGCCGGGCGATGCGGCCTTGCTCGTGTCCTTCTTGCGGTACTTACGGTGCTTGCGGATTATGCGCAACAGCGGGATGAAGAACTGCCGGTACTCGGCCGTCAGGGCGCTGAAATTGGACCGTCGCTCCCACCAGCGCAGCTCGGATTTGCTGTTGAACCCGTCGCCGTGAGCTTTTGACGTCGCGTGATGCTGGTGGTTCCACTTAAGCCAGACCTCGGGCATCATGACGGACCGGAAGAAGAGGAAGTGTGACGACTTGAGGTTCGCCTTGCTCGGGCGCGACAGGTAAGTGTCCTGCGTGTGCTCGAGGAGGAGCAACAGCTCTGTGAGGGCCGCTTTAGCGAGGTCCTGCGCTGCGCCTCGGTGGTGCTCCCACACGGTCGAAAAGTCTGTCCGGAACGTGATGATGCCCAGCGAGATCGCCGGGACAACGAGGACACCCGCTTCAGTATCGACAAAGGGCGGCTCGGCGATGGTTCTGGTGGATTTGTCACCTAGCACGAACTCACTAGGGATCCAGGGTGGTCGGGCACGAGTCCCCGGGTTGAGAGCCCAGGAAGGGCCAGTTATACAACCGGTAGCCCGTGACTCTACTGCCCCGCTAGTGTCGACAAGCAGCGCAAGAGCTTGTGGGTTGTACTGCAAGAGCATCGCGAAGAATGTAGAGAAGATCGACTCGATTTCAGCTGCGTAGTCTGGACGGCCCATGTCTATTCCATACCTGGCCAGGACACTGTAGAGGGAGAAACACTTGTCCTGCGGCAGGCTGCAACGTCGGTTGAGCATGGCGGCGCTGATGATGTTGAATAGCTCGTCGTTTCCGTATGCCTTCAGCGGCAGGTCGGAGCCCCGGTTTGCGCCGTAGAGGAGGGTAAGGATGATGTAGATAATGAAAGATACCAAGAAAACAACCGCGATAGGAGGGAGTATGAGGGTTATGTAGTACAGCACTGTCTCACCCTGGACTTGGTATGTGTGCTGGTTCTGGTAGTAGACGCCCACGGCCGTCAGGCCCGCAAGTATGGGTGCCACAACGTAGTATCCTAGCTTGCGGTCCGCTAGAAATACGGTGGCTCTTGATGCACAGAGCCTATCTCTCATATTGTACTCGTTCTTGATGCCATCAGCTGCTGTGTCCTGCCGAGGAAGACTGAGCCATGCCTGAGCGAGAGCCTGCCAGTGTGCTGCCTGAGAGCCATGCTTGAGAGGGCCACGCCAGATGCATCCAAGGAACTCCTGCCACGGCATGATTTCGTTGCCGTAGATCAGGAGCGCGTCTTTTGCGAGAATGAACTCGGGCAGGGTCCAGGACCGGGATAGCCACTCGTTCTCAAGGACTGCGGAGAGGTCTTGAGGCTTGACAACCCAGCCAGGAAGCAACAGACGCATGATTTGGCTAAGCAGTCCTGGGTGCGACTTTTGGAACTTCCGTGGGAAGAATGTCCAAGGGAGATTGGTGATGCGCCCTGCGTACCGTCAGAGGTGAATATTTATAGAAATCCTCTCAGGCAGGGACTTCTCGCTCACCTTTGCACAGTTGCCAGTCGAAATGAGGCTGAAACTGCTTCCACTTCGGACCATGTTTACCATCTTCCACCGTGATCGGCATCCGCTCGGAAGAATTGCCGACAGCACGGAGGTACTGTATCGCTCGATCCGTCCCTTTGTCCCCTTCCCCAAGCCACACATAAACGCGCTGGGCGGAGCTGTAAACATCACCCATGTGACCAACTTGATGATTACGCTCGTCCACATCGCTTTGGTTGATGCAGATTGCGTCGATCCAGATGCATGTCGCACCGAACTTGCGTCGAATATGCCACAATGCCTGAAATCCGTTATCGGTGATGCTGATTTGTCCTGTGCCACCATTTGTGTTGCCAAGCTGTCTGATGCAGATTGATCTTGGGTTCTGTGGATCAAACTGGCCCCAGACGTATGATAGTGCAATGTAGGACGGGTCGTCGTCGAGGTCTCTGACGACGAGGTCTCCATAGAGAGGGCTATCGTGATCTTCCTGACCAGGTGCGGACATTGGGAGGCCTTCGAGGCAGAGCACTCTGATCTGCCGGCGCTCTCGCGATATCGCAGGTCCTGGATATAGACGTTGCGCCTGGCCGCTGTCGTAGGCAGCCAGCCGTTGCTGGTAGGAGCGTGCTCCCAGCCGAGAAACATCAATGCCAAAATCTTGCGACATGGCTGCTGATGGCACACTACAGGAGGTTTGGTGATGTTCAGTTCGCATCACAGTGCTTGTGATTGCGATCTTGGATTGCGAAGAGGAGCAGGAATCAATATAGGCAAAGCATCCGGGACTAATACTGACAGACCATCGAGGGGACTTATCACCTAACGCATACAAACGAACTCCTCCGCTCCGAAGAAAACAGATACTACCCTAGCTCTCGCATCGCCATGACACGTGGCTATTTTTAATAACACTCTCTCTTCAAGAAGGCAATGATGAGCGGATGCTCCAGTGAGGGGAAGGATTGCTCCGACCAAGCTCATAATCCTTGTTTTCGGTGGCCAATTGTATGACAGTAAATATCTCGACCCATGTGACTGCCAACGGCGCGCACGAGTGTAGTGACGCACTTGCTGACCACCAAGTCAGGGGGCTAGCTCTTGTTTATTGGGGACGTGACATCACTTCGCATGGACGAATACTGCACCCTCAGGCTGCGCATTCAAGGTTGTACCAACCTCGATGTTGGACACCTTTAAATGATGCGACTGCGTCGTGTGCGGCACCCAAATGCGCCACCTAAAGCGTGGCTAACCTTGGCATTGTCAGGAGGTTTAATATTCAGCACCTGTGACGCACTCGAACGCAATGTGCATCTTTCATTAGCGAAACGGCAGCCAACATCTCAAAAAGACTATCACACGGTCAGCTTGGAGCTGCAGCCCAATTTTGCCCAAGCTTATTGCAGAGTAGACATGCAAGGCATCATCGGCTTGGCTCTTGATGCGAGAAAATCACATCCCGCCTTCGCACGTCACGTGCATGTCGCAGCTTAGTCGTAACAAGCTTTTTATCCCTTCTCCGGGCGGCTTGGTAGTACCTAATCAGGAGGTTCCCATATCGCCTATCTGTCTTGGATCGCGACCGTTTTCAAAGTCTGTGTGCAAGTAATTGTCCGGGGTAATACTCGGTCCGTGTCGCATGATTCGTCCCGCTCATGCCGCGTTCAGCGGCTCGGAATTCCACACCTACTTTCTCGAGTACGGCGGTGCAGGGGTACGGAGGGGTCTCGAAACACGAGATATTTGACGTACCTATATTTACTATACGTAGAATTCCGTATCGTGAGCCGCGCGGGACCAAAGATGACAGGGCATTCAGTGGGCGGCTGCTGTTCTTGTCCTAACCTGTAATGAAGCTTGAGAACGACTTCTCTTCTGTCGCGCGTTCGTAAATGTCAGTGTCCTTTGTTGCGCTGTCGACATGTCTTGGAGTCTGGAATTCTAGTTTGTGGGATGAACCTGTCTTGTTCTTGAATTGCTTTTAGACTTGCACACATTACGCATCGCATCATCATCGATTTACAGGTTAGTTATTGTGCGTTATTTTCTTTTTCAATCAAGATTCATAAATCCGAATATTTGATTTCGACTTCTCCTATTCCAGTCTAATTCAAATAAAGCTCATCGTATTCTATGGCGTCAAGGAAGTAGCGGAAATTGATTTTAATTACTAAGCTCATTCCAGATTTTCGTACTGCACAGTTCTGGCTTGACGGTCTTTCATCCATCAAATGGTGGTGTTGCTTGGCCCTCGAGCTATCCCGCAGTCTAGCCCTTGAGATACATCATGCCATTTCGCAAGATTTGCCCGAGTCGTTCCTTTCAAAGTGTGGCCTGCGGCTCAGCCTATTGCACTGACCTTGGCAGTGTGTAGTATCTTGATTTCAAATCACAGCTGGCCCTTAACTCTTTCGCTCAGACTGAAGCTATCCGAACCTCCGTTTCAATGCTGCCTGCCTGGTCTTCCAAAGGAGCTCTACATTCAAAGATATCTCCTGGAGGTACTCCGTAGTACAATGGAAACCGCACCGCCCGGGTGAATTGTTGCGGAAGTTGGAGTCGCTCATCATTCAGGGGTTTGGGGTATCTCGTGTTCCGGGAGTTCCTGCTTTTCTTGGCAAACTCGTAGACTCGCGAACGGGCCACCCTTGACTTTCAAGGGTTAAGAGCTAAGTTAATCGTAGTGTAGCTTTCTTCCCTTGTCAGTTTCTATCATGCTTCTCGTAAAACGGCCTGTTGGCGATTTTGCTAGTTTGCTGAGATATGGAGATGGTGTACGTGAAATGATCGACCTGTCTGAAGGGGCTTGACCCCGGAGCAAACCGCAGGTGCCTAGGACGCAATGTGCAGTTTTGTGACTAACTACTTATCCTGGGCACGCTCGAGGACTTTTCGTCCGTGTGGCTGAAGAGCACACTTTCACTGCATAGCAGAGCAAGGTTTGGCCCTTCCTGTATAGATACGGGTTGATTCTAACTCGACGACCGACATGCAAACTGCCATGGACTGCCCTTCCCTGTAATGTCCTGAGCTACGGAAGCGGCAGTCATAGAACTTCGTGATACGTTCATGTTCAAACTTTGCTTTCAAGAGTACCAGATATATACAGTAGCATTTGCTTTCCCATTCCACTCCTCCTGTCCCGCTCCGCTTGGTGTGAGTCTCCGCCCTTGTGTGCACAATTATCAGATGATGGATTATGCAGTCAAGCCTTTCGTCTTTTCGGCCGAGACAGACCCCGCTGCACAGGTTTGTAATAGATTGGGACCCCGCAGATTATGTTCAGCTTCGTCTGATGTACCACCTCTTCAACCATGCTGTCGGAGATGGGTTGAGTTGACCATGGAACTTCTCCGTCTCCCCTGAGGATCTTGACTCGGAAATGCGGTGACGGTTGGTTGCCAAATACGCCGCAAGGGGATGATCACGCAATGTCGTCTGATGTGTTGCCGCCCGGGCCATACCAAAGCCTAGGGAGGCCTTCACTGACCTAGTGCGGCTATGCGAAGCTAGGGGGCACCCGCGTGCTTGTTGTTCCTTCTCCGTCATGGCCCGTTGTAGGCATGAACATTCTGACTCGGAAGACACCAAGGCGACAATCAGTCATCCCCTGATGCGGGAGATCAGTTGAGTTCAACAGCCCAGCCTAGCCCGCCTAGCAGCATCATGAAACATGGAAGAGGCAGGGGTCTTGGGAGACGGACAGTTGACAGTTGGACCGGGGTCGTCGTCCTTCATTTCAGCTCGTTCCAATCTGTGTGTAATCGACCAGCCGTTTGGGCACGCCAAGCTATTTAGGCGCCTTTCTACGCGCCTCTTTGTTCCATGCCGTTTCTCACACCCTGGACATTGCAGCAACGCCCCCGCCCTACAGAGCCTAGCGATTGTGTCAAGTAGATCTCTGTGCAAGTGCCAAGGAGACGTTCGTGTGCCACTCCTGAGCGGTTGAATCTATCCGGCACATCATACGTGCGTCCACCCTGGCAGTTGCTGGTCTGTAATGCCTGACACACCAACGTGTGCCTCGTACACGACTCCCGGCAATACCTCTCACGGCGTGACCCCAGAAGAAGTGCCGAGCCTGTAGAAGGTTTAGCCTCAATTTACGGCGACAGACAATGGCTGCGCTGAGATATAAAGTATTCGGGATAGTCTCGCTAAAGCAGACAGGTTTCTTTTCCCTCTTCTCTCCAGGTCACCAAGCCTTTCCCATTCTTTTCGCCAGCCCCCAGTCACTCTTTGCAGCCAGCTGCCCACGTTCTCTTCTCGCGTTCCCAACAGTCAAACCATACCCAGGAGGTTCCAACACATTCTTTTCGTGACCACAGCACAACGTCGGCAGACAGTTTTGTCATTCTTCCCCAATCCCAACCTAAATAGGTATATTTTCGACTTGCGCACTCACTTCCCCGACAAGAGAACGCAACGCATCACGACCGCAACGATGAAGTTCTCCGCCGCCCTCGTCACCGCCCTCGTGCCCTCGGTCTACGGACATTACTTCTGGAACAAGCTCATCGTCAATGGCACCGAGACTGGCGACATGGAGTTTGTCCGCCGGACGACCCGCGCCATCGCCTACAACCCCATCAAGTGGAAGAACCCGCTCGACAACTCGACCCCAGACCTCGACGATATCCGATGCAACCAGGGTTCCTTCAGCTCCGCCGGGTCCACTGGCGTCAAGGAGGTTGCCGCGGGCTCCAACGTGGGCTTCAAGCTCGGCGTCGGCGCAACAGCGCGGCACCCGGGCCCGGCCATGGCGTATATTTCGAAAGCCCCCGGCTCCGTCAAGGAGTACCGCGGAGACGGCCCCTGGATTAAGATCTGGGAGACAGGCGTGTGCAACACGGCTGCCGACATCACGACGAACGCCTGGTGCACCTGGGACAAGGACACGCTGACCTTCGACCTGCCCAAAGATCTGCTGAATGGCGAGTACCTGCTGCGCATCGAGCACATCGGCCTCCACGGCGCACACGACGGCCAGGCAGAGTTCTACCCGGCCTGCGCGCAGATCAAGGTTACGGGCGGCTCCGAGACTGGCGACCTCGGCCCCGGCATCCTGCTTCCCGGAGGCTACAAGCGGACCGACCCATCGTTCAACTTCAGCATCTGGAACGGCTACAAGCCATACCCGTTCCCCGGCGGGCCGATGTACAAGGGCATCCAGGGTGGCAGTGGCAATGATACGTCTGCAGCTCCCGCCCCAGCCCCTACTTCCACTTCCGCTGCTGGTGCCGGTGGTGTCACTTCGGTCCCGACCCCGACCACCCTCCAGACTGCCACCACTTCTACCTCTATTTCTCCTTCAACCACTGCGTCTGTCCAGCCCGGAAATGGCGGCTTGCCCACCGCTCTCCCTAGTGCCCCTGCTAGTGATGGCAGCGTTTCCCCCAGCTCCTCAAGCTCCGGCGCTCCTCTTCCGGCGCCGACTACCGCTCCAGGCCCACCTCCCGCTCCGGGATGCCCTGGCGCACCCCGCCGTCACCGCAGAGGCAAGCACCCCCGCGTGCACAAGAAGGCCAAAAAGGCCGTCATTGAGGTCCAGTACTAGATGAATTTTTTTTTCTGTCTATACTCTAGTCGTGTTTGATTGTTGCTTTGCAAGCACACATGACATGTATCATATGCTTATTGGTCGAAGGTGATGTGGTAGCGTTTTGGCTTGCTACGCACCTCGACTACGCCCTTTTTTGTTCACTTCTTCCCCTTGCATCCCTTGATTTCGAGGGGCTGGGTCCTTTTTAGTGGTTTCTGGCTGGGCTGGGAGAGACTTACGGTACATCCACGATGACTTGAAAGAAGCTAAAAAATACAATCCTCTCTTTCACGGATATTTTAGACTCACAATCTCGTCGCATGCGCAATCCTCCGTTGGTGATCTTGTTGATGAACTATGGTGCGAGCCTCTTCCATGGTGAAATACGGTTGCATTGCAGGCACGCATGCAACCGGATATGTCAGTAGTTGCCAGCAACTTCAGCGTCTTATCGAGCTTGAGCTAGCAGAGTTCTCAATCCTTAATGTCCAATCACGCTTATCTCCTTATAGCACCAGGAGCATCAAGTACATCATGTTTCTAGCTATTATATGCGAACGTGTGCATACATCCCTGGTAGGAGCTTGCCACCTTCTAAGGCTCAACCCAAGCTCATAACGGGAGGTCCTTCGTGATGGAGCCGAGCAAGGACGGGGATAAGCATGGCACTACTTCGCTGCGCCGTTCGTCGTTGCCGACAACACCACGAGTTTGGCCACAAGCCTCCCACCCTGCCTTTACCCGAAGACGCTCTGGAACCGACCCGTGCCCATGATGTCCAGCCAGTGGACCCCGGCGCCAGCTCCCCAATCACCAGGCACCGTGGCGGCATCATCTACGTGACTACCATATCCGCCGCCAGCACCACTCTGACGGTCCATGGCCGACCAAACCTCCTCTAACAGCTCGCTGACCACGCCAGTGGGCTTCTGCGGGAGGTATTGCTGCAGCTCGCGCACACGGCTGCGCAGAAACATGCGGGCGCTGTGGACCTTGCTACCATCGTTTGCCATGGAGGGTGTAGTTTTGTCACAAAAGGGGACCGGTGCGTACTCTGACGCGCCAGCGTCCGAGTCATGAAGTTGAACTCCTTCTGCAAGTCCTGCCGGCGGTAAGAACCACTCCCACCAGTTGATGTGGCAAGGCGGCACGGGCACAAGCTGGCCTACCTTGTCGCACTGCTCACGGTAGTCTCCGGCGCCGGAATGGGACAAGGCGTCACTTTTCTTGCTGCTAGCGAGCGCGAGGCCAGTCCCGGCGCCGATGCAGAGCAGCGGCTGCAGGCACCGCATACCAGAAGACGCGGGGATAGAGGCGATGATGTCAACTATGTGTAGCGCTAGACCTGTCGTCGTTGTGGCCTTCGTCGTCGAGAGGCCATCTCTGTCCCCAGGGATGGCAGCACTATTCCCACCGTCATTATCAGGGGCTTCGAGAGATGACAGCGAGACGGAGTGTCGCATCCGTAGCTCACCTAGCGATGCAGCAGTGAGATCGGGAAACGTCAGATACAGCTGAAGAAGGCCGCACAGCCGGAAAGCCTCAGTTGCGAGAATAAGGTGGTGGCGGGTGGTCGACCGGGAAGAAGATGACGAGGAAAGTGACCACCTCCCAGAAGAGGTCCTGCCAGTCGAAGCGCAAAGCAGCCCTCTCCCGTCATAGCTATCCTCGTTGTCGTCGCCGTCGTTCATGCAGTCAATGATGGTGCGAACATCGATGCCCAGAAGCCTCTCCTCGAGCCTGCGCGCCTCCTGGATGTGACCCATCGCGGTGCGCATGAGTTTGTAGTCGAGCTGCGTGCTGCCGCGCAAGAGCGCGCGCGAGCGCCGGCACACGACCATGACCTTGCCGAATAGCTGTGACACAGTGCTGGGGAAGCCAGTCCACGGATGAAGTTGTAGTGGTAGTTGAGACAGTTGAGCTTGACAATCGGCCATCCCCAGTCTGCCACCTGATGGCGAGGAACAAGGAGTAGACATGTCCCCCCTTGTCTCCCAGTCAGTCAGAAGCGTGCGGAAGTCGTCCTCGTCGTCGCTCACGATACTGCGCAGCATTTCCTCGTAGACCAGACAGCCTCTGAAGAACTGAAGCAAGTCTTTGTCCTTCTGAGATGGTGGCGGTGATCCTGCGCATTTCCCACTGATCTCGAGCAGGTCTAGCACGGCCCGGGCATGGCGGAGGTACTGCGTGCCCAACTGCCGGGCGTCGATCCAGCTCAACGAGGAGCTCATGCAAAATAGCGAGACGAGAATGGCGACAGGCGACGACGATGACGACAACGACATGTGGGATGATGTGTTGGTCGCATATGCGTGCTGATCGCGGAAGAAGGCGTCGAGCTCGTGGACGAGCGCTTTCGTCGACATCTGCGGCGCTCCGTGGAGGACCTCTTGAATCTGCTCGGGAAGTAGGAGCTGGAAGTGCTGCGACTGCTGCTGCTGCTGGCCAAGCTGGATCGACGCGGCGGCCATGCTCTGCATCGAGTAGAAGACGGGCGCCGAGGACGTCCAGAGCGAAGAGCAAAGTTGTCGGAACGGATTCGCGGGCGAGTCGTACGCCGCCCAACCGTCGCAGACGGAGTGGAACCAGAACTCCACGAGCACGGTCGACAGGTCGTGCAGGACCGGTGGGATGCTAGTCGGCGGCAGGTGCGGCGCATGGTGGACTTGAGAGGAGGAGATTGTTGGCGTTGTCGGAGCAAGCTCCATCGGACTGCATTCGCTGGATTCCGACAGCGTACCGGTACCGCAGTCAATCCAAAACTGAGGATCGGAAATGATGTCCTTTTCAAAGATGTCAAAGTAGTAAGCTCCGTCTTGCAACTCGTAGAAGTCAAAGTCGACACTGCCAATGCTAGTCGCGGCACCTTGGGAGGCAAAAGCGTATGCAGTCTGGGGCGCCTCAATCGAGAACTCGCTGGCATCATATGTGTCTGTGGAAGTCGGCGACAAAGACGCGGTCGAGACTGAAGTAGCAGGCCTGCCGCTCGTGCTCGAAGCGCATGGTGGCTGCAACGGCGAGGCGGACATAAGATCGAGGCAGAGAGTATCGTATGCGACAAAGGAGGCGTCAACTCCAAGGCCTATGGCAGCCGATGCCGGTGGCCAAGCGGGCAGTGACGCCTGCGATTTCGCAATTGCAGCAGTCGTCACAGCATCGCGGCTGGTCTTTGTGAACTCGTGTTTGGTAGACCAGCGTAGCACCTTCTGGTAACCTGGGCAGTCGATGCCTCGGCGCACGCAATTAAGGCAGGAGGGGGCCGTCTCGTCGCACTTCAGCTGCGTTTCACGAACTCTGTCAGACATAACATCATTAGAAGATGTAGCGACCGTTACCTACACGTTTGCGCTTGCAGACCCGGCATCCCGACCGGGTCTTAGAGTGGCGAGTCATGAGAGCGTCTCGTTGGCGCGGTTTCGTGGCGAAGACGTCTAACCGCGGTCTTGCGGTTCCTCGAGCATGGAGCACAATGCGGGCAGGCTGAGCATCGGGTAGGACGTTGGAGCAGGACTAGCCATCGACGAATGGGATGGAAGTGGCAGTGTAGATGAAGCTCCTCGTTGACTATGCTGATGTTGAAGCTTGCCGTAACAGTCACTGACGTGGGTTCTGGCGTGTGGATGCGGTGATGATATCGAGTCTGCGACGTTTGGATCCAGATGGGAAAGTAAACAGCAACGAGTATGGCTGTGTTCGCAAAGGAGGAGAAGATGGGGAAGCGGAGATAGCCGGGCTGGGCTGGGAAGAGGCGGAATTCTGCGAGTCAACGACCTGGTGAACTTCTAACGGCCTATCGCTTCCCACGATTGGCTCGCCAGCTCGGTGGCTCGTTCCACATCACGTAACAGAAATAGATTGGCTGGTCGTGCTAGCAAATGGCTTCCCCAGATTCCCCGATCAGGCAGCCCCAGCCGGTTCCACCCCTGAATCGCAGCTTGATCAGAGCGTTGAAGAAACGACCGAGGCACACACTAGCCCCAACTCTAGCTGGTGGCTAAACCATAAAAAGAACAGCATCACAACCTTGGCCGCATGTTCACATGCACCGCCTTGATTGTCGAATACGCCGCGAGTCCGGCCTCGCCCAGCTCCCGGCCGATGCCGCTCTGCTTGACGCCCCCAAACGGCACCCGCCAGTCGCTGTCGTTGCTCGAGTTGACCCAGACCATGCCCGCTTCGATCCTGCGCGCCACGCGGTGCGCCCTCGTCAGGTCTCTCGTGAACAGCGCGCTGCCCAGGCCATACTGCGTGTCGTTGGCCAACGCCACGGCCTCGTCCTCGGTATCAAACCGCGTCAGCACGACAAAGGGACCAAACACTTCCTCCTGGAACACCCGCATCTGCGGCGTCACGTTAGTAAAAACCGTAGGGTAGACAAAGTACCCCTTGTTTTCCTGGTCGTCCTTGGAATACACCCGCTCCCCGCCCATCTCCAGCGTGGCGCCTTCCGCCTTGCCAATGTCGACGTACGTAAGGATTCGGTCGAGCTGGGCCTGCGTGACCTGTGGACCCTGGAACGTGTCCTCACAGAACGGGTCGCCGACCTTTGAGATCTTGCGAACCTTAGCCTTGAATGCGGCGAGGAACCGGTCGTAGATGCCTGCCTGCACCAGGATCCGCGACGTCGCGGTGCAGATCTGGCCCTGGTTCGACATGATCCCGCCGTGCGCCCACTCGGCCGCCAGGTCCAGCTCGGCGTCGTCGAACACAATCAGCGGCGACTTTCCACCCGTCTCGAGTGTAATGTTCTTCAGCGTGTGAGATGCCGCCTGCATAATGCTCCGCGCCGTGGCAGTCGATCCAGTAAACGCAACTTTGGCTACGCCCGGGTGCTCGCTGAGAGCAGTGCCCGCGACGGTGCCGAGGCCGTTGATGATGTTGACGACACCGGGCGGGAAGCCGGCTTCGGCGATGAGATTGGCAAAGAAGAGGATTGAGAGAGGTGTCTGCTCGGCAGGCTTGAGAACGATGGTGTTACCGCACGCAAGTGCCGGGCCAAGCTTCCACGCTGCCATGGCCAAGGGGTAGTTCCATCTGTGAAGCAGCGGGAGCAGGGTGGTCAGCTTGGAAAAGTAGCGTTGTGCACTACACGTTCCAATTCGAACAAGAATCAAAGAATAATGCACCAGGTATCGAAAGACTTACGGAATTATCTGCGCGCACACACCAACAGGCTCACGCATGGTGTATGCAAACTTGTCGGGGGTCGTGTCAATGACCTGCCCAAATATCTTGTCTGCAAAACCCGCGTAGTAACGCAGCGTCTCGGCGACCTCGCCCACGTCCTCGTTCAGGGCGACCGTGTACGGTTTCCCATTGTCCCACGTCTCAATGGTCGCCAGCGTCTCCCTGTTGTCCTCAACAAGCTGCGCCAGCCGGTGCATCAGCTTGCCGCGATCGGTGCCGGGAAGACTAGCCCAAGCTGGGTTTCGCAGGGCTTTCTGTGCGGCTTTGACGGCACGGTCGACGTCTTCGATCGTGGCGGCGTGGACAGAGATGATTTCCTGCTCGTTTCTATGTTGCTTGGGGCGGTCAGGAGGTGTTTCCTGTTCCATGTACGACGCGTTTTATCCGAGAGTGAGGAAGTAATTGAGTCATATGGGCGCACTTACGTGGGGTTGATGCTCCTGATCTGCCCGCCATTTGAAGACCTAACCCATTCGTTGTTGATGAACAAGCCCGTGGGCTGGGCGTACTGCCGCCCGTTGGGAGCCGTCAGGCGTGCTGAAAGATTGGACGACATGTTCTAGGATTCTTGAGGTCTGGTTCGATGATGTTTTCCTATAACGCGCCTTCATCCAAACTGATGACAAGATTTTTGGTCTGGTATGCTGAAGTGGCTGAACAGAGTGCTTCGTGCCTGGCTAATGTCTCGGAATAGTTCTTGATGCCCACGGCTAGCAGTCCCAGTATCACTGACATGGGCTACGACCGCTTCTCCAACTTCCTCAACTGCCGCAGCGTGGGATTCTGCCGCTTACTCCAAAGGCAGCCATGTCGGAGTGGGCTATTCACGCGGGCCAGGGTTTGGGGGGCCTCTGAGATTCTTGGCTGATGACTCGCTGCAGGCTTGTCCCAATATGGCCAAAACGTCCAGGACTCCAGTCTGTAAGCCTGCACCATGTCGGACCAAGGTCCGTCCACGTGCCACTGGCCGACGTTGTGGCATGCGAGATGATGCTTTGGTGTTACACGGTGACTCGGCACCCAAACCACACCACGCGTGCAACTTCCCAAGGCAGCGTAGCGCCATGCACAGCCGCCCTCGGCGATGACCCGCAGATAGCAGACCCCGGCCACGGGACTTGTTGTCTACACCTGGTCTAGCGGGCGGCGGGCCAAAACTGGCTGCGAACGGCACAGCATATCGCTGGCGATGGGACAAGCTAATGCGGTCCTTCGAAGCTTGTATTCGTGCCGGAAGTCGCGGGTGTGTCCCTTCGTGGGGGGCCACAGGACAGAATTGCTCAAAAGAGGTCGAGTGAGCCTGGATCCGAGCAGTACTGGGCCTGGGGACCGCTAGACAGGGAAGCCTTGCCGAGGACCCTGCCTGCTGAGAGCATGGTGCACGCATGACTGCCCGGATGACGGCACTGCAGAGTACTACACGACGCGGCATGCAATCAACAAGGGATGATCCTCGGTTAAAGCTCACCGATGGCAAGATTCGAGACATGCTTACGCATCAGTCGTATCTTGACTGTTACTTTTCTATATGCTCGTGACCTAAAGGGCTAGTAGCATGAGCAGGCTCTCTTCAGTGTTGTAGAGCTCTGAATGCCTAAAGCTTCAGAGGTCTAGACGATTACCGGGCTGGAAGGCTGGAGAGTAAGAAGGAAGATGTTGAGAATTGCAATAATGCATGAGAACAGAGGCTTACATGCCGACAAAATTATCGAAAACCAATACTTCTCATTCAGCACTACAACCACCCAAAAGATGTAAGTAATAATCGTCATGGAACCAAGACCGTCCCTCCATCAATAATTGCAAAACCTATTTCCTCACTTCTTATCCATCGTAGCCAGGCCATCGCCACCGGCGCTGGCCCTGCCGCGGCTCCCAACACTGGCAGTCTCTGTCTCGACCGTGTGCGCCACGATGGCGCGGTCCACGGACCCGTCGATCTGCAGGAACTCGACGCGACCCCTAACGAACCAGAAGACCACGGCGACGACAACCATAAGGCCAAACACGGCAATGGCATAATTCATGTCCACCGGCGCCGGGTCCGGGCTGCCAGGGAAGAAGAAGAAGACTGTCGTGATGGCGCAGTAGATCAACGACACGTAGTTGGCCACGAGGCCAAACTTGTTGCCAAGCTTGAACGTTCCACCGGGGGGAAGCTTGTCTCTGCCCGCGACGAGCAGCGCCACAATAGGCAGTGCGTATGAGATGGTCAACGCAATGGTACTGACGCTCAAGATCGCAGTAAGCACCGTGTCGGCAAAGGTGTACAGCACGCCCACGAGCCCGATGAGCACGCCCTGCAGGATGAGCGCGCGCATGGGGACGCGCCACACGGGGTCGACGTGGGTAAAGTAGGCGCTGAAGGGGATGCCGCCATCGCGCGCAAAGCCCCATGTCATCCTGGACGAGGTTGTGAAAATGCTGACGCCCTGGCACAGGCCGTTGAAGATGAAGAGAGAGAGGAGGACTGCGCCGCCCTCAAGCCCGACAGACTTTGCGAGCAGTTCCATAAAGGGCAGACCCGTGGCAGGATCAAGCACGTCGTCGAGCGACTGGATGCTGAACAGGCAGGCGACCATGAAAATGAAGCCGCTGATGGCGCCGCAGAGGATTGAGAGCCAAAGCACGCGCGGGATCGTCTTGCGCGGGTTTGGCACCTCCTCGACAAGGTGGACTGCTGCGTCAAAGGCCGTGAGGCCGTAAGCGGCTTGTATCAGGCCCATAAACCAGGTCACGCCGTCAGGCCAGCCGGTGTTGTTGACCCAGGCACCGAATACGAAGCTGGGGGGCTGGAAGGCGAGGTCTTCTTTGGTCCCAACCGAGATGAGCATGGCGAGGATGATTATGAAAAACAGCCCGACAAAGCAGATGCAAACAAAGTTGTTGAAGGTAGGAAGGATCGAGTCTCTGCGGCAGGCTACCGCGTTGGCTCCCGTGAGGAGGATCGTGACACCTAGGTAAACAAGGAAGTTCATCCACCCAGTGACATTCTCGGCCCAGTCATTGTCGAACATGACCTTCATCGAGGTCAAGAAGCTGGTCATGAACGCTACCGTCGAGGCTGAAAGCGTCCACCATCCAAAAGTGTTGATCCAGGCACAGGCATACGACAGGAGGCGGCCCCAAGACTTGTGCTCGAGTAGGCGGTGGACCCAGTATGCCTGGCCCAGGGCAGTCGGCATGCTGCTGCACAGCTCGCCTAGCGAAAGAGCTATGCAGAGGTTGCACGCGAGGACGAGGACGAGTCCCCAAAGGATGGCCACCGGCCCGCCGTTGTCGATGCCGTTGGACAGCCCGGAAGCGAAAGTCGACCAGGTTCCCAGCACGCAGAAGGCGAGCGAGAGCATGCTGATGAGGCTGAACTTGCGCGACAGGGCCTCTTCGTGGCCCATTGACGCCAGGTCTTGCGCGTCACGCAGCTCCTGGTCAGTTAGGGCGTCAGCCATGGCCTTGGGGCGTGGCTGGGCTTCAGCGTCCATTGTTGCTGTTTCTGGTGGAGTGCCAATGACTGGGCCCGTTAGGCAAAGACGAGCAGATGAGTGCGAGGATGCGCAATGTTGAACAGCATTCGCTACGGCTGGTTATGCTTGAAACAGGAAAGGCGAGATTGGGGCGTGAGGTCCAGACGTCCCGACGCGTCACAAGGCCCAGAGGAGATGATGCAGTGAATTGAGACTACGACCAGACGGCTGGTACAGCGATGTGACGGGCGCAGCAGAAATCGGAAGCCGTCTTGTCGGGCAGACTTATAGTTTGTCGCGTCGCCCTCCTGAGCAGTCAAGCAGCGCGAGGAGGCCGTAGAAGACGAAGAAGTGCCTCTGGCAAAACAGTCTCGGGCAATCGAGATAAGCCTCATGGTTGTGTTCAGGGGTGGGCAAACTCTACCCCCGCATTCACGTAAAGATAAGAGCCCGTGGGACAAGCCACGGCTTGTTTTGTACTGGCCCGGATCCCAAGACGCCAGCAGGGCTGGGCAACGACTGTTCCTATGGTAAAGGTGGGTGGGCGCGAAGAGAAGAAGAGGAGGATCAACGGCGGTACGTAATCGCTGGCCGCTGCTGTCATCGAGACTAGGCCTGACGCGGCAATTCTGTCCAGCTCCACTGCCCGCGGCGAGGGAACGCTGCAGGCTTGCTGGGGTGTGTCGAGAGCCCTGGAGAGGGTGGCGAGAGGGGGCTGAATCCGGCTGATAAGGGTTGCACTCTTGCCGGTCTCGCTGCCGCACCACCAGGACCCTCGGCGGCGGTTGCCGGCATGCGGAGAAAGCAAGAGGTCGTCTGACCCGCCGAACAGCGTGTATTGGTGATCGGAGCTTAGCATCGCCTGGCAGCCAATGCGGGGTGCCACATCGCCATGACACGATGCCAGCAACGGCCGTGACAAAGAGGCATCGCCGCCGGTGGTACCGGCTTCCGCGGTGGGCCACTTCGTCACCTGGTGGGAGGAGGGCTGGCTGTGCATCAAGAGTCATCCAGGTGCAGATATAAACCCAGCGCCCAGTCGCCTTGGTCCTTTGTTCTAAACCCTCAGAATATCTTCTTATATCCTTCAAGCATCACAACGTCAATACCACTCTCGTCACCCGTCTAAATCCGACGGCCAACAAGTCCCAACGTTCCCCAAGCATCTCAACCCTGACAGAGCTTGCCGCTCTCAGCTCATATGGAACAGTCGCCCACACTCCGGAACAACCAACATGCTCCTAGACACCTCATCAATTCCCGGCTACACCATTTATCGGGCCGAGGAATCCGACCTCAGCCTGGCTAATGCCACCAGCGCGCCCGTCGGGCGTGCTGCTCATCCTCTTGATTCCCTCTCTCTTGAAGAGGTCCCTTATGCGGCGAAGCTGATGCGCGAGCATGCCCACCCGCAGCAGCTCAAGTTCAACTGCATCACACTCCGCGAGCCGCGCAAGGCTGATTATGCTGCCTTCAAGGAGCGCCGCGCTCCCTGCCCGGACCGCCGGGCGTTCGCCATTGTGCTCGTCCGCGGAGAGTCCAAGACGGTCGAGGCCGTCGTGAACTTGACCAGTGGCGCGGTCGAGCAGTGGGATGTGGTAACCAATGTCGGACCGACGCTCACCCTCGAAGACCTCGACGTGACGGAGCGCGTATGCCGCCAGGATCCGCGCGTCATCGAGGCCTGCCGCGAGATCGGCATCACCGACATGTCGCGCGTCTATCTCGACGCCTGGGCCATTGGGTACGATGATCGCTGGGGCTTTGAGCGACGCCTGCAGCAGGGCTTGGCCTACTACCGATCCTCTCCCGGAGACAACCAGTACGCCCACCCGCTCGACTTTAGCATTGTGCTCGATACAGAGACGGAGGAAGTCCTGGCTGTTGATGTGCGGCGGGTCAACGGCGAGCGGACCATGCCTCCGTTCGACAACCACAACTACATGCCCGAGTTCGTGAGTGATGGCTACGTGGACCGACTGAAGCCCATCGATATCACGCAGCCGCAGGGTGTCTCGTTCCGCATGCGCGGCAGCGAGCTGTCATGGGCCAACTTCCGCATGCACGTCGGGTTCAACTACCGTGAGGGCATCGTGTTGAGCGACATCCGCGTCAACGATGATGAACAGGGTCGTGAGCGGACGCTCTTCAACCGGCTGTCTGTCGTCGAGATGGTGGTCCCCTACGGAGACCCGAACCCGCCGCACCACCGCAAGCACGCGTTCGATGTTGGCGAGTATGGCACGGGGCTCATGACCAACTCGCTCAAGCTCGGGTGTGACTGCAAGGGTGCCATCCACTACCTCGACGCCGTCGTGTCCACGGCCTCGGGAGACGCAGCCCTTGTCGAGAACGCCATCTGCATCCACGAGGAGGACAATGGCCTGTTATACAAGCACACTGATTACCGCGACGGTAGCGTTATCTCGGCTCGCGACCGCAAGCTCATCATCTCGCAGATCATCACGGCCGCCAACTACGAGTACGCCTTCTACCACATCTTCACCCTCGACGGCACCTACAAGCTCGAGATCAAGCTCACGGGCCAGCTCAACACATATTGCATGCACCCCTCCGAAACAGCCGCCCCCTACGGCACAGAGGTTGCCCACCGCGTCAACGCTCACAACCACCAGCACATCTTCTCCCTCCGCGTTGACCCGGCCGTCGACGGCACGAACAACACCGTCGTCCAGTCCGACGCCGTCCCCTCAGAGCACCCCACCGGGTCCCCCGAGAACCCTTATGGTAACGGTTTCTACGCCAAGAAGACCCCCTTCCGCACCTCCCTCGAGGGCGTCGCCGACTACTGTCACGAGACGTCGCGCTCCTGGGACATCACCAACCCGTCCAGCATCAACCCGGCCTCACACAAGCCCGTCGCCTACAAGATCCTCAACAACAACTGCCCGCGCCTCCTCGCCCATGCCGACAGCAAGCTCGCCAAGCGCGCCCATTTCGCCCGGCACGCCCTCTTCGTAACGCCCTACCGCGACTACGAGATCTTCCCCGCGGGCGACTACGTCTGCCAGTCCACGGGCGGGCTCGACCATCCGCACAACAGCACGATCGCCGACTGGGCCGCACGTGACGAGAGCATTGAAAACACTGACATTGTGTGCTATGTCCAGTTCGGGCTCACGCACTTCCCCCGGACCGAAGACTTCCCCATTATGCCCGCCGAGCCCGTGAGCGTCATGCTCCGCGCGAGCAACTTCTTCACCAGGAATCCGGCACTCTGGGTCCCGCCGTCGACAGTCAGTGTCGACTGCAGCTCGAGGAATGCGTTTGCGCAGAGGAAGGAGGCTAGCGTTGGGAGTAATGCGGTGGTCGCTAGGCCGGCCAAGTCGTGCTGCGCGGGCGAGGGCAAGATTGAGCCCAAGCTGTGAACCACGACGCCCCAAAGCGTATCTACAAATTTCGCAGAGCCTCTCTTTGGCTTTCCTGGTGTTGAGCCTAGTTACTTTTCTCGCAAGTCTGTACCATGAACCTGAGAAAAGCTTGATACTCATCTAAGAACGTGATGTTACTTTCGATTTCCCAATCTTCAGCGACACAATAACGGTACTACTCAAAGGAAATATAACTACTATTGATTGCAAGACCTCTGAAAATGATTCCTAGTTCCGCCGCTTCTACGTGCCATTTGCATAACTCAATGCAACTGTTAGTCTACCGTAGAAAGACTTACACACACTGAGGCCTTGTAGCCTTCGATGTGTGTCTAGTCATGTGTTCGGCAGGTCATGGCATGGGCTTTGATTATGAAAATTTATGTAAGACACACGAACACAATATCGCATTGTCTTACACCCTGCGCCTGGTTTAACAATCCAGGGACGTGCCAGCTCAGAGGAGTCACCACGTGCTGGATAAGCACAAGTTTTTTGCATTTTTTATATTTTTCCTTGGACCAGAGTCTCTAAACAGAACCATAGTGGGGTGTGTCGAAAGTTAAAATGGCAAGTATTGAATTTGTTTGTACTGCAGCCTGTTTCTAAGCCTTTCCAGCACTTTGTCAGTGTTACAGAATTGCAACACCAAAACTGAAAATGTCCAGGTAGCAGACAAAATCAGGAAAGTAATAAAAACCGCATAAGGACTCGTCAAGAAAAGTTTCCTCTCTCCAATAGCTTACACGAGTCTAGTCAGCCTTTTTTCACATAAGGAACTAATATTGCATTTAACGGTCGAGTCAAATATGTCACAAGGAACAAAGTAGCATGGGAACGAAACGGAAAGAAACGGAAAGAAACGCTGAAAGCTCAGCCGCTACTCTCGCGTATGCCCTAACGCGCGATCCGAAATGTGTACGCTCACTCCATTTCTGAGCCCGAATACGCAACCTGCCAAAGTCGCGTGTCGTGCATTGAATTTTTTAATCTCTTAACTGTTTTTTCATTCGACAGCGCGCAAGATGGCAGACGATTCCAGGGCTCAAGGTGGGAGGGGAGGCACAGGGACCGCGGGACGACTTGGTCAAATTGAACTACCAGCATGAGCTGAGTCAGGTAATCCTGGGCTAGACCGCATTGGTAAGGACGTGCCGCGCGTTTCGGTACGTGCTAATGAGATGATGGCTGAGGTCGGCGGTCAGAGCCTATCTTGCCGGGGTCCCATGCCGGCCTTTTCTCCGACCCTCCGCTTTCTCCGCAACGGCACTCGCCCCCGCTGTTCTTTTCTTTTCTTTCCGGCTCCGGGCGGACTGCTCGAGTGTCTCCGCGTGCGGGGACGCGGCACGAGTTTCCTCTTTCGGGCGCAGCGAGCGACTCGCTGTTGACGACTTCTCTGCGGTGCATTTCTCGAAATCCTGACGACCCAGGACCCGCTGGTCTAGGCTGCGACCGTAGTTGCCCTTGTCGTATCGGTTCGGAGTATCGGCAGTCGTCATCACAGCGGCTGGGTCTGTCCCTCACCTATATTAAGAGACGATGCTGCCCATCAAAGGAAAGCAATAGAGTCCTGGCCACCTCAGTCTCAATTTCCCTCCCTTATCCTTCGCTCTATCGGTAGCTACAGCCACCGCAAGTCAGCAATGCTCTTCAACCTCATCCTCTTCGCCTTCGGCTCGGTCGCGGCCGCACGTGCTGCTCGCCAGGCTGACACGTACAGCCTCTGCGATGCCCAGTGCCTCGAGGCGTACCAGGCAGCTCTCAAGACCGAGACCAGGCTCTGGGCTACCCCCAACTTTTCCACCGACCGCTTCTACGACACTCCGGCTAATGCCACAGGGGCCAAGCCGGGCGACCTCCTGCGCTGGGAGGATATCTCGACGGAGCGCATGGGCACAAACTTCACGGGCGTCCCCGGCGGCCTCTCGGTCTCGCGGATGATCTACATGACTGAGGACATGGATCGTAAGCCTATTGCTGCGAGCGCCTTTATCCTCCTCCCTTACTCGCTTGCCACATATGGCGATACTGCTGCGACAAAGTTCCGTACTCTCGCATGGGCACATGGCACCACCGGTAACAAGCGCCAGTGCGCCCCGAGCAACAACCAGAACCTTGCATACGGCTGGGAGGCGCCTATCTTCTACGCCAACAACGGCTACGCCGTCATCGCAACCGACTATGCCGGCATGGGCACGCAGATCCCCGGCGGCTTCCAGTACGAGGCGGGATTTCTGCATGCCGCGGATATCGCGTACTCGGTCATCGCCGCTCGTCAGATGATCGGCCACCTGCTTACCCACGAGTGGGTTGTTGCCGGCCATAGCGAGGGTGGCATGACAGCCTGGCGCACTAACGAGCGGCTTGCTATGCCTAACCAGGAGGAGCTCCTCAAGGCGGGCAAATTCCTCGGCGCTGTCTCGGCCGCCCCGGCGCTTCGGCCAGCCGAGCTTATCCCCAAGTCGTTCGAGCTTGCCGGCGAGGGGCCCCTCGGCGCGCCCGTGTCGATTTATGTTATGCAGAGTGTCCAGGGGCTGTACCCAGAACTGCAGATCAAGGACTGGCTTACCCCCGAGGCACAAGAGCTAGTTCCGCTGCTCGACCAATCTTGTCTTACTGCCGCCTCGGCTTTAATTGCTAAGCTTACCGTGAAGCAAATATACACCAATACGACCTGGGTCACCAGCCCAGCCTTCCTCGACTGGCAGGTCCGTGTCAACGGCGCAGGCCCGCACCCGCTCGCAGCCCCAATGCTCGTCGTCCAGGGCCTCGGCGATACGCTAACGTATCCGGAAGAGTGTATCCGCGACTTTGAGCGCACCTGTAAAGCATACCCCGAGTCGAGGGCCGAACTGCTTCTCGTCCCCGAGCTCGACCACGACCCGTCCTTTTACGCCGCGCAGCCATACTATTCGGCCTATATGCAACGTCTCTTTGCAGGCGATTACCAGCAGCAGGCCCGCTGCACTGTTAACACCCTTAAGCCCATCACCAACCACTTCCAGAAGGGGTACTTTGGGTTCTAGATGAGTTGAGATTCGACAGCCGGGGACGTGTCTGTATGTGGCTATCTGTGTACGGTGATGGGACGAGTATAGTTATAGAAGCAATAGGCGTGGCGGCGAGCTATTGACTTTCCATTTAAACGATCTAGTTATGGCATTTTCTTTCTTTATCTTGGGCACTATAGCCGCCATTTGTAGTTTTTAATTCACTTCCCATGCTCGCATTGAGCAGCCGCAACTCTACTCTATCTTTTGTCGTTCGATCATGGGTCAATCGTCTATATATCACAAAGCTTAATCGTGTCCGTGCTAATATGCATATCAGTGTACACGTAGTTAGCGGCAGTCTTCACAGGTACTCCTCGCTCCTTCACCAAAAGCTCCCGATATTGTGCCAAAGACTGTAAATTGCCAAACGATGCTTCTGTATTTTTCCACGACACAGTTCTTGGTCATCTAGTAGAGGTATACCTCGACATTACGCGTCGCCGCTATCTCGGCCGCCATGGCCATTTTTGCAGCGTCACGGACCACGCCCTCGTCATCACCGTCGCCGCCACCATGCTCATCATCGTAAAAGCCAGCGATACTGTCGTCATCTGCATGATGCCGAAGCGCGCCGGGTGTTGGTCCCACTGGCACTGCCGCCGCCGTCGCCGTGCGAGTCCACACTTCGGTCACGATGTCGTAGATGATATTCTCTATACTAGCCTGTACGAGTGGCGCGATGCGGTGCTTGAACGCGACACGCACCAGCCGGCGCTCGTGCGGCGCCCTTGCAAGCAGACCCGCTACATACAATGGGTATAACATGCCCCTAGCCACGGGCTCTCGTAAGGTGAATGCCCCGGAGTCGATGACGGCCTGGATGCAGGCGAATATGCGGCAGCGGAGCATGGCCGCGCATGGCACCGGTGGAGGGGATGCTGCTGCTGCTGCCGCTGGGTCCGAGGCTTTGTGACGCAGAATCCGGCTATGGAGGATACTGGCGTACCGAATGGCGTCCCACATCTGGATCTCGATGAAGTTGTCGACGACGACGCCAGGCCACTCCTTCAGTCTGGCCTCGGCGTCCGGTGACGTGAGGTCTGCCATGATACTGATGAGGCTGTACGGAAGACCCGTGGACTGCTCGATAGGCGCGGCGAGCGTGCTGAGTGCAGCGAGGTGGTCTCTCCACAAATTGAGTGGCGTGCTCAGGCGGTTCACGGTAAGGCAGGGCAGGTCTAGTATGGCGATGACCTCGAACAGGTGCCTCGCCACGGGGGTTGCGGCCGACAAAGCGGTGCCGTCTTTGTCGAGGAGGCCGCGCTGCTGCAGCACGCCGCGGAGGCCATTAAGGAGAGGGGTCCAAGTGTAAAGGCTGTTGATCTGTGGCTCAATTGTCGGTCGCGCCCGCATAGTCAGCCTCGCGTTATGCCATGCCTTGGAAGTATTAGTGATCGAGAACGAGGACAGCAGAACTCACGCTGACAGTGCAGAGCAGGACGCCGGCGGCAAGCGTCGAGTCAAGATAGAGTTTGTCCGGTTGGCCGAGCTCGTCGAGGTAGTGAGAGAGCGCGGTCTGGAGGTATGCTGGCGTTAGGCGGACCGAGTCGGGTTCGAACGATACCTGCACAGCGATACACGCGTGCCGGAGCGCAACGGACGAGCTGCACAGTGGCACCACACCCGTCTCGAGGAGGGTCGCGTGGCCCGTCCGGCCTGTCAACTGCTTGTAGCCGTGATTTGTAACTGACGAAGGTTAGTTGAGCCATAGCCATGGGTAGCAGAGAAGCCTACAATCCTGCAAGAGCCGCTGTGCGGTCACGCCCTCGAGTAGAACGTCGGCGGCCGCCGCTGTGTTGTCCCGCTTGGCGTGCTGTGCAAGGAGCAGGTTGATATCGGCTGCGGACGAGCGGCTCGTTTCCATCATGCTGGGCGGCGATAGCGAGTGTTTTTCTGGGGTTGGAGGCAGGGAGGCGAGAGATGCTACCTCACGGCAGATCGGGGCCTTGCGTGGCCGTCGGGCACCTCGGGCCGGACCGACGACGACCGGACCGACAGCACCGGGATTGGAGAGGGTAGTCGAAGTGGTCGATGAGCCCCACGTCAGGCGCACTTCATAGCCTTCGCAGATGATGCTGGCGTGGGCGCACCGTCGGCAGCTTGGCTGGGACTCGTCACACTTCTTGTGTCGTTTCTTACATGTCCAGCATCTGTGTGTCTTGCGCCGTCATGGCACGATGTCAGTGATGATCGCCGGGGGGCAAAGGCTGCCCAGGCAATGGACATGCCAGCTTACATACCCGCGACGTGAGCGTTGAGCCATAACTTGTTGCGTGCCTCAGTATGGAGTACAGTAGTTAGGTGGAGAAGAGGAGAGCACACTTTTCAGATCTCCGATTTGGCACCGGCGTGCCGGGCTTGACTGTCCAGGGGGGTCCACGGTGGCGCTCGGCCCAGAACTATAATTTTCTTTTGGAGAAAGGCGTGCCCAATACCTTCGATGGGGCCTTTGCTTGATCGTCGACTCGTGTCATTCTCTAGCAGCCAGGTCACCAGCCGGTGTCTAGTATCAGAATGGCGCTTCAGATGTTTTGGTAGAATATGCTGTCCGGACTTTGGCGGATGGCTGTCAGCTCTCCTCAGCTCTCCTCAATAATCCCACCACGAGGCACGACACCGCTTCTTCTCGTTCCGCTGGGGCCGTCTGCCTCAGGGGCTGCACGTGCATACCTTGAGGGCACGGTTCAGCGAGGCCCTGTCGAATTTCTCGATCCACAAAGCTAAACCTTAAGGAATTCTAGAGTGTTTCCTTGTCCTTGGCTTCCCCACATAGCCATTACTCACTCCGACAGTCCGCCGGTGTCGGTGTCGGTGTTGGCTTATCTGATCGCGGGGAGATCCTGCGAAGAACAGTTGGGCCTACACCGCGCTTTTGCCAACGACTTCTGCTGCGCCAGCATCGCCTCGACGCCGACACTCAATCATGGGCTCGTCAGCACCGCCGGGCCAGGGCCCCATGCCCGTGCCCAACTCGACAACACCCTTCTGGCGTACCGAGCTGCATGAGCTCGACAGCCACCGCAGCACTGAGCATCTCCCGGCCGAAAGCGACATCGTCATCATCGGCGCCGGCTTCTCTGGCGCATCTCTGGCACATTTCATCTACGAGAACAACCCAGCCCCGCCGTCGGTTGTCATTCTCGAGGCTCGTGAGGCATGCTCAGGGGCGACTGGTCGGAATGGTGTGTGCAATTGACAGCATTGGCGTTGCGTTGCTGACCCGAACCCTTTTGTCCCGTCGTGCGCAGGTGGCCACTTCAAGCCAGACGTGTACTCGGCCGTCCCCAACAATATTCGCAAGCACGGCGTCGAGGCAGCCATCGAAATTGCCAATTTTGAGGCAAGGCAACTCTACGCCATCAAAGACCTCATCGAACGGGAGCAGATTGACTGCGACTTCACACTCACCCGGGGCTGCAGCGTGATTCTTCACGAGGGAGAGGCTAGGGCTGCCGAGGAGGCGCACGAGCAGCTCGTCAAGTCAGGCGTGGCTAGCCTCGGGGACGTGCAGTACACGGGGCGAAAACATGCAGAGAGGGTACCTTAATCCCTTATCCGACCTCGTAATTTTTCACTGCCCTCGTCTTCCTCCTGCTAACATAGTCATTGTGCAAAATATTAGGTCTCTGGCGTCAAGGGAGCGCTCTGCGCCTGGACATATCCGGCCGCGCATGTCTGGCCGTACAAGCTCGTCATGCACCTCCTCCAAGGCGCTGTGCGCAAGGGAGCCAACCTGCAAACCCACACACCCGTCGTCGGCGTCTCGGACGAGCCCCTTTCCGACGGCCGCTGGCTCGTGACGACCGCAGAGCGAGGCACCATCGTGGCGAAGCAGGTCCTCTTTGCGACCAACGGCTACACTGCCGGCGTCGCGCCCCAGTTCAGGGACCGCATTGTGCCCGTCAGGGGCATCTGCGGGCGTATCGTCGTGCCTTCAGAGCGCACGGGCAAACCGGCGCCCTTCCTCCCGATGAGCTACGGCCTGCGGTACGGGCCAGCCCTATTCGACTATTTGATCCCGCGCAACGACGGAAGCATCATTGTCGGCGGCACCAAGCAGACTTGGTGGCACGAGCCGGAGCACTGGTACGACGTCACCAACGACAGCACGCTCATTGAGCCCGCCCGCAAGGAGTTTGAGAATCTCATGCAGAAGACGTACTTTGGTTGGGAGGACACCGAGGCGTACCCGGAGAAGATCTGGACCGGTAGTGAGTTTCTCCTGTCCTCCTCTACCGTCTCGAGCTACAGTGTTCTATTGCTCATGTGCTAACGGACGGCGTCGGCTTTAGTCATGGGCTACAGCACAGATTCCATGCCCCATGTCGGCCATGTGCCTGGCAAGCAGGGCCAAATGATCATGGCCGGCTTCACAGGCCACGGCATGCCCGTGATCTTTTGGACAGCCAGGGCCCTTGTGCAGATGATCCGTGAGGGCAAGACGTTTGAGAAGACGGATGTGCCGTCGCCGTTCAAGGCCAGTCAAGACCGGCTGGACAACACGCACAACGCGATCCTGTCAGGTGTACCTACTACCACTGGCGAGCTGTGGGAGAAGCGGTTGTAGACTGGAGGAATCATGATGTAGCATTATGATAGATTATTTTAGACATAGAGAAGAGCGAGTCTGAGGAATTTTAGTGGGAGGGAGCGATACACTGTTTTTGACGCATCGGAAAAGATCTAGTAAACGCAGCTCGAAATCTGCAAAAAATGGTTGCCCTGTACCAAGTGAGACTGTGTATTTTCCAAGTTGCAGCAGGCTTGGTTATGAGATCCTCGACATGAAGTGCTCTTTTACCCACCCTCCCCATTCCAATCGCTTTCTGGTATGTGAATTGTGCGCTTCATGGATTGTGGTATTTGTTGCTTGGAAAAACATAGGCCCTTCTCAAGCCTTAATTTTGACTTCGAGCTAACTCAGTATTTTCTACGAATGCGCAGTGCTGGCGTTACGCGGAGGCTGAAGCGACTCAACGATCTCAATAACAATCCTCTTTTGAAACAGTATTCCAAGGATTTAGATTCCTGTGTCAATTGTTTGAAGAGCCTTTGAGAGTGGAGGATGCATACTTTCTGAACGCCGGGTTTATTTTGTAAAAACGCCGAGGATTGAAATCCAAGCCTACACAGTGAGATGACGGGGACAGTGCCTGTAAACACGTAAGCCACGGTATTAATCCGGCGCACGTATACCTTCAAATCGAGGTGGATTCCATTCCGAGGGGAGGGGCAGACACCCCCTGGCTGACGTGCAGACGTGTTCGCGCTCGCCCATGACGAGACGAGTTGCAGCAAGGATCTATGTAAAGTGTGCTAGTCTGGCTCTTACCATCAAGGGTTCTACTATGCCCCTGTCTTGGTCAGTGAACGGTGCGCTTGTGATGAGCTACGACTATGGCACGGAGAATGCCTTGCTCGTCATCAATTTGGCGCGATGTGCCCTTGCCACCTTCTCTTTGTGTCGTAGGGTCTTTGTTGGATGTGCCCTGATTTCTTGGCGCGCCGTGCTTGGCAGTGCTCGCGCTCGGGCACAATCGCCATGCCTCCATGCTTGTGCCTCATCTGTGCCTGATGCCGTGCTAGGAGGCAGTAGGAGCTGAGAGCCGCTCACCCAATGACAGCTCCAGATCACGCCGAGACCTGTATACATCAAGGTACTGGCCCTGCCACAAGCTACAGTCACAAGCAAAACAACACCTGCAGTTCTAACCGCAATACTACCTATGCCTGACTCGGTGATCGGCACCAGGCGCGGACAGCAGATGCTAGGCTGGCCACCGCTCCCCGAGCTCTCCGGCACCAACATGAAGAAGAGCCCAGGCGGCAGCTGGCAAATAACCTTCATCATTTCCGCCACCCGGCCGAGTATCGCATTGAAACACGATAAGGCGTGCCCAGGGTCAGACAGTCGACAGGCGACGCTGTCATTGGGCCGCCGTCACACCAGTGCCGTGATCCGTCCGGTGCGTCGTGCCGCTGGCTTGCGCCGGCCCCTCCACCTTTTCCCCAGGATGCAGATAACACCACAGACCCAGACAAGGACGTGATCACAGGCACAAGCCAGCCAGTGAGCTTACCACTTGTCAGGTAGCGAGCTTGCCACTTGCCACTTGCGGTTTGCAATCCCAGCCCTCGGGACTTGGCTGTCCTTGGCCTTTGACTATAGCATGCAGCTCGTGCAGGTACCATTACCTTCCTTGTTTGCTCTTGTACATCAGAGCTGCACACAATCACGGCATGTCCATCCAGCCTAAGTCAAGCGCTGCGGAGAAGCGCTCCTCACAGGGCCCTTCTCAATTCTTGGATTTGACAAGGCTGCCATCATTACAAGCCGATCTTCCATATCATCGACCTAGCTTGGGTGCTTCAGTCCGTGTCCGACTGTGGCATTTTGCTCAATGATAAGTGGCAGCTCAAGCGCAGTACTCGTCGGCCCAGTCCATGTGCCTCGGCTGTCAGGGCTACTGCTCTGACATGCACTCCAACATGCACGTTCAGTGCGACAACGGAAATCCACCTATGCAGGGCATTATTGCTGGGACATGCAATAACGGCCTCGTTTCTACAGCGTCACATTGAGTGACTTCAACCAAGGTCTGGTGCGGGCACTCTCCAAGTCCTTGGGGAGAGCTCCTTCCTGTTTCTGAAGTTGCACGCCAATCCATTGGTGGTAGCTGAACTGTGTGCAACCTGATGGTGCATCAGTGCTATGGCACCACTTCTCCCCTGTCACTTCGCAACGATCACGCGACTGCAAATCATGGAGATTCTCGCGATGCCGTGGGTCTCGGGACAGCCCTCAGAAGGATATATAAACTTGCCTCCGTCGCACTCTTCCTGAGACTGGATTGCAGAAGGCCATCAGCAGATCCTCCGCTATCTCATCCCGTCTTCTACTCTTCCAGATCATCGTTCAGAACAATGGCCAGCCTCCGCAAGCTCGTTCTTCTCTTCGGAGCTCTGCTCCCTGCTGCCTTGGCTGCCCCCACCCTTGCTGGCAGACAGGTCGTGCCTGGCAAGTTCATTGTCACCCTCAAGCCAGGCGCAAGCCCTGCCGATGTCGAGTCTCACCTCAACCGTGTTCGCGACGTTCACACCAGCAGCCTGAGCCGTCGCAACACTGTCGGCGTTGAGAAGACTTACAGCATCAAGGACTTCAACGCCTACGCTGGCGAGTTCGACGCCGAGACCATTGCGGCTATCAAGGAGGATGACTCTGTAAGCCAACCACACCATCTCGGCCGCCGTATCTGAAGCTAACCATATTGCAATATGCAGGTTCTCGCAGTCGAGGAGGATCAAATCTGGACACTCTTTGATGAGGCTGAGGAGCCCCAGACCAAGCGTGCACTAGTCACCCAGTCCAGTGCACCTTGGGGTCTGGGCGCGATCTCCAGCCGTAACGCTGGCAGCACCTCGTACGTGTACGATAACACTGCCGGCCAGGGCGGCTTCGCCTACGTCGTCGACAGTGGTATTTTGACTACCCACAACCAGTTCGGCGGCCGTGCTAGCTTCGGATACAACGCTGTCGGCGGCAGTAACGCTGACACTCTTGGCCACGGCACCCACGTTGCCGGTACTATTATCGGCTCGACCTACGGAGTTTCCAAGAATGCCCAGGCTATTTCTGTCAAGGTGTTCGCCGGCCAGACCTCTGCCACCTCTACTATTCTGGCTGGCTTCAACTGGGCGGTCAATGACATTGTTACTAAGGGCCGTCAGGCCAAGTCTGTTGTCAACATGTCCCTTGGCGGGCCTTTCTCAGCGGCTTTCAACACCGCCGTCAACAACGCCTACAGCTCCGGCGTTCTCTCCGCCATCGCTGCTGGCAACTCCAACGTCAACGCCGCCAACACCTCGCCCGCCTCGGCCGCTAACGCCATCACTGTCGGCTCTGTTGACTCCCAGTGGCGCCGCAGCACTTTCTCCAACTACGGCGCCGTTCTCGACATCTGGGCTCCCGGCACCAGCATCATCTCCTCGTGGATCGGCTCCAACACAGCTACCAACACCATTTCGGGCACTTCCATGGCCACCCCGCATGTTGCCGGCGTCATCCTCTACCTCCAGGCACTCGAGGGCGGCAACGCTGCTGCCATCACCGCCCGCCTTCGCGCCCTTGCCACCCCCAACAAGATCACTGGCGTCACTGGCACCCAGGCCAGCGCCAACTTCCTCGTAAGTGATAGCTCTTGCCAAAGAAATTGCCACCACGTCACAGCAACTTGCAATGAATGCGTGATAAAAATAACATAGATCCTCCGTTAACGATGACTGGTCGCTCTAGCTGTTCAACGGCAACGCTGCTTAAACGCGTCAAAATCACTGTCAACTTGCTACGGCCGCGCGGAGAGTGGGGATCTGCGTCCAACAACGACTCAAGCTAGATCCAACTTGGAATGCGATGATCTGGGCTTTTGTGACGCTTGCTGTGGGCAAGGTGTGGAATCTGAGTTGAATTGGTGTAGGGTACTCCAGAGAATGCTAGAAGTGGTCACTGCTCCTGGCATTTAATCGACCTGGTGCTACCAAGTATATATCGACGATTTGCCGTCCCTTCGGCTTCTTGTATTTACTTTCTCGTCAACTACGTTTACTGTTATCTAAAATGGCTCGATACAGAGCTTTCTTTGAGCGCCTATTTCTAAAAAGTAAACGTGCTCAAGGTGCGTAGAACTCACTCCAGTCTTCGGTCTTGAGAATTCAGAGCATAACCCTATGCAGTGTTCCCGAGAAAAATACCCTCCTCTGCGACATAACGACATTGTGGTGATTTTTGCGCCTTTCGTATAATTTAGCTTCAATGGAATCACGAGGAGTTTTCCCGCTGTTGTGCATTAAAACTTGATTTACTCTTTGGAATGTATGTAGACGACATCTTTCATGTCGTCAAGTTGCCCGCTATAGCTTGAGACGATAGCTAACAATTACACTCACATACGCACCACCTAATTAGACGCATTGGAGTTAGCAACACCGGTGGGATGAATCATTGAAGAATATTGCTTAAATGTGTTCGGGCATGTCGCGTGCGGTGCAAATTATCAAAATCAACCCGTTGAATTCTCTGTACCGTGCCTGTAGTCCTGCTACATGTATAAATGCCTATCCCTACCTACAAATATGGTATTTCCCTGGAGGGATGCTTGAAGCAAATCACAGTGACAGTCGATTTATACCATTCATTTTTCTGTTTGGCCAGAACCACAAGGCTAGCACACTTGCATCGCTTTCGTTGTTAGCCTACAGGTCTAGCAGCTTCTTGAGACTCGCATTTTTTTTGTAAGACATGAGTGTCTTTTGCAAACGAAAAGGCCCCTAGATTAATATTTAATTCTGAAAATCTTGCTTTTAACCTTCGCGTTGAAAGAAGGCAAGCATTCTGGTGGGAGAAGGATAATACCTATATTTTGGCATTGATTTCCTTTTCACGGCAACTACACACTTGCCTCTCATCCCCGGAATCAACACGTGGGGGAAAAGCACATAACCAGTCTAGAGCTTGCATAATACGCCCGTATAGGCAGTTTTTATGCCAATATTAGAGTCCTAGGACTTAGTTCCGCCCGTCAGTGCCGGCGGGCAGCTCGCCAATCACCGTGATTTTGCCGTTAGCGGACATGAACACAAACGCCAGTCTATCGCACTTCTTGAGGTTGTTGTCATCCTTGATGTCGACAAAGACTTTCTTATCCGGACTGATGTGCATGGCAAAGCTGCCGTAGTAGTCCTGAGCGGCGTCCATTTCGGTGCAGTATGTGAGGACGTAGCAGTCAGCATTGCGCGAGTCCTTGAAAACGCGGCTGACGAGCGCTGTGCGCTCCTGCAACCACGTGCGGAGCAACGGCGTCCTCATGACCTCGATAACCCTTCCCAAAGTCTCGGCCCCCAACTCGCCCCTTGAGCAGTTTGTTCCAACACCGTCAGCTACGTTACCCCGGCCTGCAAGTGTGTGAGCTATGATAATGTCTTCACCAAGATGAAGTCTGGTAGCACAAAAGACCAGCAGCGCACGCGTGATGCGCATGATTACCACGCGTGTCCACTAGTCTTCGGTCCTGGCGTCCATGCCAAAGACGCGACGTGACATAAATTTCAACAGTACCGCAAGATATATTTGAGCCTGGCGGGTTTCAACTGACTTGTATGTGCGTGGTGGTGAGGGAGCTGTGTTGCATCGCGGACAATGCTAATGCTCTACATGCCTTTCTGGTTTCATCTTTAGCTCGGCGCTGCCAGAGTAAAGTGATAGCCAGCCTCATAATTCAATTGGGGGCCCATTTGGGAGGTTCTCTGAGGTTAAAAGAATGGGGTATGTGAGCATCCTTTCCGATAGATCGTTGGGGTCGGTGGTGTGGGATTTTTTGTTGGCCAATCGGCAAAGCTGTTGGGATATTTATAAGGAACGACAATGTGAGTTCTGTTTGTAGATAGTGCCACGGTCCGACTAGTGAACGCACTATAAGGTACTGGAAACACATGGTCCGTCGCCAACTAGCGAATGCCGCCTGATCTATTGCCCTACTGGTACAGCGCTCTGGCACAGGCTGCCAAAGCGTTACACCTTGCACATCCCCCGCCACATCCCCGCACACAATCGTCTTGTGACTCCTCGGCAGCCCGGCATCTTCAAGAACCAGGGTTCAGGGGTACGGGCCTCCATAAAAGCGTGATAAGGTGCCCGACCAGTCCGGAAGGTCGAATTGACAGATTGGCCACCGGCTAGAGAACTTTCGTTGTTATCCGTCGCGACAGGGGCCCGAGGCTAACCAACCTTTAAATGGCGCATTTGTCGCTTATCAATCACTCAAATGCGCCGTTTAAAGGTTGGTTAGCCTCGGGGCCCTCTGGGGGCCAAGCTTTGGTCAAGCTTTTGCCCAGACTGTGGGATCCGTATCTGCCGAGGTGGAGTCTGCTTGCGTCGCCCCTTGTGCGACCTGCCCTTTCGGCTCAAGGTCGATGGCGGAGTGACGAGATGCACAAGATCGCCGGAGCACGTCGCGCAAAAACAGCTGGCATGATTCACCAGAGTGCTGTACGGCTGCACGACGTTCAAAAGGGCGCGGTGCCCGCCCCGAGTCTTGCTATTGCTCCCTGAGATCAGCTGCTCGTGTTCTGCCATCGGTTGCGTCCCGTCTCTTACACATTTCACGCACAAGACAGGCTTCCAATATGTCACCTGCGCTCATTTCCTGCCTTGTGGCGGCCCTATCCGCGACAGCGGCTGCTTTGCCTCAGACCCCTCGTCATGTTGTGCATGAGGAGCGTGGCTCGGCATCCCAGAACTGGGCTAAGGGCTCCCGCATTGAGAAGACTGCCATTATCCCCGTCAGGATCGGTCTTGCCCAGACAAACCTCGACCGAGGACACGACATTCTCATGGACGTGTAAGTCGACAGAGCAGAACGATGTACCCTGACAAGTGCAATGACTAATGTTCCACCTCGCCACAGGACCTCTCCTGGCTCAGCCAAGTATTCGCAGTGGTGGACACAAGAAGACCTCCATGAATTCTTCGCTCCATCCGCCGAGACGGTCAGCGCTGTCAAGGCCTGGCTTACGTCCTCTGGCATCCACGGGGACCGCATCGTGCATACCGACAACAAGGGATGGCTAGCCTTTGACGCCACTGCGGAGGAGGCCGAACGCTTGCTCATGGCCGAATTCCATGAGTACGAGCATGCCTCAACGTTAAATCTGCGTGTCGGCACGGACAAGTGAGTATCTAGACTGACGCCTTGACAGCATTGACTTGCCGAAAACTAATACCTTGTACCCAGGTATCACGTCCCTGAACACTTGGTCGAGCACATTGACCTCATCACGCCTGGTATCAAGCTCACGCCAGTCAAGCGACGGAGGATCGAGAGCAATTCGGTGGTCCCAAGACATTCCACGCACCAGGCGGGTTCTGCTGGCAAAGTCTTCGAGGGCGAGAACCCTTTTGGCGGCAACCAGTACTGGGGTCATCCTCCTCCAGCTGCGGCCAGTTTACCTCCGGCGTTGCGTAACTGCACAACAAACATGACTGCACCGTGCTACAGGTCTCTTTATAAGCTGCCCGAGCACCCAGTCGCGGCCCCAGGCAACTCACTCGGCTTGTATGAGCAGGGCGACTACATCGACAAGCCGGACCTGGACAAGTACAACGCCATCTTTGCACCTCATGTTCCGCAAGGCACCTACCCAATTCCTGCTCTTATCGACGGTGCTCAATACGACTTTCCCCCCAACGCATCCGACTTTGTCGGCGGCGAGGCGCTGATCGATGTTGACATTGCGTAAGTGTCTCTGTCATAAATGCTTTACCATTTCTTCTTGAACTGACAAAGTCTGGCAGAACTTCACTCATCTACCCTCAAACCGTGACTTTGTATCAAGTCGACGACAACATTTACGCCATTCAGGATCTCAAGACGACCAACCTGTTCAACACGTTCCTCGATGCTCTAGACGGAGTGAGTTTCAATCCATGACCCCCCCACGCATATAACGACAGTGCTAACATGTTCCAGTCATACTGCACGTATGAAGCTTACGGAGAGAAGGGAAACAACCCAAAGATTGATCCCATCTATCCTAACCCAGCACCAGGTGGCTACAAAGGTATGCGCGCAGTTCCATTCCGTTTCTGATCTCGGCTTCTCACAATTGTCCCAAATCACAGGCAAGCTCCAGTGTGGCGTGTTCAAGCCGACCAAGGTCATCAGCGCTTCATACGGCCAGGCCGAGAACGACCTCCCTATCAACTACCAGAAACGCCAGTGCAACGAGTTCCTCAAGCTTGGACTCATGGGCACATCGGTCCTTGTCGCTTCTGGAGACTACGGCGTGGCGTCGTTTGCCGGCGATGGTTCTGCAAACGGCTGCCTCGGTCCAGAAAGTACGATCTTCAACCCCCAGTACCCAAGCAATTGTCCATACGTTACCTCTGTGGGCGGTACGCAGCTATACCCTTCGCAGACCATCCTCGACCAAGAGAGCGTGATGCACGTCAACCTGTCGGCCAGCGCGCAGAACTTTTCCTCGTCCGGAGGCTTCTCAAATATGTTCCCCGTGCCAGACTTCCAGAAGGCTACCCTCGACCAATACTTCCGCAAGCACAACCCGCCCTACCCGTTCTACTCTCAGTTTGAGCCAGACTTCAAGACTGTCAAGGGATTGTACAATCGCATTGGACGTGGCTACCCAGATGTCTCGGCCAACGGAGCATCATTCGCGTCGTTCTTGGATGGCAAGGTCGTGCACTTCTACGGCTCTAGTCTTTCTTCACCGCTGTTTGCCTCTGTGCTCACCTTGGTAAGTATATCTCCGAAAACGCTGCATTGATACAAAAAAATACTCGGGACCTTAGCGCTGACCTCAAATAGTTGAACCAAGACCGCGCAAGAGCTGGCAAGCGATCCATTGGCTTCGTCAACCCAGTCCTCTATGCACACCCCGAGGTTCTCAACGACATTACGAACGGAACTAATGTTGGTTGTGGGTCTGATGGCTTCAAAGCTGTTCCTGGGTGAGTCTATTTCCAGATTGTTGTGCTCTTTCGCGACGTAATGCATTCTCCCTGGATATGGCCGTACTGACCGCGCGCAATAGATGGGATCCTGCCACTGGCCTGGGGACACCTAACTATCCCAAGATGAGGGATCTCTTCCTCGCACTGCCTTAAAATCCGCCGATTAAACCTAGGTTTGTGCTGGAAGTTTATAATGTTCTAGCGGAGACAACCTTACCCAAGCGATGGCACAAGGATTTGTGCAAACACAAGTGTCAATATCGGTTGATTATTTTTTTCAGCTGGGGCCAGGTGCATTTCTGAAAATGGTCGCGGTTCCTTGTGTGCAGCCGTGACAATTAATTAGAACTCGTACATTGAGCAATGTTACGAATTGGCCGATCTGTTGCATCACGAGGCCTTTTGGGGAATACATTTCTTAATGATGAAGATGCATCCTCCAAACAACTGGAAAATGCACATTCTGTGCGCTGGTGCGGGATCATGCCAAAGAGACTACGTGCGGTGGGTGCCACTGATTGACGATTGCCAGGAGTCGCGAAGCAGGATGAGCGAATTTAGTTCGTGTTACCAGACGCACGGCGGACATCCGAGGGTACCTTCCCGCGGTATGTGCCTGGTCTGGGCAGTCGCAAGGTCGATCACTTCGGGTGCAGACCGGTGTGAGAAGGCCCTGGTTGACTCCATGCAGGAAGTTGACCGAGCTCTTGGCAGCGGCCAAGAGTGCTTGGAAAAAGCTTGGTGCTAGACAAGCTTTGCCTACCAGGTTTGTGGCGCTAGTGGCCCATCGGACAACTCCCGAGGTATGGTTAACCCGGAAGAGAAAGGCGAGCGCCTTGCCGGGAGTAGCTGGTGACGACAGATGACAGCTCGGATCGCCCAACGAGTCATACTAAAAGCACCGGTCAACTTCCGAACATACCATGGGGTCGTGAAGCGACCCCACGGGGTTATCGGACGCAATGTGTCTCTTATTAAAGTAGGGCAATTTCCCCAGAGTATCAGGATGACTTGTATTCTTCTAACACAAAGTCAATCTAACACATTAGCAAGATGAAATTCACATTCGGGAAAACAGAGGCAATGGCCGACACGCCGAAAGAAGTGTTCAACTGGCGTCTCTACTGGAGCACGTTTGTTTTCGGTAAGTATATCTAGACGGGCCGAGCAACAGGTTGACCCCAAGCAGCCGTGCTAACATTTCGATTCGCACAACCACAGGCATCCTCGGTGCTAGTTGAGGACTCGACGAGGGTCTTGTCGGCGGCATGGTGAGCCTGAAGAGTTTCAAGAACGAGTTTGGGCTCAACCATGGAGACGAAGAGCACCTGGCTCAAATCGAGTCCAACATCACGAGCATGGTCCAGCTCGGGTCGATTGTCGGGGCACTCCTTGCCTTTGTCCTCTGCGACAACATCGGTCGCATCCGATCCCTCCAGACCCTGTGCGTCCTGTGGCTACTGGGTTTCATCATCGTCATCACTAGTTACGGTAGCGTTCCTCAGGTCCTCGGAGGCCGATTTATCGCCGGACTAGGTGTGGGTATGACTACAGTAGTAGGGCCAACATATCTCGCAGAGACGGCGCCTCGTGCGATCCGAGGCATGCTCACAAACATATTCGCTGGCTCAGTGTACTTGGGCGTCATGGTCGCCTATTTCTCCAATTGGGGTGCCTCGCTCAATCTGCCAGACTCTTCGAGGATGCAATGGGTTGCACCCCAGACGGCTCACATTGGCTTTGCCGGGTATGTCTTCCTCAATTCGGAATAGCTACTTTTCCCACATTGAATTTTGCTAAGAAAGCGCAACAGGATGATCTTGATCATGTCTTTCACCGTTTCCGAAACTCCACGATACCTCACGATGAAGAGACAGCCTGAGAAGGTCATAGCAGCTCTTTGCAGGCTTCGGAAGCTCCCTGAAGACCATCCCTTTGTCCAGGCAGAGGTTCTTGGCATCCGCGAACAGCTGGAGCGTGAGAACGAAGCAACCCACGGAGTCTCACGATGGGGCAAAATTCGCGAGCTGCTCCTTATTCCCTCCAACCGATACCGCCTCATGCTTGGAATCATGTCGCAGCTTCGGCCAGTTGCCTCAAGTCCTGAATGGCCGCATCATGAATTGATGAGGGGGGGCGATTGGGCTACATGAGCAGGCGGAGGCAGGAAGTGGGAGGTGGTGGGAGGCGGTGGCTGCCGCGACCGCGTGGTGTGATGCGTGCCTTCCAAGTTGGTCCGACTGCACTTGCACCCGAGATCCAGATCCAACTCTGCAATGCACCCTGCGGTCACGATTGCGGTAGGTCCTCTTCGATCTTGTGACAATCCAGATCTTGCACAACGCCCTGCTGGCTGGCGACGACCGACAGGACGAACCACACGTCAAACAATCTACGCGCCGAACTTCTTTGCTACGCTCGGTCAGACGGGACAGTCGGAGAAACTCTTTGCGACTTGCATCTTGGGAGTTGTCAAGCTAACTTCGGCCTATCTCTCTGCCTTCTTCTTAATCGAGTTTATCGGCCGTCGACGCTCTCTTTACTCTGGCATCATGCTGCAGATGTTGGCGCTTCTTTACATTGCTATCTTCCTCGGTGTTGTTGGCGAAGAAACACTGGACTCGGGAGACCTATACCCCACGCAGAGCCGAGCCGCGACCGGCGCCATTGCAATGCTCTACGTCTCCGGCGTCGGCTGGACAATGGGCTGGAACTCATTTCAGTACCTCGTCAACGCCGAGATCTGGCCCCTGCGTCTGCGCGCCCTCGGCAGCTCGCTCGTCATGTGCTTCCATTTCATCAACCAGTTTGGAAACACAAAAGCCGTACCACTAATGCTATTGGCCATGTCGAGCTCCGGCTTCTTCGCGTTCTGCGCAGTCGTCTGCTTCTTGGGCCTGTTATGGGTGTGGTTCTTTGTTCCGGAGTTGGCAGGCCGCTCGCTGGAGAGCACCGACGAGCTCTTCAACCTACCCCTGGTACAAGATTGGCCGTCAGGGAGGCAAGCTTGTGCCGGATTCAGAGGCAGTCCGTGAGCGCACCTGGGCGAACGAGAAGGCGCAAGATGAAGCAGCTCAGGCCAAGGGTCTTCACCTTGAGGAGGCAACACGTAATTAGACATAATGGAAGGCAATTGGTGGGGTCAGCCTTAACATGGCGGTCGTCCAACAGAATCAAGAATTCAACGCTAATGCAATACGGTACCATTCTATATGCCTAGTCGACCAGGATGAAACACTTCTTGCCTCGCCGCGCAATAATTGCGCGGCCCCACTGGGGCCGATACTACCTCACTCGGTGTTCCCGGCCTTGGCCAGGATGAAACCGCGTCTCCACCTCTGTCGTGACAGTAATTCCGTCTGGAATTGCCCTCCCAAGCTTGCCGAGATCCGACTCTATCGAGCTCGAAGCCCGGGCAAGATACGTTCCCATCTTCATGCGAGGTGCAGAAGACATGGGGGTAGAAAAAGTAGACATGGGGGTAGAAGTTCCAAAACCACTAAAGTTAGTATGGGGGTAAAAACTTCTACCCCCATGTCTACTTTTCTGACCTAAAGTCCCGCCTATGTACCTTATACGATGAGCTCCTTACGCGAGCCCTCGCATAAGCCAGGTATAGGTGCCTAGATGCGTGTAGCACTTCGTGATAACCTCTCTTTCTTACCTACACCTATAACTATTTATACGTCGATTCCCCCTAACTACCGCGCATTACTTGAATAAGCTAGGAGCTATAGAAGCTATAGAAGTTATATAAGTTACAGATTACGACCTACTCCCTCCTTACCCTACTTATCACCTTAGTATCTAGCATATACGGCACATATACACCGTATATGCTCTACATATGCGGTGTATATATACCGTATATGCTATGTATATACCTCAAAAAACATGAGGCCCCGATACATAATGATTTTGACGGTTAGATAAGGAGCTTATCGCACTTAATGTAAGTGTTACACGTGGCTATATAGGGTAGGGTAGTAGGCAGTGTCGTACTTAGCGAAGTACGGCATTCCGACCTTTTAGTCATTGGCGTAGTAGTTGCCCACCTACTACGTATAACAGTAAGGTACATAGGCGGGACTTCAGGTCAGAAAAGTAGACATGGGGGTAGAAATTTCTAGCCCTATGTCAACTTTAGTGGTTTTGGAACTTCTACCCCCATGTCTACTTTTTCTACCCCCATGTCTTCTGTAACCTCTCTTGATGCTGGCAACCTCTGACACGCTCCGCAGCTGGATCCGCTCGTCATCCGAGTCGATGCGCTCCATGGACTGCGGGCTAACATGCTTCCCACCAGGGGCTGATGGCAAGCCGCCATGCCTAGCAGAGGTGGAGAACGGGACGTCGGAACGCGATGCGATTTTGTTTGTGTTACTGCCAAGCCCGGTGCTCCTGCCATAGTTGTTGTACTGCTTCCCACTCGAGTTCGAGATTGTAGAGCCGAAGACGTTGGGCCAGATTCGGACGAAGATAAGCCGCACTAATGGGGAACGGGCGAATGTTAGTGACAGACGGCGCAAAGTGAACAGTCACCGAGAAAAGAACGACTGACTTGTTGGCATGCACGCGCAAAGGACGCCCGTGCCGAGCTCCACCGTCGACCAAGTGGTAATCCCCGTGTAGTCGCGAGTGACGTTCTCGCTGCTCCGGAACTCGATGAGCGAGGCGAGACGAATGACGGAGATGACTGTAACGAAGGTACCGACCGTGAACACTATTTCCCACGCACTCATTAGTCTCCTGGGAAAAGAAAACAAACAGGTTTCTCGCACAAGCTCTACAGACTTACTTGCAGCAATGCCAAGCTTCTTCTTCCAGTGCAGCTTGAGCGCCAGGATCTGTGAGAAGGGAAGATACAATATCCAGAGGTCAAGCACGATACTGGCGGCGGCATTAGCCCAGGCGAGCGCCGCATAGTCGATGCACTTGCCACCACCACCTCTGTCGTTCCACTGTGTCCAATTATAGCTGAACGGCCAGCACTGGAAGGCTGCAGTGACAACAAAAGCAACCCCGTAGGCGCACACCAGGGCGACGGTCACCCATACGACGCGGCGGAAGTTGCGGTCTGGGAATATTCGCAGGAAGAAGAATAAAATCGAGAGCTTGAGGAGGGTCATGTCGGTAAAGTAGATCAGGGTCATGACTCAGAACACGAGGCCAAAGTGTGTAATCTGGTCCGGCGTAACGGTCCAGATGTCCCTGCCGATTCCATAGTCTTCGAGTTTTGCGTTGAGGACTGTGCTAGGGATGCAGCTGACTGCCACAAAGATGATGGTCCAGTCGTCCGCTCCCAGTCCGATCTGAGTGATCCACTGCTTATACACGACGCGTATAATGACGAGGGCGACCCCTATGGAGGTGAGGATGTGCGATGTCTCGGTGTGCATGGCGCCGATGTATCGTGGCTCGATGCCGCATGCTGTGTCTGAGGTATTCTTCGCCACTAGAGTGCACACAGCGTTAGCTCAGCAAAAGCAGTGAATCTACGGGCATGATTTGCGTCAGACAAGTGGCGTTCTTACCCAGCACGTCCTCAACGAAACAGCTGGCCCGCACGCATTTCTCGACGGATTCCTTGTAGTGCGTATCAACACACAGGCAGGTCGCGTTTCTGCCACATGGTGATTGCACTGCGCCTTTGACATAACAAGAGACCTGTTTGAGAAATCTGAATTAGTAATGCTGTGGTGTCGTCGTCTCCTTGCGCAGGTGATAGTTGACTGACTGCACAACTTGGCGTTCCCGGGGGTAACTGGGCTACCGCGAAGCCCAGCGCGAAAATAAGTAAGACGCTGAAGGCTAGAAAACGCATCTTGGAGGCTGTGATTGGATCTGGGTTATGCATCAAGCAGGGCAAGAAAAAGAACAACACGCTACACGCCGGCACGGGGATTAATAAAAATTTCATTGAGCGGCAGCTCCACGGGCCGAGAGTGTAATAGCACCAAAGACCCATGACCGGGAAAGGGGAAAGTAAGCCGCGCAGCGGGCTACCTATTAGACGCTAGGACCCTAGGAGTGCTACGGACCACTTGGAGCACATAAGACAGGGTTAATAGACCCCTACGTTATATCGCCGGGGTAAAGCGTCACATACGGGGTGGCAAATAAAGCTTGTGATAATAGTGGAAGTAGTGGAATTCACGGAGACTGCCGAAGGCGAAGTAGAGGCCCAGCTTTAATGTAGTGCTCGGGGATGCACTGCGCACGGGCCACTTCTAGTCTATGTTAATTGATACGGCTATATAGGTCCAAATTACAAATATAGACTCCCTCCTTCCTCACGTGTTAAATTACCACGGTTAATATAAATATAGTTAACCCAAGATGCAAGAGTACGGGGAAAGCCGCCCTAGACTGCATTATAGAAACGTAGGTGCGTGGGTGTTTTGTTGCTGAGACACATAGTTGCTGCTAATATGGTAATTACTGGCTTCAACCACCCTCCCAGATCACCACGGGACCTTGACGGGGCATCTGCTGCCCTCAAGCGTTTTCTCAGACGATGAGTCGAAAATGGGAGTAGCAGTGATTATTTTTATTCTTATTTTATAAAAGTGCACAATAGTGCTCGTTGTGCTGGAAAGTCATTCGCTTGGCTGACCTCCACCAAAACCCGATACTGCGCTCGACCTAGCATACTCTCTATCTTGGCATCGTGCCGCCATCCTCGTCAGTCGATCGCCGACTGATCGCTTCCCCTGGTACAAGTTAGCTTCCTGCAGAAGTTCTTCTGTCTACTGCATTGTAAATGTTAACGTATTTCAGCGACAGGTAGCTTCAACTTAGATACCTAAGTCTCCAGAGATACCACAGCAACAATATCTCCATCACATGCCTCTGGTCCCACCACCAGACTATGCCGTCGATCCGACACTGCAAGAGGTCGGGCTCGAGCGGGCGCGGCGGGGCCGGGCCGCGCAGGCGGACGAGACGTACTTTATCCAATGGGGCTCCAATATCGAGAACAATATACGAGACAACGATGACGAAGCCGAAGACGGCTTCATACCTCCGCCGTACTCGCCTATCGGTCCGAGCCCAGCGGTAACCGCCACGGGCCTGGCGGAGTGCTGCGCCGATGGCAAAGTCACATCAGGCACATCAAGCGCGTGGATATATTTCCACCGCCACCGTAATGTCGAAAACGAAGGCAACAACGATGATGTCTTGGAGCGACTCAACACTGCGGCTGCATCGATCTCGGTGCCATGGTTGTCACCGTCTCTCTCGTCGTCTTCCCCTAATGCCATGTCACGATCCGACCTTTGGGGTCAACCGTGGGTCGGGCTCTTCGGGACTGCTGTCCTGGTGAATAGGTAAAGTTTGGACAATACTACTCTTCGAATGTCGTTATCTCTTAGGGTTTATGTTTACAGGAAGAGATACCACTCTTAATCAATTAAGTAACTAGTTCAAGTGAAGAGTGAGGATAATACTTAGATTGATTACTAATGTATAAAGGAATAGCTAACACTATCTAGGAGATCCTTCTACCTATATATACCTTTGTCCTTCATCGTAGTTCTATTGGATCATGGGATATTTCCGATACCTAATGATCCCGTTGTTCTGCTGACGTAAGGGGATGGTTGCGTAAAAAACCCTAGGGTGTCTGATTCACATACTGAACCTGCCCTTATCCCTGGCCTGATTCTGCGACCTGTTGGTTGGGTCGTCACATTTACCTATTCACCAGGACAGCAACCCCGAAGCCCAACCCACGGTTGAACCCAAAGGTCGGATCGTGACATATGCCCTCATATCATTTCACGTAATCTCTTTCCATGAGAGAGGCTGTCCAATGCAAAATAAATGATTGTTTGCTATCTATGTAGCTGGTTAAGCATACCACGCGTATATGCAAATCAATGAAACAGTGCGTCATTGTCGTTGGAAGGCTGACGGTGCTTGCACGACCTTTTTTGGTGCTTGACGAGCCCATCGGGCCTAGCAAAGCTTTTGTTGCATTTGTCACACTGAATGCGTAGGGTGTGGAAACCAATCTCCTTTGCCCACGTTGCGTGTGCTGTCCACACATGGCGAATGACGCTGTTGCCCCAGTCCTTTCTCACATCACATCCGGGCCTAGGGCATTTCATAGGCCCTGTGTGCGTCCTCATGTGACGACTAAAGTATGTCAACTCATGGTAATCTCAACAAACTGCAGTGTAATGCTCAAACACTTACGTGAGTTTTGTTTTGGTGTCCAAGACTTTGGGACAAATACCACATTGCCACGTGGGTGGCGCACTTTGAGGTTTGGCCTCAATCGCTGCACTTGGCTGAATAGGCCGGTATATGCAGGGGTTTTGGAGCGGCGCATTCGTTATAGATGAAGTGGCGGAAGTAGAATGAGTAGCGTACTGTAAGCTTACATCTGTCTCGACTGGATCCCCAAACTGCTGAACCGGCGAATTAGAGCGCGGCAGGATTGGTTCAAGCAGTGAACAATGAGGCGCTCAGCCCCTCAAAGCATGGGTGCCAGCCGACTTCGAAGTCTCTTCAGCCCAATGTGTCTGAGCTGCGACAAGTAGCTGAGGGTCGATATAATTGTGCGGAGGAGTGTTTCCGCGGTGTAAGGGATAATGGCGATAAGCTTGATTTGCTTCTGATATGGGAATTTCAAAGGCGTGGCCCTCTTCGTTGGAACATGCTTCAATCATGATGAGCAATGCACAGCGTTGAGCTCGTTAGTTTCCAGGCACCACCAGGCAATATTGTGACAGGAGATGACGGCTAAATATGCTCCGACATGAAAGCATGGTCACCACGAGCTGCAGGTGGCAGACCACTCTAACCCATATCATTGGTTAATCCAGCGGTTGTACGAAGTGACCCGCGCAAGGCGACATGGCCAAGACTGCAGCATCCATGGACAGTGTCTCCAATGAAATGCGAATGCTGAGTGGGGTTATCGTTATCCGCTTGTATCCTGATGGTATTTGTTGAGAGTCCATTATCTTCCAATCATGAGCGTTTGCGTGAGCCAGGAGGTACAGCGTGGCGTGCCCTCTTCTTTGGATGAAACTTTGCTCAATCTACCATACCTAACTGCCTCACAAGACTTGAAGCCTGTAAATGATCTCCGATTGCCACAAACTACCATTAGGGGGTATCTATTCGTAGTGAATGATCTTAGCGAATGACTAATCTGGCTCGAGTAGTCCGAATTCACCATGATGCTGCAGAGTCCATTGTGAAACCAGACACCCGGGAAAATAGATCGTAGGTCTTTCGTGCTCGTGGTCTGTCGACAAGGATGACTCTCTCCTCGCCCAATCATGCTCATCGTTCGGGATGTTGCATGGCTTGAGATGCTACAGGCATGACGCGATGATGCCCCGCACGCACTGCCCAGCCATTGATGCAACCACTACGTTTCCCCACTGTTGTTGGCCGGAGGTAATGGCGGGAGCGGGGAGAGCGGCAGCCCTCGGCGTTATACATTAAATCCCGTGCTCTCATAAATACGGCAAGGAAACTGGGCCGACATCCTTACTTCTCTTTTAATCAGGATGAGTCTGCGATAACTCTTTGGTCGTCATGACATCAACAGCAGACCAAAGCACAGCGGGGGTCAACCTTACCAATCTTACGGGCGAAACACACACGCGCTTCGTAATAGTCACGACATTACTATCACTGATCGACCCGGTTCGAGGAGAGCCAACAACGCACAGTCTAGACAGGCACCCTCATGATGACTCATGGAAACATGAACAGCTGCAAAAGAAGTTCCTGGACTCGTTCGCCCTCATAGCCTCCACTTCACGTATAGGTGGGGAAACTGCTTCTGCAGTCTGTCTGGAGCAGGGACATCCAGGAGGCACTGTGCTTCGACTCGCAAGTAATCGAGGGGTTCGGAAGAGCACTGTGGGAATGCTGCAAGAGGTTTTGGCTGATCTGAGTTCAATCGCTTCCAGAGGTAAAGTGAACAGCGTCTCCTGGAATCGATATTGGCAATATAGACTAACAGCATTGGGAGAAAAGAGAAAACAGCAGAAAGTGGACAGCACGAGCTTATGAACAAAATTACTGTCTTGACCAAGGACAAAATTTTATCAATCTTGGATCGGTTGGATCATCCTCACATTCACGCGGAGATTCAAGATGCTATGATCAGAATGACACACCCCGACTCCGTTTCGCAGTATCCAGAACAATTCTGCACATGGGTGCGCAACCTCCCTTCGGTAGTGGCTTTGCAGCCCGACGCAGGGTCCGATGTCCTCATAAGGAATATCGAATGGGCTTCCCAAGCGAGGTGGATCTACCCTGATCAACTTGAAGCTCTTCTTGGCTCAAATGAGGGGCGATTGCCTCCCTGGCTCAAGCATATCTACAAACTCGGACGCTACCATTCAGCGGCGAAAGCGATGCTTAAAGTGGCTATCAAGCAGCCAGGGATTTTCGACAACATCCACGTCGAAGCAATTCAGAACCCACCGCAGGAAGACTTCTCGCTTGGCAACGAATCACGACCACTGTTGGCTGTTTTGTCTAGACTCACCAAGGATCCGATAGACCTTCAGGCAAAACTAGGTCAAATCTGGCTCACTCACGATCCAGAGGCCAAATTACGACGAGCGTGTCGAACCACGCTGACCGTACATGCTGAGATGCAGCTCTTGAGTTTCTACGATCACAATCCCGATCGTACACCTCGGTTGCTATTCATGGGCACCAGCAAAAAGGCATGTTATCTATGTTACGAGTTCATGTCCCGCCATCCTCTCGCTATTGGGGTTTCCGCAAGTCATCAAAAGTTATACAACGGCTGGAATCCTGCCCCTTGTTCTTCGAGCGTCCGGAAAACGCACAAAGTACTCCTCTGGGAATTCATCCGATTTTTGGAACAGACGACTGCGCGCGATCTCGAGACTCGACTGGGCTCAAAACGGCCTAATAACTCAGATTCCACCGCAGGGCCGTCCTTGACTACAACTGGAACAGCTTCTACAGAACCTCTCTCTTCACGGCCACCAGGACCTGCGTCGCCGTCGTCCTCGCACGGCGAATGAACCGGAGAGTTAATTGTTGATTGAAAGTGAAGCATCATATGCAGGGTGGCACATGAGGCTGGTGGAAATAGTAGAAGTGGTGTAATTGAAGGATGCCGCCGAAGGCTAAGTGGCGGGCTGGCCCGGATGTGCCCTGGTGGGATGCACTAGTGCACGGGTCATGCACGGGCCACCACTAGACCAGGGCACATCCGGGCCTGCCCGCCACTTAGCCTTCGGCGGCATCCTTCAATTGGGCGACTTTTACTATTATCACCAGCCTTATGTACCATCCTATATGTAATACTTTAGAATAGTAGTGTTACGGTTCTCCGTAACCGTGTCACACCTACCGTTAGGTAGTTATAGTATAACATAGCGTAACCTATGTTACGTAATATCCCTTACGGGATATCCGTTCTCCCTTAAATAAAAGACCTTTAATAGGTCCTTTACTAGTTAGCAATAAGATAAGTATTCTAACACCTGTTCTAGAACTACTTCGTTACCTTTTCCTTCCGGGACGTTAACTATAACTAAACGATAGTGGACCCTAATAGCCTATACGTCTTACCTTTCTCCTTCGTAGCTGTTACGTACTAGCCTTAGGTCTAGGTAGATGCTAAGCCTATGTGATTTACTACGTAGATGAGGAGGGAAGAGTTTTTAGATAGGGGGTCCTAGTGTGGTGGCTCCCCTTATCTATTACCTAAAACTCAGACTCATAGGCCTAAGATCGTGGGACTTAGAGAAAATCTAACGTCTAAGCTTAACTTTCTAACTAACTATATATTATTATACGAGGTGTATTTAAAGAGATAAAGTTATAAGAAATAGACTACGAGTGTATATATAGATCTAGAGTATATAGAGATATTTACTTTAATTTTTAAAGTAGTATTACGGCTAATATACGGATTTTAGTATTAATTCTTTACTAAGGCTCTATAAGTGGGTCTACCTCTTACGCTAACACCGTATTAGTGTTAGGGTCCACCGTCGTTCAGTTATAGTAGACGTCCCGGAAGGTAAAGGTAACGAAGCAGTTCTGTGACAGGTGTTAGAATGCTTAATTCATTACTAACTAGTGAAGGACCTATTAAAGGTCTTTTATACTAGGGAGACCGGATATCCCGTGAGGGATATCACGTAACATAGGTTGCGCCATATCATAGTGCACCTACCTAACGGTAGTTGTAGCACGGTTACGGAGAACCGTAACATCTCCCCCCCGTTCGGGAAAAGAAAAGGAAAACTTAAATACATTATAATAAGAAACAAAAAACAAAAACGTCATTAGTGACAAGCACTAAGTTATAGATAACCGAAATATAGATGAAGTTATCAGTAGCCGGTTACTACTAAGTACGGCCTATACGCCGTTAACCATCCCTACCGTGTAGTTAGGCTTAACTACTCATTAGAGTTAAGGTCAACGTCGCTAAGGTCATCCATGTTACGACCGCTATACTTAAATGTAGGCTTCAAGGTCTTACTAGCGACGGTCTTCCGTACGCTAGCTATAGCCGTAGTGGTAGTAGGCTTACCGGGCTTAGTGATAGGGGGACGTCTAGCGTCGCGTTAGGCAGACTCGGCCTTAGCTATAGTAGCCTTAGCCTCGACGCTGTCCACGCGTCCCTAAAAGGCCTTCAGGTTATTCCGGAAAGCCTTAAGATACTTACGTTAGTCTAACAGGTTTCCGTTATGTCTAACTATCCCTTCGATAAGGGTGTCGAAGTTAATGTCCTAACTATTATCGTCTATCTAGGTTACCTCGTCGGTTGTTAGGTCGAAGCTGACGTAGGTCGATATAACGGTAACGTAGTTATAGTTCTCTTCGACGAGCTTCTCGAGGGCTTCGAGACGGTTAAGCATATCGCTTATAGCGGTAGTGTCGCCGAGGTTATTATTGTAGTTATTATTACTATTGTTATTATTAGGCCGTGCCTACGCGAGGTCACTTACACCTATATATGCGAGACCTCCCGCGATTATCTCGTTAAGACTAACGCTTCCTACTACGTATCGTAGGGCAAGGATCTCGTACTTACCAGGCACCTTAGACTTCTAGTCTAGGTTACCGAGCTTAAAGGTACGTATCGCCTTATTTAGGCGATCCTTAACGGCGTGGAGGTAGGAGTTAGTAGCGTAGGACTTGTTATCCTTGTCGTAGTCGAAATACTTATCGATCTTCGTAAGGATTCCGGTATAGAGGATCTCGTTATCCTTAACTTCTAACGTAGCGTAGATAACGGCGATAAGCTTACTACCCTTCTTACTTAGACTACCGGAGGTGGGCTAGACGTAGTCTAACTTAACGTTACTAAAGTCGCCGTTAACGTACTTCTCGTATAAGATAGCGGCTATCGTCGAGTTATAGCTACTATAGTCTAGGTAGGACTCGTCGTCCTCGTCGTCGTCTTCGCCGTCGGTGACGACAGCCTTAACCTTCTTAGGCTTAGGCTTAGTAGGCGTAGCCTAGTTAGGACGGCTACGCTTCTTAGTCTTCTTAACCTCGGAGGTAGTAGGCTAGTCGCCTGCGCCGTCGACCTAAGCGATCGCTAGTTACGAGGAAGTTAGGGTGCGAGCCGCGGCGTTAATAACGCTAGGTCTAACCGGCTTCTTATTAGGCTTAACGGTGTCGTTCTTCTTAGCTATCTCGTAGTTAAGACTACCGTCTTCGTTAAGGAATGTGTTAAGTTCGCGCTATACCTTATCGAGGAACGACTACACGTAGGCGTTAACGATATCTCCGGTAGCTATCTTAACTTCGTCGCTAGCGTTAGCGTCGGTGCTAGTGCTAGTATCGGTGTCTCGATCGGGGTTATCGTCGAAGTTATCCTTCTCGAGGTTAATCTCAACCCTATTTAATATCTCGCCGTACTCTGACATATTAATATACGTGTCGAAATATAGGTTATATCGTCGTGTTATTAGGTATATATGTCGTTAGTAGTATATGTTAAACTTAGCGTTAGGTCGGTAAGGTTATCTTACTAACGATAAGGTTAACGGCTAAAGAAACGAGAGAAAGGGAGGAAAATAGAGGTAGCGATCTACTAGGAAGAGCTTTTTATAAGTAGCTAGCGGGCTTATCCTAACTTATTAGGGAATACTACCGTTAGAGTAAACGACTCTTCGTTAGTCTTACCGAGGGACGTAGTTATCTAGTAGTCTTCTCGTAAGGTTATGTTAGCATCTCCCGTCTAACCTTAGCTTAGCTAGCCGTATTACTTTTTTCGGAACTTATAACATAATGCTTATAATGAGGTAGTGAAGCTCTACGGGATGGATCTAAATAACTAAATACCGGTTAATTATAACAGTGATGTCGCTCGATATAACTCCCCGGGAAACAATTTAATTAAATCAAAATAAAACAATAAAACATAGGAAATAGTAAATACTTATGCTACATTTATGCTTTCTACCGCTTAGTAGACTCGACCTTCTAATCGATAGGGTTATCGTAATTATACTTATAGACGAGATCGCTTATAGTAAGCCGTAGCTCTACCGCTTTAATCTAGGAGTTATCCTTAGCGGTGTATCCCTTCCACCTAACTAAATATTAGATATGTAGAGTCTTGCGGTACTAGCGGATCCGATACTAGATAATCCTCTCGACCTCGTACTCGTTACCTTTATCGTTAGAGGTAACAGGCCCTAGTAGTAGCGACGTTCTACTAAACGGGTCGGGGCCTTGCTCCGGCTTATATAGGTAGGTAACGGATACCACTAGGTATAGACGGGATGTTAGTAGGAAGTCGAGTTTAACTACGAGCTCGTTAACCTTATCGACGACTTTATAGGGTCCAGATCGTACTAGTAACTATTTACGCGATAGTTTACCGGGAAGGTGGTATACATCCCCGAGGCGTAAGTAGACCGTGTTACTAATCTCGAATTTAACCTACGTATACTTATCGTCGTAGCGTTACTTCGCTATAACGCCCGCGACGTTAACTAGGCGAGCCGCTTCTTCTATATACTACTTCCGGAGTACATCTCGGGTTTCGCCGTCTATGTCCTCGACGATTTTTCCGCTAACTATATCTAAGATCGAGCGAGGCTTAACCCTAAAGAGGGCCTCGTTCGGTGAGATGCCGACTATTACCGCTAGGGTGTTATTAAGGTGATACTATAAGCTTAGTAGTAAATCGGTCTATAGTATCGTCGAGTCCGTTACGGTATGAAACCTAATAGCGATCTCGACGGTTTAGTTCTTCCTCTTAAAGAGTCTATCCGTTTGGGTATAATAAGCCGTGGAAAAGAGATGTTTAACCTATAATCGGCTAAAGATGTCGCGCCATAATTGTGCTATGAACTTAGGGTCCCTGTCGCTAATAATAACGGTCGGAAGGCCCTAGTCGTACATCATAAGAAAGCGTAGTAGTATCTCGGCCCATTCCTTTATGCTATATATAGTGTGACCTACTACTAAACCTGTTCTCTTCGTCGCTCTATAAGAGATAGTGAGTAAGTAGTCGACTTCGTCGAAGCTAGGGAGCGCCTAAAAGGTTTTATTTAACGGGACCTTAGGTATGTCTGTGATAAAGTCTAGGGTGATAGTGTAGAACGGCGTCATCACTAGCTAGGAAGGCGATAGCTCTCCCGTAGGCTTCTATCGCAGCGTCTGGTTTTCGCGATAGGTTAGACACCATTATAGGTATTATCTAACCTTCTAGACCTTCTAGAAGAAATAGATACCTTTAAGGTCGTGTAGCATACGGTTCTTACCGAAATGGTAGTGCTTATCGTAAGCGAGGTTAAGGATATCCTAAACATAGTTACGTAGGATGTAGAGACTTCGTAATCCGGTCGTACTAATGTAGTAAAGTAGGTTATCGGTTACTTCGAACGGTCCTATTAGTAACTATAACTCCTTACCTTTTCGGTTGAGTTACCTCTAGCCTTTAGTACGTTTAGCCTCGCGAATGAGGTCCTAAATCGCGCTATACTTAGCGTCTCGACTATATCCTTTAATGATCTAGTCCTTAAACTCGGACCCGATAACCGATGTGACCGAGGCTAAGTTAGCCTAGTGGTCTACGACGACATAGAAAGCCCAAAGGCTTATTTCGTCCTAAATATCGTCGAGCTCGCTAGTATTACTAGTGTTAGGGGTAAGGTGGACGGGTAGCCTCGATAGTACATCCGGGACTACGTTAAGTCGCCCGGGTATGTAGAACACTCTAAGCGAGAACTATAACAAGTAGTTCGCCGCGTTTACTAGTCGTAGATTCGCCTTGTTAAGGTCGACCGTGTTAAGTAACGTATACATCACGATACCGTTCGTCGCGGAGTAGTCGGTAAGAATGTTAACCGGGAAGACGCTTAACTAGACGAGTTTTCGGAGCTTCTTATAGGACTATAGTAGCGCCGACACTTCACCTTCGGTTAAGCCGTAGGTTTTTTCCTTATTAGTGGTTAACCTTAATATAAATAGGATAGGTATAACCTCTATCGTAAGTATCTCTCTCCCTGGGATTAACTTACCGTCCCATTCGTATGTAAGTTAGAACACTATAAGCCTATAAGCCTCCTTATAAGCGTCGACCTTAAAAAAGAGAGGTCTGTCGCGTTAGTGGTAGTACGTGACGTATTACGTATAAAGGTGCTTCTACATTACTCGAAAAGCGTCTAGTTCTTCGTCCGTTAGGTTAAACGTAGCTTATAATGTCCTCTATTAACGGGCTTACTTTAATAGTCCTACGGGCAGCCTTTACGACTCCCTAAGTTCCTTAAGTAGGGCTGTTTTTCTCTTAAGTAGGGGCTACGACTTAATGTCGAACCACGCGATACCTTTACGTAGCTAACCGGCTATTCCGAGATACGTCTCGAGAGCTTCTAGCGTCCGTGGGAACGTGAGTTTCTTAAATACCTCGATACGGTCGTTAGTCTTCGCGATGCCCTTACCGTCGACGATATATCCTAGGAGACGGATTGTCGGGTATACTACAAACGACTTAGCGGCGGAGATGTGAATCCTAGCCTTATCGAGGATGTCCATAACGGTCCTAAGGTGTCCCTTATATTCCTAATCCGAGCTACTAAAGACGACGATATCGTTAATGTAAACGCGGACGAAGCTACGATACTCTCTAAAGAGTTAATCTATAAATCTTTATACGAAGGTAGGTGAATTTCGGAATCCTATTAGTGCTACGTTAGACCTCTCTAGCCCACGGGGACTAATAATAACTATCCGGTTACGGTACTCGTACTTAACTAGGAGCTAGAAGAAAAAACCGGTAGCGTCGAAAGAAGAAAATATCGTCTTACCGGCTAGGTCGTTCATAATGTCGTCTTAATCTAGGAGAGGGTAGACGTCTAGTACGACGACCTTATTAAGTAGTTAGAGGTCTACTACGGGCCGTCCCTTAGGTTTATTAGGTTTCTCCTATTAGACGGTGAGGACATCGTCTTTCTATACGATAAACACGGGGTAAGTAATTAGAGTTAGCTCGGTAAGGAACGACATCTTTCCTTCGCGGTACATACCGTTAAACTTCTCGTTAAGGAAGTCGAGGTCACGGACTCCGAGTAGGTACGCCCGGATAGTCCGGAGTTACTATTACTAGCCCTCGATAAGGTCGACGCGGAGCTTATCTTCCTCAGCTATAGGTACGATACCTCTATTTCTAAAGATGTCGAATTAATTAATTAGTCTAATAATGCGCTTAGCGTACTCCGTGTTAGTGTTATAGACTGAGACCCCTAATCTTAACTTTCGTGCCGGTACATCGGTAGGCTTAGTAATACCGTAGCTAGGTATATAGGCGCCTTTGTTAATTTCGGCCTCTTTCGGAGGCTCGTCTTAGTAGGCGAGATACGCCGACCATTCGTTATAGCTTACGTCTTAGTAGTTAAACGCGACGATGTCTTCCTATAACGCTAGTTAGGCCGTAGTTCCGACTAGGCTTTATTCGATCCGCCTAATCCGCGTACCTTACTTAATCGTGATAGGCTAGGCGTAATTATTATATACCACGACGGCCTTTACGCTATAGCTATTAATCATAGCGTCGAGTACCCCTTCTATAGTACCGTAGAAATAGTAGAGGGTCTCCGATGTACCGTCAGGTTAAACCGGGAGCGCGATATATCGAACTAGTACTATAGTAGTTAACATTACCGGGATCGTTATTAAGTATTACGCTATTACCTTTCGGGCTATCGTCTTCCCTAGAGGTAGCTTAGTGACCTATACGTTCGTGACTATATCTCTAACGGAGCTAAAGGTAACCTTACGGTTTTTTACGTCGATACGAACTTTATTCGAGCTATAGAACCCTATTCCGAGGAGTAGGCGTAGGCCGAGGTTAGGTATTACTCGCGCTATAATAGTGAAGTGACCATTAACCTTACTACTTTTAACTCGCCCTATAACGTAAAAGTTAAACTTAACGCTACGCGTAACCTAAGTGCGGCTATTAACCCCTGACACCTAAATAGGTTCATCCTCCGAGAACACGGGGTCGTTAGCCTATTTAGTAACCCATTCTTCGTTAATAAGGTTTCCGGAGCTGCCGGTGTCGAGGTAAACTATAACCGAGGGGCTATTAAGGTTAGCCTTTATATCGATCTTCATGTAAGTGAAAGCTTCCTACTTAGGGCTCGGAGTACTATCGTCGAGATCGGCGTCGATGACTTATCCATCGTCGATACGAACATAGCGGCGGGGGTTCTAACCGCCGAAACGCTCGCGTTATCGTAGTTTCTAGGTATCGAGGAAGTAGAAGTAATCGTCGCTCTCTCGGTTAGCGTTATTAACGCTTTCCTATACCTCTTCTTAGCTAAGTTTAGCTTCGCCTTCGCTAAAGTAAACGAACCCCTAGTCTTCTAGGTCCTAGTACTTTTCTTTAGCGTCTTTCTCGTAGGACTAGAGCTCTTCGACGTTAATGTAGTTATAGGTGCCGTCCTTATTCTCTCGTCGTTATCCGTAGCGTCGGTATTATCTATAGCGACGGTGTAGGTTCCATCCTCGAGAAAAGCTACGTCCTCTTAGGCGTCCTCTATCGCCATTAGCACGGTACCCGTACCTTTCGTTACGTTAATAACTATCGCTAGAATCTTAGTTATTATAACGTTAGCGGCGTCCTCCGTATATATTATCGTTATTACCGCGATTCTCGTTACGGTTATCCGATTGTCGGTTAACTCGATCGCTAAATCGCCCTCTACGGTAGGAGCCTCGGTTACCCCTAGAGTTTCGGAAGGTCCTCCCGGAGCTGCGGTTAGCCTCCTAGTAAACATTAAGATCGTCTTAGTCGTCGATCGTACCGTGTTCGGCGCTAAAGTATACCGAGGATGTCTTAGATCCTAGCTTACGGTAAAGGGCTTGTTACTTCTAATGTAGGGTGTCGAGGAAATCCGATTTAGATATCCCCTATATCGGTACGTCTAACATTCCTTAGAGCCGTAGGTGTAGCCCTTACTATACTCTTATTAGTTATTATAAGTCGGTGCGATTACCCTACTCCTTAGCGTACTAAAAGACATCTATAGCCTATTTCCGGATAGATAGATCCTTCTAATTGTCCGTAAGAGTGTACGGGTTCTTATCTAGCTAGTCGCTAGCCTCGTCTAGCCTAATACTGAACCTATCCTTGATACGGTTAAGTAGACGCTAGTAATTGCTACGTACTACTTACTTATCCGTTTCGGAGAGCTAGAGTTACTACTAGCTAAAGGCTTCTCCTCTTAGCAGGGTGTGTACCTGGGTAGCCACGGCTATCATCTTCTCGGCTATGTCTGCCTATTCTCTAATACGGTCGACCTAAAGGTTTACGTCTACGTAATAGATCTAACCCTTAGAGCTATAGAATAGGGGTTACCCGTTAGCCTTATCGCTGTCAACGTTAGGCTAGAGAAGCCCTACATTAAGTAACTTCTATAATAGAGGGTTAACTTTAACGCTAGGCTCGGTAACCGTTACTACTAAGGGCTGACCCTAGCCTAAGTGCTATAATTAAGTTTAGAGAAAAGCCGTTAGGTTATCTAGTATAGTAGCTAGTTTGTTAACGTTAGGGTTTAGTAAGGTTACCCTTAACTACTATGTCGTTCGAGATAACGTATCTAAGGTTTAGGCTAACTCCTTTCCTTTGCCGTTATTAGGAATTTTCGGCCCTAGGGTAGGCCCGCTCTCGTCTATCGTCGTAAAGGCTAGCTCTATCGTTTCGGACGTTAGTATTATCCGGGTGTTCGATGTTTCCTTTATCGTCTAGGATAGTGTCCCTATCGCTACTAGGAACGTCCGAGTGTTATTCCTAACCTAATTCTAGTTAAGTTAAAGCGATTTAGTGTTAGTGACCTAATACTAGGGATGGTCCTAGACTATCGGGACTTAAAGGCGGGTGACTTCGCCGTTATCGAAGTTACACCTAGCGATGCTAGCGATACGCTAGATGACTTCTACGGTTTTGTCGTATAGGAACGGGTGATCTAGGTTTTTCTAGATAAAGTCGTAGACTTGTTTAATCCGTGTAAGCTTATTTTCTAATATGCTTCACGGATAAGTCGTTATCTATGTCGTAAGACGATTTGTTATCTAATATTCCCCCCTAAGGTGATAAGGAGGTATAAACGTGGTTTAGCTCGTATAGTGGGCACTAGATGTTAGGGTCCACCGTCGTTTAGTTATAGTGGACGTCCCGGAAGGTAAAGGTAACGAAGCAGTTCTATGACAGGTATTAGAATGCTTGATTTATTACTAACTAGTGAAGGACCTATTAAAGGTCTTTTATACTAGGGAGACCGGATATCCCGTGAGGGATATCACGTGACATAGGTTGCGCTATATTATGGTGCACCTACCTAACGGTAGGTGTAGCACGGTTACGGAGAACCGTAACAATTAGGCCGTAACGCTATCCCTATCATCTCTACTTAAACGTAACGCTATCCCTATATTATTATGTAAGCATAGATAAACTCCTAAGTTATCGCGTAAGGAGAAGCTAAAGGTACGGCGGAGGCGGTAGTAGCGGCCTCGTAGCGCCCCCGCATCTCCTCGGCGGCGGCAGAGGAGGAGGAGTCTAAGGCGGAGGCGGAGGTAGGGAGGCGGAGGCGGGGGCGGAGGTAGAGGAGGAGGCGGAGGCGGAGGTAGTAGTAGCGGCGGCCTCGTAGCGCCCCGCATCTCCTCGGCGGCGGTAGAGGAGGAGGCTAAGGCGGAGGCGGAGGTAGAGGTAGTAGTAGCGGCGGCCTCGTGGCGCCCCGTATCTCCTCGGCGGCGGTAGAGGAGGAGGCGGAGGCGGAGGTAGAGGAGGAGGCGGAGGCGGAGGTAGAGGAGGAGGCGGAGGCGGAGGCGGAGGTAGAGGAGGAGGAGTCTAAGGCGGAGTAGGGAGAACTAAATTCTACTAGTTACGGGGAGTAGTCTTAAGCTACGATTAATAGAAAAAAATTCACGTACTCGTAGTTTAGATAATCGAAGCTAGATAAAAATAAAAGGCTAAACACCTACTATTAAGCGGAATAAAGTTAAGTAATACTAATTAAGTTTTACTAAATAAAACTAAATTAAAGGATAGATAGTAACCTAAACCTAACCTATAACTATAATAGTAACGGAACTAGACTAAATAGTATAGTAATTATATAAGTTACGGGGAGTAGTCTTAATCTACGATTAATAGAGAACTTACGTACTTATAGTTTAGATAATCGAAGCTAGATAAAAACAAAAGGCTAAACACCTACTATTAAGCGGAACAAAGTTAAGTAATACTAATTAAGTTTCACTAAATAAAACTAAACCGGAGGATAGATAGTAACCTAAACCTAACCTATAACTATAATAGTAACGGAACTAGACTAAATAGTATAGTAATTAGCGGGATAACATTCGGGAGGCCTAGCTAAAGAGATACACTAGAAACTTAATACTAGATTTTAGGCTACTATAACGAGAGGGTTATAAATTACTCCCACCGTACTTTACCTCTCCTCCTATCGTCACCTCTATAATAACCTTCATTTTAACTATATCCTACGGGAGACTTAAGGTCCATTTCTAGCATTACGTTTCTAAGGACATTAACTCCTACTATTATCGCGTACACTAAACTACATAGCTATAGAGATTAGCGCCTCTAGCTAGCCTTCGCTATAGCTAGCACGCTAACCCCTAAAAAGGGATACCTAAGCTTTAGGTTTCCTTTTACGTACGATAACATAGTACCTTAGATTAAGAAGCATAGGTTCCGTGAACCTTTAAGTTAGGTATTTACTAAACTTAAATAAGGCTATAGTAGTAGAGAGTTCATTAAACCTAAGACTAGCGCCTAGACTCCGGATATAGGTGCCGTTAAGACTAAAGTTACTAATACTATAACCCTACTATTAGAAAACTTGGTACCCTCGGAGAGTACCAAGTGAATTTGTATGGAGGGTACCAAGTTTTTCTAATATACTATGGTACCCTCGATTTCTTCTATGAGACCCTATATTGAAATTAATATAGCGTATAGAGGACACTTAGATCTACAAAATAGCTTATTTACTTTTTCCTTAGACCTAGTACTTATAGAGTTATTAGCCTCCGAAGCTAACCCTAGGGGTTAAGCTTAGAGTAAGCTTAAGTAAGACTTAGGGTAAGGAAAAGTTAACCCGAACCTCTAAGTATAGATAACTCTTTACCTAGGATAGCTACGAGGATAGTAAGAGTAGATCTAGAGAGAGAATTAGTAGCTCTATATATACGTATATATATGTTTCTATAAATAGTACCTCCTAGTACGCTACGTACCGATGAGGTTAACCTTAGGGTAAGACTTAGGGTAAGGAAGGGGTACTAGCTCGCTAACTAAGGACTTTCTAAGTTAGTATTTTTAGCTTATTCGATCCTTCGGCTTATAAGTAGCTAGATATAAGTTTATAGCCTAGTACCTATACTAAGTCTAAAGTTATTAGCGTTATAAGATTTCCGTAACCCTAAGGGAAAAGTGGGGCCCTAACCTAGACCTCCGTACCCTTAAAGCCTAAGTACTGAATATCTTAGTAACTAGGAGAGCTACGAAGATAGTAAAAATAGATTTAGAAAGCTCTCTACTAGCTCTATACGTACGTATAAAGAGTTATTACTAAGTACTACTAAGTAGTACGCTAGGGCCATAAGGGTAAGTAAAAAGTAAGCTCCTATCTCTTAAACTAGTATACTTTTAAGTAAATATTATAAGCTAGATCGATTCTTTAGTATATAAACACCCTATATACAGTTTACTAAGCTTAGCTATAAGTATTACTAAAGTTATAGGGTCGAAGACTTTAAGCGTAAGGTGCTTTTTAAAACTTAGGATTACTTTTAGAAAATAGTACCAAACTACTACTTAATAAGTAAAAACTAAGACCTACTCTTAAGGTACGTCTAAAGTACTAAGTAGTTAAAAGTAGTTTTAGACTTATAAAGTTATTTACGTAGGGAGACTTCTAATTAGGAAGG